>JAOPSE010000194.1:600000-1160168 GCA_029449295.1 Zea luxurians | reverse complement strand
AAAAAGATGCTTCGATGTGAACGAAGAAGGGAAGGTGTTTTTTGCCTTCGGCTCAAAAACAAACAAGGTGGTTTCATCCACAACAAAGCAAATGACAACAGACGAAGATAAGATTGCAAAGGTAATAGTATATTACAAGCTAGCCCTTCATTGATTCCATTACATTAATTTATCTACCTAAATACATTTTCTGTACAAAAGTTACAAGAATTTCTCTAAAGACTACACCAAAATCTTTCAGCTTCAGTTATTCACTCTTCGTTGATATCAGCCTGAAAAATTTATCATATAAAGTGTTTAGCAGTTTGAAACAGAGAGAAACAGAGGTCGAAAGTGAGGACGTTATTTCATACTTCGTCAAGGAGAGCCTGAGCTTCGTTTCTAGCCAGTTCTCGGTCGCCCTTCGCCTAGATCTGGGTAATAAATCCATTACCCACGCTTCAAGCTTCACTCGGAATGTTCTCAAGGTCAGCTGAGGAGCTAGTGAAGGTGGGCTTGTTAACATCTCTTAAATGCTTACAACCAGCTTTTGCAAATATATTAGTTGTTCCTCGGGCGGCCACTAGGGCACAAAAATCTCTGTGCCCCTTCCTCACTTCGTCAAATTCAATGATTTCTTTCTCGACAAACTCAAGCGCCTTTGGAATATATCGACAGAATATTTCGCCTGACATTGCCCGATTGAACTGAAAATCTCGTGCAGAAGGGAGCACCGAGTTGCGAAGCCAGAGCAGGTGTCCCAAGCATTTTGAGGGCTTCATATAATTTAGAACTTTTCTCTACTTCAGCTTTGACTTCATTCTTTAAATCTT
The DNA here is from genome assembly GCA_029449295.1 of Zea luxurians. NCBI lineage: Eukaryota > Viridiplantae > Streptophyta > Magnoliopsida > Poales > Poaceae > Zea > Zea luxurians. Next base: position 1,159,356 of record JAOPSE010000194.1, on the reverse strand, counting down.
TAATCTCATGCTCATAGTGGATCCTAGCTTCCTTTAAAATTTGCTTCTTCAAGCTATTTGTCTTGATCAAAAATTCAAGTAGCTTGATTCTCAATCTGAAGGTGAGCTTTGGTCAGGTCTGCTTCGGCAGTTTTAATCTTAGAATCCTTTTCTTCCAAAGATTTTCAAGTTCTTTCACTTTTTCTTTTAAGTTACTGATAACAAGCTCGTTTATTTTATCTTCGTTTTCCTGTTGTAGCTTTAAAGCTTTGCTCAATAGTAGTCTTTGTTAAAGAAGCCGAAGCTATGTTAGCCCGAAACTATTGAAATTATTTTTTTAAAAAAATTGATAAACCGAAGATGCAAACAATAAATTTGTACCATAAATTCGAATAGAACAAGCTCCCAGTAATATGTTGTCTCCTATAATTGCTTAGGTCTCATTCGAGCTTCGAGAATTTGATGCTCTTTGATAAAGTATTGACCTATTTGCTTCGGCACGGTCAGGGATGCACCCTAGAATATCTTCATCAACACCACTAAAGAGCACAGATCTAGATTTGTAGCCACAGCGAATTCTTTCAGCTCGGAGATATCTTCTTCAGATTGCTCATGGCCGCCCAAGTGCCATAGGTCCAACTCTTTATCCCCTGAAGAAGCTCCTTCTAAGGCTTTCATCTTTAAGGATGAAGCCCTACTAGTAGTCACTTCACCCATTTCCCTCTCGGGAACCACATCAGCTATAATTGTATCAATCTCCGATATTGTGGTTCCAATAGGGCCTCCGCTATTTATAGTTTCAGGGGTCGCTTCATTAGCTGTGGCATCAGCATTAGCTTCGGCATCAGTAGGGGCAACTGTTTTTTCTACCGAGACTGGGGTGGGGTCTTATGGATAGCCTTCATCACAGCCATTTCATCGTTTCTTCTAACCCCCTCATTTCCCCAGTCACCGAAGCAACCTTCTTCTCCCCTTCCGCACCTTTTTCAACCCCCTTCTCCTTTGATTGCAATAAGCTAGTCAGATCTGACCCAGGGGACTTAGCATAGCAAATGGAAAGGGTTCAGTCATTACCTTCAAGATTTCCGTAACGCCGGTAGAGGAGGACGAAGAGGTGCCAGCAATCTTCTTTGGTAGATCTTGTACCTTCACCTAGATAGGGGCCAAGATTAAGGACTTTCGTTTTTTAGGAGCCGAAACCTTCGGCTCCGCTGAATTTTTTTGTTTTTTGAAAGCAGCCCTCTGATCTTTTTCAATGGATCGCATTGCTTGTCATTTCAAAATTCTTACAACTCTCTTTTTCTTCGCTCCCCTAGCTCCTTTGTCAAGCCTTTCGTAGTCTGGGTACTCGATAAGGGCATCCATCACCCGGTTTAGCCTTCATTTTTTCTGAGTATCGAAGGCAGCTAACATCAATTGATCCGCTTTTTTCGTATAGTTCCCAAGGATCTCATTGTACATTGTTTCTATCATTTCCAACCATTCAGCACAGGGGCCGCTGAAGGCGTTCTGAAACTTGAATCGGTATGGCAACTGAACGAGCTCAAATTTTTCCCTTCTTCCTTCTTCTTCGGCATCCCCCACCCACCAGATGTTGGAAAGGTTTTGTTAGCCAGGTATTCTTGCACCAAATCTCGAGTACTAATGTGCTCTGCCACGACTCTGAATTCCACTTTGGCTAATTGGCATGTGGAGCCGAGCTGCATGTTACACAATGGCGTCGTCATACTGAAGCTTAACTTCAAAGGACTCATTACCATGCTCATAAGTTTTTCCCTTTTCTTCTCATCAACTTTTAAAAAACCATTCATTTATCCAGTCGGTAGGCCACTTGTTCTGATAGCCGATCACTGGAGCTTTTGTGTCTTTCCAGTATGCAAAATTATAGCATTCAAAGTTCTTATGCAAACCGTCTGCCCTTGCTTTGGTATGATAGTGAAGCTCATGGATTCTGCAAAACCCTTCAGCATTAGCATTTTTTCCTTGACTTCGTAAAGCCCATATGTACACATTGAGTCTCACTATAGCATTTGGGGTTAGTTTGATGAAGGTAGATTTCAAACTTCTTTAAAACTTAACCAATCATTTCGTACAGAGGGAACCCAAGTCCAGCTCTGAAGAAGCTTTTAAAAACAATAACTTCATCATTTCTTGGCTCTAGAATTACTTCGTCCCCAGCAAACCTTATCAATTCGTCATCATTTTTTTCCAAAATATCCAAGCTTCTTCATATTCTACCTTTACAGTGGATTTTCCAAACTCAATGTGGATAGGCTTGCTTGAACTCAAAATGTTGCCATCCTCTTCATCATCACTGACAGCTTCGAAACCAATTTGTTCAGCTTCGGCAACAACAACATCTTTCATCATAACAGACTCTTCTTCTCGTACAACTAACCTAGAACGTTTCATCATTTCTAAAATAGGGCCTATCTCTGTAACTTTAGTTTCTTCTCCTTCGTTTGTTAGTCTAGCAGTAGACCTGACTCTAGCCATTTTAGTTCTATGAGACGAAGCTAAATATCAACTAATTTCATGATTGTTAGAAGGTCACACCAAGTGTAAAGATGGCAAAAAAGCTTCGGCCTCAGTGAAATTTTTCAACAGCATAACGTTGCAATAGCAATGAATGTTGTGGTAACTTCTTACCAACTCATCTATTTATACAGCCTTCCAGGTGATGAAGGCGAACCATCGTAATGTGCATACTGACTGATCGATGGACCGACAAAGGCCATAACTTTTTATTTGTTTTTTATTAACAAGCTCAGGAAGGTGTTTTTGGACCTTCGGCATTCAGAAGCCTTCATATTTTTCATGGATCGAGCTCGTTATGAAAAAATGACCTAGCACCACGAAGGGGCTACTGTTGGGGATCTCCTTCTCTGTCGAAGGTCCTCAAGGTGGAAAAATTGTCTATAAGCAACAAGGTTGAATGACGAAGCTACAATGAGCATGTGTAAAGCATCGAAGGATGACAACTTCATTTAAGGTGGTTACGAAGGTCAACCATAATGTTGAGCTGAAGGGGAAAATACCAGTTAATCCCTAGTGTTTTGTATTAGGAATATGTATATATGTTAAGGTCACAAATGTATTTTTATCTAGGCTGGGTCCCGTGTCTATAAATAGGTGAACAGTGCCATGTACTGTTCACACTGGATGGTAATTGCTCTCCCGTCATTACCTTCGAACAATCTGAAGGTATCAATGTAACATAAACTTTGATAGTGCTTGTACATTCATTATGAAATAAATATGTTGCATGGCATTACATCTTGCAAGTAATTTTTATATCTGTGAAGGATGAGGACTTGTTATTTATGACCTTCGTCTAAGATTCACTAAACCCGAGAGGGAATAATGCTTCGAAGGACGAAGGTCCTTAACATATAACAAATGTGTTGCCTTGCTCTTGATTCACAGCAATTGAGAACCAGTGACCAACACCAAGAGCCCTCACCTCTCAGACACATGGCAAACCCGGACCCCCTCCGCTAGGGTTCCATAGCACTGATCATAGGTGCTGGCCTTCACCCGAGCCCAGTGGCCTTACTGTGCAGACCTAGCCACTGGGCTAGGATAGACCACCATTAGCATGGTGACTAAGGGTACTCCTAGAGGGTCCGCCTCGACCCAGTAGTGGGTACCCCAATCTTGAGGTACAAATAGTGGCCCTCGGGTACACCTCGGGTGTGGTGGTGAATCTGTAGGTGGGGCCATAATTGTGCTTTGCTTCTAAAACACGTCATGCCTATGCCCCCTCGTCTAGTGACCTGAATTGAAAAGGCGTCCCTGCACATGGCCCCATTTTGGCGCTTAATGGTGTACCTTTGGGGTCCTCATCTAGATTGCCCTCAGTCTTCTGGATTATGCTTCTAGACCTTGCCAAACAGGAATTTAGGAACTTGTATCTTGGTAAGGATAAGGTTTAGGCCTCTAGGGGCCAAGTCCTAGGTACTAGAACAATTGTTCTAGGGTGGTGAAGCATGTACGCATAGGGTACAAGACTAGGCTAAGCGGCTACACGGCTCCCACCACCCCTGAGAACATGGTCCTTTCCCCTAGACCTAGCCCCTTGTGACCCGATACTTATCCATTACAAGGGAAGGTTCTGAAATTGAGTGACAAGGTAGAAGCATAATCCAGGTTCATGAAGGTAACAAGAATTGGATCTTACATAGGGTTTTAGGTGAGTGGGGCTCGAGCCTTGCTTTATGTTGAAAAGACAAGTTTCTTCCTTAGCTGGCCACTGGGATATTGGTAACCTTAGAAGCTTGAGGCTACGATCAGACCAGGGGTCGATCCCTGTTGCGGCCAAGGATCAGTGCTTAGCAGCGCACCATTGGGATCCTTACCCTATCGCATTCAATTCTTCGAATAGTAGTGCTTATTCATGTTGATCCTGGTTTGGGACCATCCCTTGAGCTTGAACAAGGTTCATACTGAAGGTTGTAGGCTTACGGTTCGGAACTAGGCTAAGCGGCTACCCAGCTCTGGACCACCCCCGTGAACGTGGACCATTCCCTAGACCAAGTTCTTAGTAATCAGAACTCATTCTTTCTCAGTGATGTTGTAAACCAGGTAAGGAATAAGCACTAACTCGAGTTTCATGATTACAACAGGAGTTTAGATCCAAAGAAGGGGTAGAGGGAAACAATATGCGTAAAGAAGAAAAGAAATCAATGGATGAGAACTGGTTCTTCCTTCGCAATCAGATACATGTGATCCGTGTAGATGACACTCGAGACCAGATTTATAAGAGTAGCTCTCACCGGGCTGGGCCACGGATGGCACTAGAGATCGAGCTTGTGAGGGTGGACCTTACCGGACTGGACCACAAATAAATGTAATCCTATTACAAAGGAAGAGTTCGTTCTTATGCTACCTTTCGGGTGTAAGGTTCAAGTCTGACCTAAATCGCCTGAGCTTCATTGTGCATATGACTTGAAGGGTAAGCCGTGTCCTGCTCTACCTTGGTGATGGCCAATGGAAGAGCCCAACAGAGGTCGTTAGCTGCTACCTCGAATGCCATGGAGCTTGTGACAAACGAGTGCGGTCTTTGAGCTACCTTTGAAGGCCCACTGGTGCCCATGGGCCCTCCACGGCTGACTAGTCACCTCATGCATGATGAGGTTGTCGAAGGCGCTGCCCATTACTGGCTTGCTTGCTAGGCTCCACCATCACGCTAAGGGAGTTGGGACGAGGACATATATTGTCCCCATAGACCAACACGAGTCCAGGGCTTAACATGGTGGTTCTTTCGAAACACGCTTAACATGGTGGTTCTTTCGAGATAGGCTTCCAAAACAAGATGCACCTTGTTGATATGAGTACTCTATTAATTCTATTAAGCCTTGGGCCAAGATATCACCATCCCTCAGGCCAAGATATCACAATCCACCCCCCTTAGAAGACCGACGTCCGCGTCGGTCAACCCAAGCCAAGAACCTCCTCCCTTGACCATGTCTGTATGTCTAGAGTCCTCATATGGCATGCCATGTGACCACTCCAGGCCCACATGCATCATGCGCCATATAACCTAACCCCTAACCCACACACGCCCGTGAAACCACGAGACTTTTCTCTGATACCACTTGTAACACCTCATCCACTCCCGGATCGGCGGTACTTACTCCTGGCATCTCTCTAGGATCATATAATGTCCCCACAGACTAATATGAGTCTTCTATGCGCACTTTGTCCTCACCCATGCGCACCCAAGAAAACTTCCTGGTTGGTCTTCCATCCCAAATTGCTCCAAGCCAAGCACACTTAACTTGGAGGTTCTTTCAAGATAGGCTTCCAAAAAAGAAGATGCACCTTATTGATATGAGTACTCTGTTAATTCTATTAGGGCTTGGGCTAGGATATCACCATCCCCTAGGGCTAGGATATCACACAGACAATGGTCACCATGTGTGAGGAACCAGGACATAGGCCAGTGCAGCGGATTGCGCTAGCCTTGCTCCTGGCCCATGGGGACCTACCAATGGATTCCAGGGAGGACATATTAACAAATGTGTAGCCTTTGTTATTATGGCTTCCTGAAACCCATTGGAAGGTAGAAGAAGTCATCCCCCGCGACTGGTAGATGACTCCATCTACTATGGACCATAGTGGCCAATCGTTGATGGTGGCCTTGCCTCGTGCCTAGCTACCGAATGACAGTTCTGACCTTGAATACCACCATGCTCTGCAAGGGGTCGACGCCTGCGACCCAGGGCATGACAGGGCTTGGAGCAGGGCCAACGGTATCCTCAAGCATCGTGCTTGAGCTTTCCACCACGTTCTGCCTCATGGTGTTGGCTCGACTTTTGAGGCACCACCTGAGATCGACGACGAGTATCTTGAGGCATAGCTTTTTCGCCTTTCGCCAAATGTTGATGAATCCACCTCGACCGAGCTCATCGAGATGAGTGGGATGTCTTCAGCAAGGGGCCAGGCTAAGCGCCAGCCCCCTACCTAGCACGCCAAATGTCGGTCCAAGAACAGGGCTGACTACATAGGATTTGGTGCTAGACAGAGGAGCATGTGAGCTCACGGGAGTTAGAGTGGTTCGGGCCACCGTAGCATAATACCCTACATCCACTATGAGTTGTATTGCTTGGGAGTTTCTATGTGTGTCCGTGTCCATTGAAAGCTTGAGTTGGCTCTCTCTGTGAGACTGAGTTCTACCATGTGTATGCCCTTCCTTTTGTAGCCTAAGGGAGTCACATACATGGTGACCGAGCCCAACAAGTGGCCCAGTAATCTATTGCTAGATATGGAGTAAGTGGAGTGGCGGTTGTGGAGAACGAATATCTTCTCTTAGTCGCCATGTATTAGCTTGTCATGCCCTTGCCCCATCTAATTGTAGCTGGGCGTAGGTGTAGCTTGAGGCATAGGCTAACGTGCTACAACATGTAGGGGTGCTCAGGCGGCGGTGTCCTATGTTCTCTGCCTGCTTCCCGTCGCCTCGATAATGTGTGGGCTACAGTGGGCGTCATGATGATTGCATCCCAAGCAGCACAGGGATTCAATGGTCATGCCTCGGTAACACATGGGTTACATGGGGCATCATGATGATAGCAGCCCAAGCAGTGGAAGTCAATGGTCTTGCCTTGGTAACGCGCGAGTTACGGTGCGGCCCTTGTACTGTGGACGCACCGGCTACCACTAGGGCGGGTAGGTATACGTCTCTTCCGTAGTTAATGTAGAGGCTCTTCACACTTAGAGGCTAACGTCACCTCTCCCCGATGGCTTTAAGTCACGGATCATAGAACAAGAGGCAGCACCGGACCTCGCCTTGTGTGGAGAGTAGTGATTAGGACCGCCCTTCCTCGTGACAGCTCCAAACTGCCCTTGGATGGGGGTCTGGATAGTGTTTGGGGAGGTCTCGTCCCCTCCGGTGATGGCCAGCACGTGGCAGCATCGGAACCCCTTAGACGAGATGGTCGGGCTGTTCCTGGGGGTGTAGCCCTCGGACGCAGGTGCTGGGATCCCTCGCCTCTAAGACACGTGGCAAACCCGAACCCCCTTCGCTGGGTTTCCAGAGCGCTGATCATAGGTGTTGGCCTTCACCCGAGCCTAGTGGTATTATTGGGCAGACCTAGCCACTAGGCTTGGACCACAATTAGTAGGTGACTAAGGGTAGTCCCAGAGGGTCCATCTTGACCTAGCAGTAGTGGGTAACCCAATTTTGAGCTACTGATAGTGGCCCCTGGGCCTACCTTAGTGTGGTGGTGAACCCATAGGTGGGGCCATAACTGCGCTTTGCTTCTAAAAGGCGTCATGCCTGTGGTCCCCTCGCCTGGTGACCCGAATTGAAAACGTGTCCCCTGCACATGGCCCCATTTTGGCGCTTAACGACGTACCTATGGGGTCCTCATCCTGATGAACCTCATTTCTGGATTATGCTTCTGGACCTTGCCGTGCAGGATTTCAGGAACATGTCCCCTAGTAAGCGGCATAAGGTTTAGGCCTCTTTGGGCCAAGCCGTAGGTACTAGAACAGTTGTTCTAGGGTGGTGAAGCATGTAGGCTTAGTATACAGGACCTGGCTAAGCGGCTCAAGGGCTCCAAACCACCCTTGAGAATGTCGTCCTTTCCCCTACACCTAGCCCCTTGTGACCCGATCCTTATCCATTACAAGGGAAGGTTCTGAAACTGAGTGACAAGGTAGAAGCATAATCTAGGTTTCATGAAGGTTTCCTGCATAGGGTTTTAGGTGAGTGACGCCCGAGCCTTGCTTCCTGTTGTAAAGACAAGTTTATCCCTCAGCTGGCCCCCCTGGGATATTGATAACCTCAGAAGTTTAAGGCTACAATCAGACTAGGGGTTGATCCCTGTTGTGGCCAAGGATCAGTGCTTAGCAGCGCCACCCTTGGTATCCTTACCCTTCTGTATTCAATTCTTCAAATAGTAATGCTTATTTTGTTAATATAGTTTAGGACCATCCCTGGAGCTTCCCACAAGGTTCGGACCACTAAGTACTCAGTCCGAGGTATTAGATCAGCTATTCTAGGGTGGTGGAAGGTTTGTAGGCTTACGGTACAAAACCAGGCTAAGCGGCTACCCATCTCCGGACCACCCTCGCGAACGTGGACCATTCCCTAGACCAATTTCTTAGTGATCGAATCCTCATTCATTCTCAAGTGATGTTCTAAACCAGGTGCAAGAATAAGCACTAACTCGAGTTTCATAATTCTAACAGGAGTTTAGATCCATAGAAGGGATAGATGGAAACAACATGCATAAATAGAAAAGAAATCGATGGATGAGAATTGATTCTTCCTTCATAATCAGATACATGTGATCCTTGTAGATCTCCTCCGGATGGTGTTCGGTGGAGGTCCCGTCTCCTCAGGTGTTGGCCAGCACGTGGTAGCATCGGACCCCCTTAAGCGAAAGGTCTGAGTGGCCTGCCATGAGGGTCGAGGCTATTCCCGTGGGTCTAGCCTCTGCACATAGGTGCCGAGAGCCCTCGCCTCCAAGGACACGTGGTAAACCTGCACCCCCTCCGCTGGGGTTCCATGTTACTGATCATCGGTGTTGGTCTTCACCTGAGCCCATTGGCCCTTACTGGACAGACCCAGCCTCTGGGCTAGGATGGACCACCATTAGCATGGTGACTAAAGGTAGTCCTAGAGGGTCCGCCTTGACCCAATAGTAGTGGGTACCCCAATCTTGAGGTACAGACAATAACCAAACCGAGTAAGTACCTCAATATGTCCTCTTTTGATCTTCGATTTGTCGAAGTCCACGTGACATGGCTTTGTAGGATGAATGATAGTGTTATCCTCCTCAATGTCGATATCATCACTGTCTTCGGATGGATCCATAACAGCGACTTTGGTCTAGGAGGCGGTAGCCTCTGTTGTCAAGGATAAGTCTTCAATCTTTATCTCTAGTGGATCCGACGAAGGTGCCAAAGACATTTTGGGGTGATTCGCTCTCCGGTCATTTCTAATGAAAAACACGTACTTTGCGGCTAGCTAAGGCTAGATTAAAGGCAGAAAAGGCATTCGAAGCAAGCTTGGAAGACAGAGTAGGCTCTAACAACAACAAGCGCAAACTGCAAATGTTGTGCCAATGCCGCCAGGCGTCGTTCCTTTTATACGAACAACTTTTGAAATTTAACTGTTGCACTCTCTAAACATCGGGCCCTTGTAATCAGAGTGGTCCCAAAGTAACATTTCATAACGAGTTTCGGGGTGGTGTTTTTCAGACCTTCGGTGCAAGGCCTCCCAATTGTGTTTTTGCGATCTAAGCTCATTATAAAGGAACGAACTCATCTCGCAAGGGGCTACTATTAGAAGCCTGCCTTGTCGAAGGTCCTCATGTCGCCTTTGCTTCGATATAAGCAAATGTGTTTCAGGTATATAGTGAAGGACGATGAAGCTGGCCTTCGGCCGAAGCAGTGTGCAAAGAAGCTTCGTCTGTGTACAGCGAAGGCGTGAGTCGAAGATCACCAGCATCGGCATGAAGAAAACTTCGAGTGTGAAGCGACGCAGGAGAAGAAGCTATAGTTTTGTGCGGCAAGAAAGAAAGAGAAATGGCAATATTGCCCATGTATCATTTGTTAATCATATGTGTAAGCCTTGTGGGCATGTATGTAATTTTATGAGAGGTTGTTTAAATTTTCTATAAATAGGTGAACAATGTCATGCATAAATTTACCTTTTTTAAGGGCCTTAAACTTCGTTTTGCTTAGCTTTCGAAGTACCTTCGATCTATTTTATATAAAGAAGCCGAAAATATATTTGTAAACTTGTTTGATACAAGAAAGATGGAATAAAAAATGTTAAGGTATATCAGATGAGTTTCATATATTTAATATTGTTTTATTTATATCTCCTTTAAAAACCTTTGTCCTCAAGTTATCACTTCGAAGAACTAATAAACTCAAGGGCGAATGCCTATACTTATTTACTTGTGTTGTCTTATTTTTTATGTCAATTAAAAACAATTGACTAACACTAGTCAATAGTACTGGACAAACTGATATCGAAAAATGATAAAAGACACATACAGACGATTATTATCCGTTGATGTCAATGCTAAATTATGATAGCGTTTGACTGTCGTAAAACATATATAATTCCAGGCAGGACACAGTTTCTTCCGGTGTAGTTTTGTTTGAGACGATGTGTTGACAAACATATACAAGGATTCGGACGGATGCACCCATCAACGCCACAAATACACGTATGTATAATAATTCTGGAGGGCCTACTCGATAATTAATTGATTTGTTATCAAACATGACGTACCTGATGTATACATATACGTATCTCGTGAAGTTCATGAACGTTCGAATTAGTACTTTCAAGGTGTAGGTGCAATGTACCAACATAAGCATGATTGAGATCAGAACGGGTCAACTGTACATGCACAGTCAGCATGGATGCCAATACTACGTTTATTGTACAAAGACCAAACAGATACGCAATGCAGAAAACCGATCCAAATATTCTCCTTATCAGGGTGGATCTCGCGAGTGACTTAAGAATGTTATAGGGTGTTTGGTTTGAGAAATGAGCTAGTCTATTATTTTCCTACTGCTTATTTTTTTTTGTTTGGTTCGTGGAATTAAATGAGTTGATCTATGAGGAATGACACAACAACACTGCAAATGATTTTTGACGGTTAGGGCAATTTTCAGTGGCTGAACTCTTGCCGTCGAAAATAATATTTTTATTGGCCGAGGATATGAGCCACCGAAAATAACCTTATTTTCGGCGGCCGTAACGGAGGCCGCTGAAAATAAACGGATTTAAACTTGCCCCGCAGCTTTCTTCTCTCTTTCCTTCTTCCTCCCGCCTCTCGTGACGCAACTGCTCCCTCGCCGACCCCGCCCCAGCCTCGCCGCCGCCGTACACGCCCCCGTGGCCCCCAACCCTGGCCTAGCCCCGGTCGTGCCGCTGCCGCCGAGCCCTCCTCCTGCCACCACTCTCGGTTTGCCGCTCCCTCTACACTGCCCGACCCAGCGTCGAGCCCTCCTCGGCCGGCCACCACTCCATCGAGAGGTTATTTTTGCATATTTTATTCCATATTTTTAGCAGTCGTTATTCAATTGCTGCTGAAATTAGTATGTATTTGTGATGTTTAGTTTGATCCCATTAATGTATTAGTGCCATATGTGGTTCAGTGACTAGTGGCATATTATATTTGTGGCATTAGTTTTATATTATTATGTGGTACTATTACATTATTAGTTTATAAGTACATTATAGTGGTATGTGGTATATTTTTATTATTAGTGGTATGTGGTACTTTGTCCGATTTGATTAATAGCATATCATTCTCTGTTTTATAAGTAATATATTGTTTTAGTGGTATCGAGGTTATGGTGCCAAAATTTCCTTTGGGTCCTGCTGGCTCGTCATAAATCCGCATCCTGTAGGTCACTTTTGGGTGGGTTTAGGACCTATCCTTGGCTATAGATGTAGGACCGATACCTTTGACAAAGTTGAATGATGTTTTTACGATATTGTCGGCGTTCCGAGACCGGGGGGTCCCTGAGCCGACAAGTGAATGTCGCCGCGTGCCCCAGCCCAGATGGGTCGAGCGCGAGGGCGAGCGCGAAGGGGGGAGAGCGAGGCGGCCGGAGACCGGCGTGAGAGAGGTGGGAATCCTGCGGCCTTCGTGTTCGTCCCGCGCCTAGGTCGGGTGCGCTTGCAGTAGGGGGTTACAAGCGTCCACGCGGGAGAGGGAGCGAGCGGCTCCAAGCGAGCGCGTGTCTCGTCCTCATCCCCGCGCGGCCAACCTTTCTAAGAGGGCCCTGGTCCTCCCTTTTATAGGCGTAAGGAGAGGATCCAGGTGTACAATGGGGGGTGTAGCAGAGTGCTACGTGTCTAGCGGAGGTGAGCTAGCGCCCTAGGTACATGCCGTTGTGGCAGCCGGAGAGATCTTGGCACCCAGCTGGTGTGATGTCGTGGCCGTCGGAGGAGCGATGGAGCTTGGCGGAGCGACAGCTGTCGGAGCGGTTGAGTCCTTGCTGACGTCCTCTTGCTTCTGTAAGGGGGCTGAGAGCCGCCGTCGTCACAGAGCATGCGGGGCGCCATCATTGCCTATCTGGCGGAGCGAGCCAGATGGGACGCCGGTCTTGTTCCCTGCGGCCCGAGTCAGCCTGGGGTAGGGTGATGATGGCGCCTCCTGTTGACGTGGCTGGTCTGCGCCCTAGGTTGGGCGATGTGGAAGCTCCTCCGAAGCCGAGGTTGAGTCCGAGCCCCCGGGTCGGGCGAGGCGGAGATTGCCGGCTGGTGCCGGGGCGGAGTCCGAGCCCTGGGGTCGGGCGAAGCGGAGTTCGGCGTCTTCTGGGGCCGAGCCCAAGTCCGAGCCCTGGGTCGGGCGAGGCGGAGATCGTCGTCTTCTGGGGCCGAGCCCAAGTCTGAGCCCTGGGTCGGGCGAGGCGGAGATCGTCGTCTTCCGGGACTTAGCCCGAGTCCGAGCCCTGGGTCGGGCGGAGTTCGCCATCTTCCGGGACTTCGCCCGAGTCCGAGCCCTGGGGTCGGGCGGAGCGGAGTTCGCCGTCTTCCGGGACTTAGCCCGAGTCCGAGCCCTGGGTCAGGCGGAGTTCGCCGTCTTCCGGGACTTAGCCCGAGTCCGAGCCCTGGGTCGGGCGGAGTTCGCCATCTTCCGGGACTTAGCCTGAGTCCGAGCCCTGGGTCGGGCGGAGCGGAGTTCGCCGTCTTCCGGGACTTAGCCCGAATCTGAGCCCTGGGTCGGGCGAAGCGGAGCTTCCTATGGTGCCTTCGGCAGGGCCTGACTGCCTGTCAGTCTTACTCTGTCAAGTGGCATTGCAGTCGGAGTGGCGCAGGCGGCGCTGTCCTTCTGTCAGGCCGGTCAGTGGAGCGGCAAAGTGACGGCGGTCACATCGGCTCTGCCGGCTGGGGGGCACGCGTCAGGATAAGGGTGTCAGGCCACCTTTGCATTAAATGCTCCTGCAACTTGGTCGGTCGGTGCGGCGATTTGGTCAGGGTTGCTTCTTAGCGAAGGCAGGGCCTCGGGCGAGCCGGGAATATGTTCGCCGCTGAAGGGGGGCCTCAGGCGAGACGCAAATCCTCCGGGGTCGGCTGCCCTTGTCCGAGGCTAGGCTCGGGCGAGGCGTGATCGTGTCCCTCGAATGGGCTGATCCCTGACTTAATCGCACCCATCAGGCCTTTGCAGCTTTGTGCTGATGGGGGTTACCAGCTGAGAATTAGGAGCCTTGAGGGTACCCCTAATTATGGTCCCCGACAGTAGCCCCCGAGCCTCGAAGGGAGTGTTTGCACTCGCTTGGAGGCTTTCGTCGCACTTTTTTGCAAGGGGACCAGCCTTTCTCGGTTGCGTTTTGTTCCGGTGGGTGCGCGCGAGCGCACCCGCCGGGTGTAGCCACCGAGGCCTCGGAGGAGTGGTTTCACTCCTTCGAGGTCTTACTGCCTCACGTAGTGCTTCGGCTGGTCTGGTCGTTCCCTCATGCGAGCTGGCCGTAGCCCAGGTGTACGGTCGGGTCCCAAGTTCTCGGGATGGTATGTTGACGCTGTCAACGGTTCGGCCGGAGCCGGGTTTGCGAGAGCAGCCCCCGAGCCTCTGCACAGAGCGAGAGGGCGGTCAGGGGTAGACTCGGCTTTTTTACATACGCCCCTGCGTCGCCTTTCCGCAAGGAGGAGGGGGGGAAAGCGCCATGTTGCCCTCGATGGGCGCCGAACATGGTGTCTCCGATGAGCTGCAAGCGGGTAATCCGAGTGGACGTCCGTGCCCTGTTCGTTAGGGGTCGGCTAGGGGCCCGGAGGCATGCCCAAAAGTACCTGCGGGTGATCTGCCAGACCCGGTCCCCTGGCGATGGGGTCCGAGGGCTCGATGCCTCCCTCTGATCGGATTCTGTTACAAGATCGTTCCTGCTGGTCTCGGAAATGTCCTAGGGTACCTCGGGAGCGCAGCCCGAGCCTTGGTTATGTATCGAACGTACCCATGGTCATCCCTCGCTCGGCGTCTGAGGCGGCTGTGAACCCTTCGGGGGCCAGCCTTCGAACACCTGATCAGTAATGGGCACGGAGCCCGAGTAGCCTGAGGCGACCGTGGAACCCTTTCGAGGGGCCGGCCTTCGAACCTCTGACCAGTAGTGGGTGCAAGGCCCACGCGACCTGAGGCGGCTGTTGAACCCTTCCGGGGGGCCAGCCTTCGAACCTCTGATCAGTAGGGGGGCTCGGAGCCTGGTTCCTTCTCGGGGAAGGATCCTTTTCGGGGTATCCCCATTTCCCGGTCCCTATTGCAAGAGAGAGAAAGAGGAAAAAAACGGAAAAGGATACGAAATCGAACGACGCGGCGTACCTTTTTGGACGCGGTCATTATGGCGAAGGTGAAGCGTCGCCCGCTTCTCCTGCCAGAGGCGCCGCGTGTCCCGCCACGGAGTTAATGCGACGAGGCGAGTGGTTGGAGGGGCGACCGTTGCGCGTGCGCGAGCCGTTCGAGGAACGGATCACGGGCACGTTGTCTTCACGCCGTGGGAGAGGGTTCTCTCGCTGCCCCCGGATGGGACGTAAGCTTGGCTGACGACGTGGCCGCTGCTCCTGCCCGCCTGCCACCGCCATTACTGCCGGCCTACTTTTGGCCGCGTTGACCGTCGCGCCAGGCTGGTGCTGCTGGGTCGCGCGCCGAGTCGCCTCGAGTCGCGGTATTGGTTCCTCAGTCGAGGAGGCGCGGTAGTGGCGTAAGTGGCGGTGCAGTTGCATGCACGAAGCATTCGGCGCGCCGGTTGTATGACGCGTGGGCCTGGGCCTCCATGCCGGGCGTGTTGGGAGTTGGAGAAGCGCGCCCACTTGGCACGGTTGCATGCTGCCTGCATGGCTGCCCACCCTTTCGCCCGCTGGTCTGGGCAAAAGTGGAGGTCGCTTGTAACCGCTGGGCGGTTGTACGCACCACGCGCGGTGGTTTGGCTTCTTCTGCTCTGAGCCGGCTTGCACGATGTGTGGGACCCAGCCCCCGCGCCGCAGGGGAGGACCTTGGAGTGTGTTGGAGAAGACTCAGCCCGTGACGGCTGGGGACGCGAGTGGGGAGAACCGCCCTTAAAAGGAGGGTGACCCCCTTGGAAGGCGACCATGTCTTCGCGCTCCCTTATGCATCGTGTCTTTCCACCTTCCAAGTCCCCGGATGGGGGAGATCCGCTGTCTTTCCGCCTCGTCGTTGGGGGAACGCAACTCCGCGGGAGTTGGTACCTTTCAGCCATCGTTCGGCTTCAAGGATTTTCATCATGCAGCCCGGCTGCACCCCTCCGCCGGTGGTCACCTAAGACGGTGACCTCCAGCTTGATGGTGGGGGAAAGCGAGCCGGGCTGCGATCTTGGTCCCACCCTCAGCTTCAGGGATGTTCATCATCCTTGCTAGGGTGGAGGCCAGGCTAAGCCGGAGCTCTACCTCCCGCGCGGGTTCGTGGGTCACCCTCTCTCGCGGCGTTCGAGGGAGAGGGCGCTCGCTGGCTCTGCTGGCGGGTCAGACTTCGACAACGCGGGGCCGGTCGACGGTAGGCGTCATCGGCCCCAGCGCGACGGGCTCGTCGGGTTGGCGCCCGGTGCCCCCTCCCGCCGGAAGGTGGCTGCCGCGCCGTGTGCATGGGAGGACCGCCCAAGATGTCGCGCGCTGTTAGGGCGGCGTTCGTGTTCTGGGGCGGTCCTGCCTTTGCACCGGTGCGGTGCCTCCGCGGGGAGGTCGGTGCCCTGCTCGTCCGGGAGGATCCGAGCAGGGATCTGCCGGCGGACTGACGACCCCTGTCGTCGGTGCCGAGGCGGAGGCGGCTCGAGAAGTCCTCGTCGCCGACGGGATCACCGCCACCATCCGCGCTCCGGGCCTCCGGCTCTTTGTACTTGTCCTCGCCCCTCGAGCGTCGGCGTGGGTGAGGGCAAGGTTGCAGCGGCATACACCCGGAGGCCATCGCCGCTGCAGTTTGGCCACCCGTAGAGGGGGTCGTTGTCGCTGCTGCCGGAGCGGGCGAAGGCGAGCCGTCCGTCGGTCTTCTGTTGCTCCGCAGGCCCCTCCCCCGTCGAGTGGGGTTGTTCGTACCTGCGGAGGCGGAACCGGAGTTCTGTTTGTAATGGCACCTTGGATGCCAGTGTTTTTGTTTATTGTGGCTGTCGGGGCCTGAACATGTATGTGATTTCGGCACGGAGCCGTGTTTTTTCCTCCTTTTCGAGCACTAAGACTCGCTTGTTGGTTGTCTGAACCGCTTCACCAAGCGTGAGTCGCCCCGTGTACAGGTGACGAGTGAGGTATCCGTATCCCGGAGGCGTAGGAGTCCCTCGGCTCGGTCGGCCTTGTTGTCCGAGGCTTCTCTAGCTTAGTTAAAAGAACCCCTCGGCCGCTCTTCGATGAGCTGAGGCCAGGGGTAGCGGCGTCAACATGAACAGAGGCAGGGTTGGCTCGAAAAGAAGAACCTGGTTGGCCGGAGCCTGGCCGGGTCGTCCGTTAGCGGGACCGACGCCGGAATTGACCAGCCGAGGCCTCGGGTCGGGCTGACGTCCTTGGAGGGCAGCTAGCCGAGGCCCCGGGGTGACCGGCCGAGCCGCCAGCTCGGGCCGGATTGACGTCCTTGGAAGGTAACTGGCCGAGGCCCCGGGGTGACCGGCCGAGCCGCCTGCTCAGGCCGGATTCCCGGAGTAGACCCTGGCGGCGATGGCCCAGGCATGGTGATGACGTCGTCCTCCAGAGTGGAGATCCTCGGACCGCGTCGCCGTCCGAGGCTAGGTCGGCCCTCGCCAAAGGTGTCATCGATGCCGAGGGTGCTGCTGCTCCCTTCAGCCATCAAGATCCGAGCCTGCAGGATCGGATTGTCTTGTAGCGTGTGTTTCCCGCGGCCGCCGAGGCCTAAACACACCCTCGCCGTGTTGTAAAGCTGCGTCTTTTTTCCTTTCGTTTCGAGTATCTGGACTTTTTTGTCGATAACAGAAATGTTTGTGCGAGCAAGAGTTGCTTCTCGCGGAAGGTGATGAGTGAGGTATTCGTATCCCGGAGGCGTAGGAGTCCCTCGGCTCGGTCGGCCTTGCCGCTTACGCGCACTCTTACCCGTCCATGGGGCTCTGTCACTGACACAGTCGAGAAGGCTCGAAGGATCGCTTCGGCAGAAGAGCTTTCGAACGTGAAGACTTGTTCGGTCCGCAGAATCACTTATCCGAACGTGAGTTACTTATCGCAGAAGGTGATGAGTGAGGTATCTGTATCCCGGAGGCGTAGGAGTCCCTCGGCTCGGTCAGCCTTGGCTGCTTACGTGTACTCCGTCGTTTTCAGGATCCACTTTCGAAGTAGCCAAAAAACGCGAAAGACATTCTGGCAGAAAAGATCTTTTTTCGAGGAAAATTTCGACGCAGAGGGGGTTCCCCCCCTTTTAGCCCCCGAGGGAGGGTCGGGCTTTGCCGAGGCGAGGCCGACCCTTCCTTGATGACTAAACTTTGCGTGGGTGCGAGGTATATGATCAACTTGAAAACATCTTAAGGGTAGAAGCGACGTAGCTGTTGGATGTTCCAGGCGTTGCCGTAGACCTCGCCTTGACTGTTGGCCAGCTTGTATGTTCCGGGCTTCAGAACCTTGGCGATGACGAATGGCCCCTCCCAGGGAGGCGTGAGCTTGTGCCGCCCTCGGGCGTCTTGTCGCAGCAGAAGCACCAGGTCGCCCACCTGGAGGTCTCGGGACCGGACCCCTCGGGCGTGGTAGCATCGCAGGGACTGCTGGTACCACGCCGAGTGTAGCAAGGCCTGGTCCCGAGCCTCCTCCAGCTGGTCCAGCGAGTTTTCTCGGCTGTCTTGGTTGCTTTGGTCAGTGTAGGCCCTCGTCCTCGGGGAACCGTATTCTAAGTCTGTGGGCAAGATGGCTTCGGCCCCATAGACTAGAAAGAACGGCGTGAAGCCCGTGGCCTGGCTCGGCGTTGTCCTCAGACTCCAGACCACCGAGGGGAGTTCCTTCATCCATCACTTGCCGAACTTGTTGAGGTTGTTGTAGATCCGAGGCTTGAGCCCTTGTAGAATCATGCCGTTGGCACGCTCCACCTGCCCATTCGTCATGGGATGAGCCACGGCGGCCCAGTCCACCCGGATGTGGTGATCCTCGCAGAAGTCCAGGAACTTTCCGCCGGTGAACTGGGTGCCGTTGTCGGTGATGACGGAGTTCGGGACCCCGAAGCGATGGATGATGTTGGTGAAGAACGCCACCGCCTGCTCGGACCTGATGCTGTTCAGGGGTCGGACCTCGATCCACTTGGAGAATTTGCCGATGGCGACCAGCAGGTGCGTGTAGCCCCCGGGTGCCTTCTGCAAGGGGCCGACGAGGTTCAGACCCCACACCGCAAAAGGCCAGGTGATGGGTATCATCTGCAGAGCCTGAGCGGGCAGTTGGGTCTGCCTCACGTAGAATTGACACCCTTCGCAGGTGCGGACGATTCTGGTAGCGTCGGCCACCGTCGTCGGCCAGTAGAAGTCTTGCCAGAAAGCGTTCCCGACAAGGGCTCGAGGCGCTGTGTGATGGCCGCAAGCCCCCGAGTGTATCTCTCACAGGAGTTCCTGACCTTCGGCGATGGAGATGCATCGCTGGAGGATGCCGGAGGGGCTGCGGTGGTAGAGCTCCTTCTCATCACCCAGCAAGACGAACGACATGGCACATCGCGCCACCCGCCGAGCTTCGGCTCGGTCGAGGGGTAGCTCTCCTCGGTGGAGATATTGCAGGTACGGGGTCTGCCAGTTTCGATTAGGCGCGACCCCGTTTCGCTCCTCCTCGATGCGCAGTGCCTCACCCTCGGGGGTCAAGGGTACCTCGGACTGAGCCGAGGGCGCCTCAGGCCGAGCTGAGGGTGCCTCGGGATGAGCCGAGGGTGCCTCGGACTGAGCCGAGGGCGCCTCGGGTCGAGCCGTGGGTGCCTCGGACTGGGCCGAGGGTACCTCGGGCTCGGACGTGTCGTCGATCTTGACGGAGGGTTGATGCAGGTCTCGGGAGAAGACGTCCGGGGGAACCGTCGTTCGCCCCGAGGCTATTTTAGCCAGCTCGTCCGCAGTCTCGTTGTAGCGCCGAGCGATGTGGTTGAGCTTGAGCCCGTAGAACTTGTCTTCCAGGCGCTGAACCTCATCACAGTAGGCCTCCATCTTCGGTCGCGGCAATGGGAGTTCTTCATGACTTGGTCGATAACGAGCTGTGAGTCACCACGAGCGTCGAGGCGTCGGACCCCTAGCTCGATGGCGATCCGCAACCCGTTGACGAGAGCCTCATATTCGGCCACATTATTGGACGCCGGGAAGTGGAGGCGTAGCACGTAGCGTAGATGCTTTCCGAGGGGTGAGATGAAGAGTAGGCCTACGCCGGCTCCTGTCTTCATCAGCGACCCGTCGAAGAACATGGTCCAGAGCTCCGGTTGGATCGGAGCCGTCGGTAGCTGGGTGTCGACCCATTCAGCCACGAAGTCCGCCAAGACCTGGGACTTAATGGCCTTCCGGGGAGCGAACGAGATTGTCTCGCCCATGATCTCCACCGCCCACTTTGCAATCCTACCCGAGGCCTCTCGACACTGGATGATCTCTCCCAGGGGGAAGGATGACACCACAGTTACCGGATGAGACTCGAAGTAGTGTCGCAGCTTCCGTCGCGTTAGGATCACCGCGTACAGCAGCTTCTGAACTTGTGGGTAGCGGATCTTGGTTTCGGATAGTACCTCGCTGATGAAGTAGACTGGCCTTTGAACGGGCAACGTATGCCCCTCTTCTTGCCTCTCGACCACAATCGCGGCGCTAACCACCTGAGTGGTCACGGCGACGTAGACCAGGAGGGCTTCTCCGGCAGCTGGGGGCACCAAGATGGGCGCCTTTGTGAGGAGCGCCTTAAGGTTCCCGAGGGCTTCCTCGGCCTCAGGGGTCCAAGTGAAGCACTCGGCCTTCCTTAAGAGGCGGTACAGAGGTAGACCTCTCTCACCGAGGCGTGAGATGAAGCGGCTCAGAGCCACGAGGCATCCCATGACCCTCTGTACACCTTTCAAGTCCTTGATGGGCCCCATGCTGGTAATGGCTGCGATCTTCTCCGGGTTGGCTTCGATGCCCCGCTCGGAGACGATGAACCCCAAGAGCATGCCTCGGGGCACCCCGAAGACACACTTTTCGGGATTGAGCTTGACACCTTTCGCCTTGAGACATCAGAATGTCGCTCCAAGGTTGGAAAGGAGGTCGGAGGCTTTCCTCGTCTTGACTACGATGTCATCGACGTAGGCCTCGACCGTGCGGCCAATGTGTTCGCCGAACACATGGTTCATGCACCGCTGGTACGTCGCGCCCGCATTCCTCAAGCCGAACGGCATGGTGACATAGCAGTACATGCCGAAGGGTGTGAAGAAAGAAGTCGCGAGCTAGTCGGACTCTTTCATCCTGATTTGATGATACCCTGAGTAGGCATCGAGGAAAGACAGGGTTTCGCACCCAGCAGTGGAATCCACGATTTGGTCGATGCGAGGCAGAGGGTAGGGAACCTTCGGACATGCTTTGTTGAGATCAGTGTAGTCTACACACATCCGCCATTTCCCCCTTTCTTTCTCACAAGCACAGGGTTGGCAAGCCATTCGGGATGGAATACCTCTTTGATGAACCCTACCGCCATTAGCTTGTGGATCTCCTCGCCTATGGCTCTGCGCTTCTCCTCGTCGAATCGGCGTAGCGGCTGCTTGACGGGTCAGGCTCCGGCTCGGATGTCCAGCGAGTGCTCGGCGACATCCCTCGGTATGCCGGGCATGTCCGAGGGACTCCACGCGAAGACGTCGGTGTTCGCGCGGAGAAAGTCGACGAGCACTGCTTCCTATTTGGGATCGAACCCGGAGCCGATCCGGATCTGCTTGGAGGTGTCGCCGCTGGGGTCGAGGGGGACGGACTTAACCGTCTCCACTGGCTCGAAGTTGCCGGCGTGACGCTTCACGTCTGGCACCTCCTTAGAGAGGCTCTCTAGGTCGGCGATGAGGGCCTCGGACTCGGCGAGGGCCTCGGCGTACTCCACGCACTCCACGTCGCATTCGAACGCATGTTTGTACGTAGGGCCGACGGTGATGACCCCGTTGGGGCCCGGCATCTTGAGCTTCAGGTAGGTGTAGTTGGGGACGGCCATGAACTTCGCGTAGCATGGCCTCCCCAGCACCGTGTGGTAGGTTCCTCGGAACCCGACCACCTCGAACGTCAGGGTCTCCCTTCGGAAGTTGGAGGGTGTTCCGAAGCAGACGGGAAGGTCGAGCTGTCCGAGGGGTTGGACGCGCTTCCTGGGGATGATCCCATGGAAGGGCGTAGCGCCTGCCTGGACAGAGGACAGATCGACACGCAGGAGCCCGAGGGTCTTGGCGTAGATGATGTTGAGGCTGCTGCCCCCGTCCATGAGGACCTTGGTGAGCCTGACGTCGCCGATGATGGGGTCGACGACGAGCGGGTATTTCCCCGGGCTCGGCACATGGTCGGGGTGATCGTCTCGGTCGAAGGTGATGGGCTTGTCGGACCAGTCTAGATAGACTGGCGCCGCCACCTTCACCGAGCAGACCTCCCGGCGCTCTTGCTTGCGGTGCGGAGCCGAGGTGTTCGTCGCTTGCCCACCATAGATCATGAAGCAGTCGCGGACCTCGGGGAACTCTCCTGCCTGGTGATCTTCCTTTTTGTCGTTGTCGCGGGCCTTGCCACCCTCCGCGGGTGGCCCGGCCCTGTGGAAGTGGCGCCGAAGCATGACGCATTCCTCAAGGGTGTGCTTGACGGGTCCCTGGTGATAGGGGCACGGCTCCTTGAGCATCTTATCGAAGAGGTTGGCACCTCCGGGGGGCTTCCAAGGGTTCTTGTACTCGGCGGCGGCGACAAGGTCCGCGTCGGCGGCGTCGCGTTTCGCTTGCGACTTCTTCTTGCCCTTCTTCTTGGCACAGCGCTGAGTTGACGCCTCGGGAGTACCTTCCGATGGGCGGCCCTGGGGCTACTTGTCCTTTCAGAAGATAGCCTCGACCGCCTCCTGGCCGGAGGCGAACTTGGTGGCGATGTCCATCAGCTCGCTCGCCCTGGTGGGGGTCTTGCGGCCCAGCTTGCTCACCAGGTCGCGGAAGGTGGTGCCGGCGAGGAACGCGCCGATGACATCCGAGTCGGTGATGTTGGGCAGCTCGGTGCGCTGCTTCGAGAATCGCCGGATGTAGTCTCGGAGAGACTCTCCCGGCTGTTGTCAGCAGCTTCGGAGGTCCCAGGAATTTCTAGGGCGCACATACGTGCCCTGGAAATTGCCAGCAAAAGCTTGGACTAGGTCGTCCCAGTTGGAGATCTGCCCCGGAGGCAAGTGCTCCAACCAGGCGCGAGCGGAATCGGAGAGAAACAGGGGGAGGTTGCGGATGATGAGGTTGTCATCGTCCGTTCCACCCAGTTGGCAGGCCAGACGGTAGTCCGCGAGCCACAGTTCCGGTCTCATCTCCCTCGAGTTCTTTGTGATAGTAGTCGGGGGTCGGAACCGGGTCGGGAACGGCGCCCGTCGGATGGCTCGGCTGAAGGCTTGCGGACCGGGTGGTTCGGGCGAGGGACTCCGATCCTCCCCACTGTCGTAGCGTCCCCCATGCCTGGGGTGGTAGCCTCGGCGCACCCTCTCATCGAGGTGGGCCCGACGGTCGCGGTGATGGTGCTCGTTGCCGAGGCGACCCGGGGCCGCAGGCGCGGTGTTGCGCGTGCGCCCGGTGTAGACCGAGGCTTCCCGCATGAATCGGGAAGTCGCGGCATGAGGTTCCGAGGGGTACCCCTGCCTTCGGGAGGTAGAGCTCTCGGCCCGTCGGACCGCGACGCCTTCCAGGAGATTCTTGAGCTCTCCCTGGATTCGCCGCCCCTCGGTGGTTGATGGCTCTGGCATCGCGCGAAGAAGCATTGCTGCTGCCGCCAAGTTCTGGCCGACCCCACTGGAAGCGGGTGGTGGCCTGACCCTGACGTCATCGGTGATGCGGTGCTGGAACCCTAGGGTAGATGACGTATTTCTCCGGCTGGAGGTTCGCCCGCCCATGCCTGCCCGACGTCCCGACGGATCGGCTCAAGCGCTCCTGCTCCCTCGTCGAGCCTGGCCTGCACCCTGCGGATTTGCTCGAGCTGTGGGTCATGACCCCCCGCCTGAACGGGGACCACAGCTAGCTCCCGTGGGATGTCAACGCGAGGCACCGGCCTAGGGAGGTCACCGTCCTCCAGCATGCCGAGATGGTTGCCTTCGGGGGGACCCCCTAGATCGACGTGGAAGCATTCGCGACTTGGGCCGCGGTCCTCGTCGCCGAGGCTACGGCTACCGTCGGAACAGTCGGAAAGGCAGTAGTCGCATGCGGTCATGAAGTCCCGCATGGCACCGGGGTTGCCAAGTCTAGAGAAATCCCAACAGATGCTGGGTTCGTCGTCTTCCTCGGACCCAGAGGGCCCGTAGGTCGAGACGTCCGTCAGCCGGGTCCCAAGGTGACCGCACACGAAACCCCAGAGGGTCTGGATTTGCCTCTACGAGAGCGCCCGCCAAAGCGAAGTCGCTAGACGAGTTGAGGCTGAATCCGAAAGACGCGGGATGGGAATCGATCGGTACCTTTTGGTCGACGGGCGGCGATAAGGTCACGTCGGGGACTGACTGCGCCGTCGTCTCAGGTACGAAGGTGACGTCCAGCAAGCTTTTCGCGAGCGCGCTGGCGTCGTCCGCTTGCTCGGGTTTGGCGTGTCGCGGGGAGACGGCGCTCGTCTTCGTCTCAAACGCGAGGTCGACGCCCGGTGCGCCCCCCGTTGGGGTGCCAGGGCCATCGACTCGCTCGACAACCGACGAGGCGCTGTCTCCTGCTTGGCCTTGGTTGCCCCGCCTCCTCCTCCGTCGGCGGGGGAGAGGACGGGGTGAGCTCGAAGGTTGCTCTTCCACCATGTGGGGAAGACGTCGCCGATTCCGCCGCCGTGGGCGGGTTGTCGGCCGCCACTGTTGTTGTCGCACGGCGGTGGAAGGAGTATCATGTCGTAGCTGCCGTCGAGGGACATGAACTCGAGACTCCCGAAACGGAGCACCGTCCTGGGTTGGAGAGGTTGCTGGAGACTGCCCATCTGGAGCTTGACGGGAAGCTGTTCGTCAACACGCAGCAGGCCCCTACCTTGCGCGCCAACTGTCGGCGTTCCGAGACCGGGGGGTCCCTGAGCCGACGAGTGAATGTCGCCGCATGCCCCAGCCCAGATGGGTCGAGCGCGAGGGCAAGCGCGAAGGGGGGAGAGCGAGGCGGCCGGAGACCGGCGTGAGAGAGGTGGGAATCCCGCGGCCTTCGTGTTCGTCCCGCGCCCAGGTCGGGTGCGCTTGCAGTAGGGGGTTACAAGCGTCCACGCGGGAGAGGGAGCGAGCGGCTCCGAGCGAGCGCGTGTCTCGTCCTCGTCCCCGCGCGGCCAACCTTTCTAAGAGGGCCCTGGTCCTCCCTTTTATAGGCGTAAGGAGAGGATCCAGGTGTACAATGGGGGGTGTAGCTGAGTGCTACGTGTCTAGCGGAGGTGAGCTAGCGCCCTAGGTACATGCCGTTGTGGCAGCCGGAGAGATCTTGGCACCCAGCTGGTGTGATGTCGTGGCCGTCGGAGGAGCGATGGAGCTTGGCGGAGGGACAGCTGTCGGAGCGGTTGAGTCCTTGCTGACGTCCTCTTGCTTCCGTAAGGGGGCTGAGAGCCGCCGTCGTCACAGAGCATGCGGGGTGCCATCATTGCCTATCTGGCGGAGCGAGCCAGATGGGACGCCGGTCTTGTTCCCTGCGGCCCGAGTCAGCTTGGGGTAGGGTGATGATGGCGCCTCCTGTTGACGTGGCTGGTCTGCGCCCTAAGTTGGGCGATGTGGAAGCTCCTCCAAAGCCGAGGTCGAGTCCGAGCCCCCGGGTCGGGCGAGGCGGAGATTGCCGGCTGGTGCCGGGGCGGAGTCCGAGCCCTGGGGTCGGGCGAAGCGGAGTTCGTCGTCTTCTGGGGTCGAGCCCAAGTCCGAGCCCTGGGTCAGGCGAGGCGGAGATCGTCGTCTTCTGGGGCCGAGCCCAAGTCCGAGCCCTGGGTCGGGCGAGGCAGAGATCGTCGTCTTCCGGGACTTAGCCCGAGTCCGAGCCCTGGGTCGGGCGGAGTTCGCCGTCTTCTGGGACTTAGCCCGAGTCCGAGCCCTGGGTCGGGCGAAGCGGAGTTCGCCGTCTTCCGGGACTTAGCCCGAGTCCGAGCCCTGGGTCGGGCGGAGTTCGCCGTCTTCCGGGACTTAGCCCGAGTCCGAGCCCTGGGTCGGGCGGAGAGGAGTTCGCCGTCTTCCGGGACTTAGCCCGAGTCCGAGCCCTGGGTCGGGCGAAGCGGAGCTTCCTATGGTGCCTTCGGCAGGGCCTGACTGCCTGTCAGTCTTACTCTGTCAAGTGGCATTGCAGTCGGAGTGGCGCAGGCGGTGCTGTCCTTCTGTCAGGCCGGTCAGTGGAGCGGCGAAGTGATGACGGTCACTTCGGCTTTGCCGGCTGGGGGGCGCGCGTCAGGATAAGGGTGTCAGGCCACCTTTGCATTAAATGCTCCTGCGACTTGGTCGGTCGGTGTGACGATTTGGTCAGGGTTGCTTCTTAGCGAAGGCAGGGCCTCGGGCGAGCCGAGAATATGTTTGCCGCTGAAGGGGGGCCTCAGGCGAGACGGAAATCCTCCGGGGTCGGCTGCCCTTGTCCGAGGCTAGGCTCGGGCGAGGCGTGATCATGTCCCTCAAATGGGCTGATCCCTGACTTAATCGCACCCATCAGGCCGTTGCAGCTTTGTGCTGATGGGGGTTACCAGCTGAGAATTAGGAGCCTTGAGGGTACCCCTAATTATGGTCCCTGACAGATATGGTCCGCTTTAACAGTCTCAGGCATGGCTAAAGATAGTGTATGGATGTACAATGGCTGGATTAGGAATGGACATTATTTTGATGAGTGGGTAGTCAAGACCAAAGATTTTGTGGACCATGCTTTCTCCATGTCATTAACCGGCACTATCAGATGCTCTTGTAGGCGTCACAAAAACAATATATTCCTTAATAATAAGGAAAGAGTTAGCTTAGATTTTTGTCAGATTGGATTTATGCCCGGATATGAGGTGTGGGAACATCATGGTCAGGTAGTAGCCAACCCGAATGTAGAAGATTAGAAGAACAATGATTGGGCTGGCAATGATGCGATGCATGAGATGCTAGATTCTCTACGTCCAGAGTTAAACCTAAGATCCGAGTTTCCTACCACATCAAAGGTTTCAAGATTTTTTAAACTACTAAAAGACTCTGAAGAGCCATTCAGTGAACACACAGATGTGAGTATACTCGCTTTTGTGACCTGGCTCATGGCCATTAAGTCCAAGTACTTTTTCTCGAACAACTATTACAATGAGATTTTAAAGTTACTCGGGGATGTGCTCCCAAAGCCCAATAAGTTGCCTAAAGATATGGTAGAAAGATCACTTACTTCGATTGTCATTGACGCTGGTTGCCAAGGAAACACCCCTTTAGGAGCGATAAGAAAAACTTTATAAAGAACACCATGGTCACGAAAGGACCATCAAAATGTCTAAACACAATGGAAATTTATGCTCAACTGAACAACCTTGTCCTAAATAAAAACGGGGACAAGTTCCAAGGATTCGGAGTGGACCACAACTAGACACTTATATGTGGTCTGTGGGAGCTCCCTTATATGTCGTCATTGATTCTTGTGCACAACATTGATGCTATGCACTAAGAAAGTAATGTTATTGAAGCCCTCATACACACCTGCATGCATTTTGAAAAAAACAAAGGAACCACCCAGATTATTCTAGCTTAAGTGCCTTGGTCTTGCCTCAATGGCAACGACACACACTTAAATCGGAATGAACTGTCAATTCCTCGGATCTAGTCCGATTGAGGCCACTTACTAAGGAACGAGTACCATTAGCTCACACGAAGGTGAGGCACAAACAAATACAATAAAACATAATACCACAGATTATTAAGTGCTTAGAATTATTACATCATCGGAGTTCAAAAGTAGTAACCATTGTTCTCATTGCAGCGGAAAATAACTAATGGTAAACATAAGGAGTGTGGCAATGCCTGGCCCATCACTCCTCGTGATCATCTTCTGCTGAGGCAGGGTTCCACTCGACTGTCCAACCCGGTGGTAGGGTGGATGGCCAAGTCAACCCAAAAACCATGTCCTCCAAGGAAGTACCTGTAAAAATTATGCTACAAGCAAGGCTGAGTATACTAATACTCAACTAGACTTACCCGGTGTGAGGAGTCTACTCCTCTACCTCTAGACCATAAAGTTGTTTAACTGAGGGGTTTGGTTTGCCAAAAGGACTAGCTGAGTCTAAAATCAAATTTTAGCTTTTCAAGTTCTAGAATAATACTTTTAGACTAGATGAGTACCTAGCTATCCATACATGGTATCAAACATTATGTCAACCAACATCCTTTGCAGTAACCTCATTTCCACTTATTACTCAATGCAGTACAATGGATCAAGCAGTCTCATTAGCTGCGAGAAATAGACGATTCGAATTGAGTTTTAACCTTGCAAGGTAAACCTAAACACACGATATGTCAGGGCACTCCATCCCCATAGATCCCCCGTTCGCGGCCAGGGCCCACCACTTTGGCATGCAATGCCCCACTGACCCCAGCTACCGCCGTCCAGTGACTGCACTTGCACCCACCATACCTAGAATGGGCGACCACATCTCAGGATAAGTGAGGGGGGAAAGTTCGCGCCCGGCTTCACTTAGGTACTAGGCTTCACTTAGGTACCAGTGCGCACGACTAGTTAAAAAAAACATCCTTTGACAACAGGTTTCTAATTAAATCATGGCTGCGCCTGGGCAGCGTTATTATGAGAGTGAAAGTGGACGTGTTGCTACTCCCCTCATTCCCAACATGTATCAAGTACTTGCATTGAGTAATGCAAGAGTGAGATAACACATCTCAGCAAGTAAAATAATATGATACTGTTTAACCACATAAGAACATTGTTTTACCATCACTTGATTTCACAACCTTCTTATTATGAAGGTGCAGCACGAATACAACGTACAACACACCTAGTTACCACACCTTGCAGGTAGAAACCACAATAGTAACATAGTAATGTCACATTTCATATATACCTCATGAGTGCAAATGTCTGCAAATGCAAGGATGACTTCTGCCTTCATACCTCTAAGGATATGAAGCCGCATCGTACCCCTCCTCGGGCAACGTACGATGCTAAAAATATACCGGTACGGTCAGACCGTAAAATCATGACATAACTTCAAAATGCAAGATGGATGATGCGATGTGCATGACATGCCTACAACACTTCATATAACGTGATTCAAAAAGATACTTCAACTTCATCCAAGATGGGAATCAACCACATATATCATTCCCAAATCATGATCATCCATAATATTAGACAATTGAGAATTAATACTTTCGAACAAATAAACTTTATCATAGAATTCAATGATTAACACATTTAATACTTATGCATACTCAATGACAGGGCATAGGATGCAAACTAAATGGTAGCAACCACCACTATATTTACTTGCCTTCGCTAGGAATTTGGAATGGTACTAAGTACTATCCGGAAGTCCACCACCTGTTTTTGACACACACCTTAGTGCACAAATCAACATAACAAACGCTAATAAACAACGCCGCACCTACGCACAATTCCATCCCATCGCGAGCGACAACTCTCCCCATCACCACTAAACTGCAGCGGCGCTGCTTGATAATTTCATAACTTTAAAATTATAACAGCAGTGATATCAATCAAAAACTCCAAAAGAATCTACATAAAATTCCCCACAAGTTTTATATTCAAATGATAATTAAATTCCAATATCTAATTAGCCCAAAACTGTCTACAAGATACACCCTGCAATCTGTTTTTGGACAGCAACCTAGTCGGGTTCAAACAGCGATATCTCCTAAAGTATAACTCCGAATCGAGCGCATAAGTACTAGTTGGAAAGGTATGACAAAGCTTTACATGATTCTCATACTGTTTACCACTAATTACCCACGAAAAATCCACAGAAACTGATAATACTACTGCTGTTCACCCTCCCACAAAAATTCTGGACAGCACCTCTACCGATTCGCATAGGTAAACATCTAACCAATTGGATTGCAGCACAAATACAAAAAAATGATCACAAAAATCACCTTGGGTTATTCCTTTCCTCCTTCCTTTCTTCCTTCTTCCTCCCTCCAAACTCCAATGGAAGACTCGCACCCACACGACGGGTACCAAGCGGGGAGGCTGCACCTTGGAGAGGAGGAGGTGGGGGGGAGCGGCTAGGGTTGAGGGGCGGTGTTGCAATCACTTGGGGAAGAAGGAGAGGGAGAGAGGGGGGGCGGCGGCCAACAAAGGAGAATAGGGGAGGGGGTGGCTACAACCAAAGGGGAATAGGGGAGGGGGCGGCTAGAGTTTTGGGGGGGGGGGGGAAGGAGTGGGCTTCCCACCGCCGGATCGCGATCAACGGCCCAAAACCATTCCAACGCCAGAGTTCCCGACCCCGCGCACACATCAAACATAAGTTTTACTGTTTTACAGATGTTTACCTCCTAAAATTCCAAAACCCCCCATAGCACGGGACCCACAAGAGAAAACAAAGTAAAAAAAAGTAAACTTCAATTTCTCTTCTTTTTGAAAATCGGGTATCACACTCTACCCCCCTTAAAAAGAATTCGACCTCGAATTCCGACGCTTCTATTAGAACGACAAGGAAAGATCAACGACGATAAAAACTCACCCCATAATGAAAAGTTCAGGGTACTTCTGCTGCATCAGCTCCTAGGATTCTACGATACGCAGCAGACGATACTCTAGAGTCAGGTCTTGCTACACGGGAATCGGCTCTAGCTTGATTTGTTGATCTGGATTCCGCAAATACTTTCTCAACATAGAGACATGGAATACATGGTGTACTCTGATCATAGATTCCGATAATTGCATGTGCTAAGCCAAGCTGCCAACTCGGGCTAAGATAGCAGACAGTCCTATATACCTCGGGCAAAGCTTTCCTGACACCCAATCAACATTGACACATGCATGTACTTCAATGAATATATTATGAATGCAATGCATATGGTGTTCCTATAGCCTAAACCAAACCTATCCAAACAAGAGTAACTTTAAAAGATCAACTTAATGCTTGCATAATTCTGGACAACAGCACAACGGTTAATTGTTTTGCTCTTAACTCCAAAAAATATATGCATCCAAAAATAGTAAACTAGGACTTTATGAAAAGATTATAAAGTACACTATACCATTAGTATTATCATCACAACAAGATTTGACACTTAGAAAGATCAAACAATGCTAAAGGTAAATTTTGTCTAGACTTGGACAGAATTCAACTACTCACTTCAAAAATCCATAATTGGAGTCCCAGTCATCCAATTCAGGTGCTCCTAGACTTTTTAGAAAGCTAGTAGAATTGTCTATATTTCATTTATAAACATATCGGGTTAATTCAATGCATATCAAGATCAAAAGACATAAGAAGGGCTCTGCTGTCCAAATTTGAACAGATTCAGAGATTCCACTTAAAACAGCTGTAACTTAACTTATAGGTCACCAAAAAGGGTGATCCAAATTTTTTTTGGAAAGCTTAGGGAAAGAACTACAACTTATTTATAACTTATAAGAACTGATTCGAAGTTTAACTTGGGCAAACAAGGTTAGTTCAAAATCTGGACAGATTCCAAGACTAGACTTGAGAAAATCATAACTCCCAAACTACTAGACCTATGGTCATGAAATGTTTACACAAGTAAGATGAAGAAGTTGGCTACAACTTTTATATACAACATCTCTACAAAAAAACATGGTTTACTTCATTGAACTGGCTGCATAACTAAAACTGGTCATGCAGTCCCAAACAGCAAGCAATAGATTTATTCAGGTTCTATACTCTTCTAAGATTAAGCGTTCATCGAAGGACTAATAACTTTAGGTTCTTCATTACGAGACACTTAGAACAAATATAAGGATAGAAGCAATATGCTAACTTTTTAAATCATTTTAAGCCTGATCTCACATCATGCAAGCAAGAATCGATTTAAGCATACTATGCCTGCCCATATATTCATCCAAGCACATTCTATACATTATATCATCCCATAAAAGAACTCTTTTTTAATTATACAATGCATATATACCCATCCAATAACTCACACGATTTGCATCTCAACCTAGACTTCACACGATGTAAGTATTTCATACTTACGCAATCACGCCAAGACCAGAAAACATGGCTTCACAACAATACATACTGGCCTATTCAAACGTCCCTCGCTATCTCTGTGTTTCAGCCCACGCTCCGCATATATATAAACAAGATAACTATCACAACCACTATGCTATTCCCTCCCACCATACAACGTAATTAACATGGATTGCGAAAGAGCTCACCATAACTAAACCAAACTCCCATGGAAATATCCCTAAATAGAAAATTGACAATCAACAACACAAATGTTCATTTTGTTTCTACCTCTTTCACTATAAAAGCAATGATAACAAAGAAATATTGTAAAATCATCTAAACTTCATGATCTACAACTTTCGTATTCAAAGGATAAACAAAGTTTTATTTTATCTCCCATTTTTAATTTGACTTGTAAGGCGACATACATGATCTACCACCAGAACCTCACGGAACATGACACATAAATTCAAAACCTCATAACTCTCTGCATCTAACAAAATTTTGCAAATATAAACTCATTGGAAAGATTATAACATTCCCTAAAACTTTTATTATAATGAGTGTCTCGGAATTGGTTTCCAAACCGATAAAACAATGCAACTGCTTTGTTACAAAACTGATAGGATAGAAACAATGGACAACTAAAATTCAAAATCCTATAACTCCTGCTATACTCAACTTAAAACTACAACGAACACGCGTTGGAAAAGTTTGGAAATTATCCACGACTTTTGCAATAAAGTTTCACCCAAATTTATCTTTATAGCCCTCAAATCTGCATGACCTACAGCTAAACTCAGCCTGAGATACTGCACATCAGAGATTCGACTTATATCCGGACAACCACCTCTCCCAATCTATTTAACAAACAATTACAAGTAAATACCCATTAAAAAGGTACTGAGAAGATCTAAAAGTTTTGCTTAAAGAGAATTCCCAAATTTGGGCTTTGAAACTATCAAAACGTGGTTGATTTATTGGTGATTATAACGACACCTAAAGTTCAGACACAACGGTGCAACAACTTCAGAGCAGCCTAACTCCAAGTATATGCGATGAAAATTACAAACCAATACTCTTTGGAAAGATCATGAAATTACTAAAACTTTCATAATCCAACAAAGACTAAATTATACCGTCTTCAATGTCTATTCTTTCGTACAAAATTAAGGCTGCTATAGGAAACCCATAACTCTCAAATGTTTAGACCAAACTGGGTGATTAAGCATCCTATGCAAAGATGAAGAAACCTACTACAAAACATTCTAGATAAGTGAAGCCTGATTCAGCCTCCAACAAATTTAAAATGACTCCCAAAACCAAACAACACCTTAACCACAATAAAATAAACAATATAAAATGAAACCCAAGGCATTGGCAGGTGCAATCAACACTAGGATTTTCCACTACCAAATGGGGATGCAACTCCCCAAAGTCTTTAAACAACACTTTACCTAATAGGTTAGAACACTAAGCACAACAATCAACGAATTCAACAACCTCATTTGTTAATGCCACTAAGGTCAAACATCCATGTATTGACAATGTATGAAACACCTGACATACTTGTCTCTAGCACTATAAAACATGGTTGTTATTACACTGGAATCCAACTACTAGAGATCTCCACAACTATTCTGTTGACGTGAAGCAAATGGTGCTCATGCCATATAACGTTTTTTTCTCCTCTCAAAAGAGATAAAATTTGCAACACTCATAAAGCAATGGAGGGATAACAACAAGAAAAACTAATGTACTTCTTGACATAGACTCATGCAAAAGCTTCATACATATTACTTTCAATACTGAAATAATAACACGATACTATGCTCAACAGGAGTAATTGGACTTCAATAAGACAATCCACATAACCAAACTACCTTGATTAACCTCACATACAACAAAACCTCCTATTACTGCACTTGAACAATTTGTACCTCATGATATCATAAGATGCATTCAAAGTAGTAGACATACATGATCTATCAAACCATCATTCATATAAAATAAAAACAAATCTCAATCCGATGTAACAACCACATCATTATAGAGATAGATGACTAACAAACATAAGCAACTCCCAGTTAAGCATTGACTTCGTTTAAGATAAAGCGGTCCAAATAATGATTCAACAAGCATGCATAGAGAAACTGATCATAAAAAAATCAAACTACCATACAACGTCGACAAATAAAAAAATATAAAACGGGTTATCAATATCGTCCACATGACTAGCCTGCAACAACTAAAAATTATGCATAGCCTTTATGGCTATTGAAACAAGCCATAGAAGGAAAACATGCATGACATAAAATCCACTTGAAACCACCCTATTTATTGTTAAAAATAAGGTTGCACACAATAAGAAAACCTATTAGGTAAACATGGTTGGACTTATCTATCTACGTCATCTTACAAATTCACTTGAGTTCTACCAGTCTCAAGATTTCATAGACATTACAACGTTGCCTTTGCTCTATAGAGACAAACCAATTTTATACTAAAATCAAGTTAGCAAGTAGCCACACTAGCCAAAAAAAGTGAGGTGCAAAGCATTGCATCCATGGAAATATTACATTGATAAGTTGGGTTGTAACCCAACAGTCAATCAAACTCAACAACACCATAAAACTACATTATATAGTGTTTTCACACTACACCAAGTCGGATTAGACCCACTATACACAAGCTCAATAAACATTCGATCCTACAAGTACTAGAACCCAAGAATCCTTTTGAAAAAAAACATCCACAGTCAAGCATATAGAAATTCTATATAATAGAGCGTGGAGGGAATCTCGCCTCCTAGAGCGTCCACGTGTGTCGTAATTCTTTCAACCGTTAGATTGGACATCCATGGAATGTCGGCTAACCTGCAGCGCCCAAATCTGTCGCCTTCCATTCCAAGCTGTCGCCACCGGATTCTTCGAGAGAGCTCACTGCGTTGCGGCGATACCGAACGTGGAAACCCTATCGGCCGCTGCTTCTTCAAGGTGTCAGCGTCATCTTCGTCGAACTGCCGGCGACCGTGCGTTCTATGGTTCTTCGGCGCCGTCCACGGCCCCATGCACCCTATCGCCGGCTGCTTCTTCAACGCATCGTCGTCGGCGGCGGCTGCTTCTTCCACGCGTCATCGTCGTCTCCGTCAAACTACCCACGGTCGTGCACTCCTTGTTTGTTCAGTGCCGTCCATAGCCCTGCACAACCTATCGATGCCTGCTTCTTCAACATGTCATCATCTCCGTCAGCGGCGAGCTCTACATAAAGCTTCGGTGGAATTTCTGTGCGACACAGGTACCCTGCCCTCTTTGCTCCTCCCTCCCCATTTCAAGAAAATAATGGTAAGAACTGTTGTGTGATCCATATGAAATTTTCAACTAACAAAATAGGAATTTGGATGGTCCAACCCATCCGACCAAATAAACTGGTGTGAGAATCGGCAGCAGCTGCTATTGCAGCTATACCATCCACATCTTCAATGTGACATAGGGATTGAACTTCATTTACGTTTCCTCCTAAATGCAAACAATTTGTTTGGATAGTATAAAATTTATATTCATAGTACTTATAGTTTCCTTTTTTGTCCACCATACACAATCTGTTACCTATTTGCATACTTTAATTTTATGCTCCTGGCATGCCATCTATTGCGGTCTTTAAGATCAATGTTTTAATGCATCAACAAGTTTGTATATATCACTAATGCGTTGTGACATGCAGTTAGCTCCTTTTGTAATCTTTAAGACCAATGCTTCTAAGATTAAGACCACCCTGCTCCTAACCTGCTTCTGTGGTCGTTAACACCACTGCTTTTGATCCACATACATATAGCTACGCCTACTGTATTGTAATCTCTAAGCTCTTCTATAATATAATCTCTAAGAACTTCATGTTGTTACATTTCCAGAACTTGAAAACTTCATTACTACAAAAAAATATATGTACAATCCAAGTTGGCTATTATAGCTTCCTTACGTCATATATTGATACCTTATCAAATTGAACTCAGCGCTACAAATCTGTTTATTGCATCTGGCTACAATGTTCCATCAATGCCAAACTTCAGCACTTGCATTTTACATACACTTAGATTTGTATGCTGTTGTCTACCCATCTTTGTCCAAAACCATGAAACGCTTTGATTTATGTTGATATAATATTCACAAAAAATTAGTTATTATCCAGTTTGATACACGTTAATTCAAATGTGCCCATGTACCGTTCGTACCACTCGCGCGGAGCGCGAGCCAGTTTCTAGTATATGATAGTAATAGCTCAGAGATTTGAAAACATTGCATCCAAAAAAACATCATGACGATATGTATATAAAACAAGTACATTAGTAGCTTCCCTTGCATAATAACTTCAATAACAACCACATCAAGAAACCAATATTAAATAGAAGTAACATATCATATCAAGCATTAAGTCGTTAACGACATACCCCATCAAACCATAAAGGGATTTGGAGTAAGGAAATTCTAGTCATCGAATTAAGTTTTAACCTTGCAAGGTAAACCTAAACACACGACATGTCAGGGCACTCCATCCCCACACACATCAACCATCCCCATAGATCCCCCGTTCGTGGCCAAGGCCCACCACTTTGGCATGCAATGCCCCACTGACCTCGGCTACCGCCGTGCAGTGACTGCACTTGCACCCACCATATCTAGAATGGGAGACCACATCTCAGGACAAGTGAGGGGGGAAAGTTCGCGCCTGGCTTCACTTAGGTACTAGGCTTACCGATTACCATATTTCTCAGCACGTGTTTAGTACGTTCAAACGCTTGACACATGTATCTACACGTTAATTCTTATTCCTATTTCGTCTCGTAGACATCACATCCCCATGGATTGGTGTCCACATACCATCATCATTCCGTTATAAAAATGGATACAATCAATTCTTGAGCTTGTGTGAGTGCTAGAAAAATCACTCGACTTCTACCGAGATCCTTAATTAGCAAAGCAGCTACTCGACTTAGCATACTAGTATTGTAACACCCCGGGATCCACAAACAC
Organism: Zea luxurians; assembly: GCA_029449295.1. Classification (NCBI taxonomy): domain Eukaryota; kingdom Viridiplantae; phylum Streptophyta; class Magnoliopsida; order Poales; family Poaceae; genus Zea; species Zea luxurians. The sequence continues at coordinate 1,122,676 of JAOPSE010000194.1, read as the reverse complement.
CCCAGAATGCTACTTGAACTACACTTCTGACATCCATATATAAAATTTCGGCAACATCTCCTTTGCAAAATTGCATAAATGAGGAGGCAATAGTGTATAAACATATATCATGACAAAAAACATACTAAGTATTATTAATCGGCTAGAAAAGGTAAGTTCAACATACGACATGAACTGAATTAACAAGTGCGCACGACTAGTTAAAAAACAAACATCCTTTGACAACAAGTTTCTAATTAAATCATGGCTGCGCCTGGGTAGCGTTATTATGAGAGTGAAAGTGGACGTGCTGCTACTCCCCTCATTCCCAACATGTATCAAGTACCTGCATTGAGTAATGCAAGAGTGAGATGACCCATCTCAGTAAGTAAAATAATATCAAACTGTTTAACCATATAAGAACATTGTTTTACCACCACTTGATTTCACAACCTTCTTATTACAAAGGTGCAGCACGAATACAACATACAACACACCTAGTTACCACACCTCGCAGGTAGAAACCACAATAGTAACATAGTAATGTCACACTTTATATATACCTCATGAGTGCAAATGTCTGCAAATGCAAGGATGACTTCTGCCTTCATACCTCTAAGGATATGAAGCCGCATCTACCCCTCCTTGGGCAACGTACGATGCTAAAAATGTACCGGTACGGTCGGACTGTAAGATCACAACATAACTTTAAAATGCAAGATGGATGATGCGATGTGCATGACATGCCTACAACACTTCATATAATGTGATTCAAAAAGATACTTCAACTTCATCCAAGATGGGAATCAACCACATATATCATTCCCAACTCATGATCATCCACAATATTAGACAATTGAGAATTAATACTTTCGAACAAATAAACTTCATCATAGAATTCAATGATTAACACATTTAATACTTATGCATACTCAATGACAGGGTACAGGATGCAAACCAAACGGTAGCAACCACCACTGTATTTACTTGCCATCGTCAGGAATTTGGAATGGTACTAAGTACGATCCGGAAGTCTACCACCTGTTTTTGACACACACCTTAGTGCACAAATCAAAATAACAAACGCTAATAAACAACGCCGCACCTATGCACAATTCCAACCCGTCGCGAGCGACAACTCTTCCCATCACCACCAAACTGCAGCGGCACTGTTTGATAATTTCATAACTATAAAATTATAACAGAAGTGATTTCAATCAAAAACTCCGAAAGCATCTACATAAAATTCCCCACAAGTTTTATATTCAAATGATAATTAAATTCCAACATCTAATTAGCCCAAAACCATCTACAAGATACACCCTGCAATCTGTTTTTGAACAGCAACCTAGCCGGGTTCAAACAGCGATATCTCCTAAAGTATAACTCCGAATCGAGCGCATAAGTACTCGTTGGAAAGCTATGACAAAGATTTACATGATTATCATACTGTTTACCACTAATTACCCACGAAAAATCCCCAGAAACTGATAATACTACTGCTATTCGCTCTCCCACAAAAATTCTGGACAGCACCTCTACCGATTCGCATAGGTAAACATGTAACCAATTGGATTGCAGCACAAATACAAAAAATGATCACAAAAATCACCTTGGGTTCTTCCTTTCCTCCTTCCTTTCTTCCTTCTTCCTCCCTCCAAACTCCAATAGAAGACTCGCACCCACACGACGGGTACCAAGCGGGGAGGCTGCAACTTGGAGAGGAGGAGGGGGGAGCGGCTATGGTTGAGGGGTGGTGCTGCAATCACTTGGGGAAGAAGGAGAGGGAGAGAGGGGGGCGGCCAACAAAGGAGAATAGGGGAGGGGGCGGCTGTAACCAAAGGGGAATAGGGCAGGGGGCGGCTAGGGTTTTGGGGGGGAAGGAGTGGGCTTCCCACCGCCGGATCACGATCAACGGCCCAAAACCATTCCTACGCCAGAGTTCTCGACCCCCACGCACACATCAAACATAAATTTTACTGTTTTACAGATGTTTACCTCCTAAAATTCCAAAACCCCCATAGCACGGGACCCGCAAGAGAAAACAAAGGAAAAATGTAAACTTCAATTTCTCTTCTTTTTGAAAATCGGGTATCACAAGTATCCATCTCAAAAAGGGACCTGAGTTCATGCAACTAGGGTTTCAGACAATTCCTACACTTAAGTGCACAGTACAAGCCTACAAACATTAAGTGCAATAAAATAGCATATATAACGGTAATGCATAAAACTTGTGCTTGTTTGAAATCCAACAGAAGTTAGTGTTCGCTAGATGACACTCGTTGGGGAGCATCTCCTATCTTGGCATTTGTCTCATCTGTCCTTCTTCGTGTTGTCTATCAACTGCATCTTGTGGTTGGCACCACTTCTCTTCACACGATCATCATCTCTCGGTCCTAAATGAGATGCATGATGCATATGCATGAACATGATGGAAATAGCACAAGACACACCAAAGCCACATGACAGCGATCTAAATAATATATAGCGAGACACCGTAAACAACCACACACACTAGCGCTAGCTAACTATACGTCATCAGGCGCACAACAACAACACCAATGGAAGGACGACAAACATTTCCTATAAATACCCAATACAAACATGCCATCACAAGAACAAGCATTTACCATTTTCACTTTAATCCTTCATTGGTTACTTAATGTTAAACTAGTTAAGTACACATAATTTCTCTATGACTTATATATAGATAGACTTAGTTAAAAGAGAATAATCAGTTAACCAAGTTCTTTAATCGTTCACAATATTTTAATGCAAGCACACCCCAAGAGGCCAAGAGCACACACAGAAAGTGATAGCCTAATCACACTGCTTATTATACAATTCTAATGAGGTATTTATAAATATTAGATTAGCATCACAAGTATTATAAATGGTAACATATCACTAATTGTGTTTCTTGTCCATATAACGACACTTGCTAAATTAACGTTGATTGAAGCTAATTACTTACTAGGCTTCAACAATTTAATTTACTACTTAGGGAGACGTGCACTAGTTACTTATATATAACCCAATTATATTAGTTATTGTTATTATTACTCATATTCAATCAAAACCAAAACAAGCAAGCAGTCGACTCAAGACAAACACAACCAACAAGTTTTAGGACAACAACTTAGCAGTTACTTGTTTTAATCATAAAAGATATTCACCCAAACGTAATGATCTGAGACTTTCTAGAAAGCTTACAAAATTGCCAACAAAACATTTATAAACATCTCAAGTTGATTCAATGCATATCAAGGGTAAAGGACACTTGGAAGGCCTTGCTGTCCAGGTTTGGACAGATTCAGGCTCCATACTTCAAACATGTATAACTTAATCTTTAGATCACCAAAAAGGATGATCCAAGACTTTTCAGAAAGCTTAACAAACATGTTACACAGCTTTTATAATCACCAAGAAGTGATTCCAAGTTTAATCCACCCAAACAACACAATTTTCGAAATCTGTCCGAGAGTGGACAAAACACAACAATTGTTTTGTAAAATTCATAACTCTTAAACTATCAGGCCTATGGTAATGAAATTTTAACACAAGAAAATAAGAAAGTTATCTATAACTTTATTATGGTCATAAAGAACTGATTCTAAGATTAACTCGAGTAACAATGCAGCCCTCGAAATCTGTACAGAATTTGGACAGATTTGGGTACTGAACTTGTGAGAAGCATAACTTCTAAATATTTGATTCTTAGCTCATGAATTTTTAGGACGAGCTAGACATACAAGTTATCTACAGCCTTTATATAGCACATGCTTACAGAAAACATTCTTTACTTTACTAGATTAATAGCACAACAAAAACTGTACCCGCAGGGATTTCAGCTTGCGAACACAGGAGCACTCAACTTAATCACCAAGCAAAATCATGGAGAGATACTACCACTAATTCTCAAGTCTAAATTATCATGACTCAGTTATTAACTAATAATTAACATCAAGGCACAAATTAACATGAGAGGGACACCTTACTTACTAGTGTAATTTGGTATGTGAAGGTAAGTTATTCCAAACTTTATATCGCAACACATATCCATTCTAATATCATCAAGCGACCGCAACATAATACGAGGGTATAAGAACACTAGTGTCTAGTTTTATATCTATAATTTACCTTATTAATCATTTGCAACCACTTGATCGGCATCGATCGACTTAACCTCTATCTCGACGATTCGAGCACCACAATTTATGAAAGCCTACTTAGACATCTAGCGTCACATAGGGAGCCCACTACTTCACATGGCAATTCATACAGAGCCGCTGATCGACAACAATAATAACACATAGGTAATCGACTGTTCTCTAAGACTTTTAGCCAGGTAACCAAATAGACGTCATGATGACTACGAAGGCATGTTTTCACTTCATCACACACCATTCATCGGCTATATGCGCACTAATTCATTTCTCACGACATCCGTACTCAAAATCAATCCTTACTACCATACACCCTATGTGACAAGTAATTCAACATACGCATAGTGTGTATCGACTCGACTTATAGCATATAGAAAGCGATGATTACTTCGGCACACATGTCCGACATCACATAAAATTATAATGAAGCGCCACTAATACTTAGCTTTAGACACCTCGATACAACCATTGAGTCTCTAATTGGTATTAAGGTATAATTCAAGCATTCCAAGAAACATGCATGCTTTTGTTTTCTTTTAATTTTTCACTAACTCTTCTTATAATTATATAAGGGGTATTATTTCAGCACCATATGAGATTATCTAATTTGGGGCTAGGATTTTTATGAGTTATAGGTGATAACAATTCATGACTAATGTATAAATTTCACATTCTTAGGTTTTATAAATTAATTAGTACAAAAAGAACAAATTGTTAATGCAATAAAGCATGTGAGGGCAAGTTAAATCTAAAACTAATTATTTTCTTTGGATGCATGACCATATTAAGATTCCTTAGACTACTATAACATAATTCAAAGACAGTGGAACACCATTTTTCATTTTTACCTCTATATATTATTTTTAAACCATTTAAAACTACTCAATGTGCATTAAACAAATTAAATCAATAACTTAATCATACATGCACCAGAAATCATGAACTTTTTACCAGTCATCAAGCATTACAAAGAGAGTCTATTATAACAATTTCGAGCCGTTTGAAGCACTAGAGCTACAGATCCTAAAATAACAAGCAAATCAATCATCTTTTTCCTATTTAACATGGTTTAATGAACACATCAAGAAAACAGTAAACAACATATATGTTTTATACTTTTCTTAGCTAGAGTATGACACCATCTAACTAGCAAAAGAAGTCTCATCATTTTTGGATTTTAAAAATTAAAACTATGGAGAGAAGCAAGTTCACTTATTTTCTAAACCAGTGTTATATACGAATTTCTACAGCATAAATTTTCTACTATAACATGTCAACTTATAGATCCAATAGTTAGGACATTTTATAAGGAAGCCAACAAAACAAGTTTCATGATTTTTGGAGTTGTTAAACTCGAGATATGGATTTTAGAATATAGCGCAAAAATCTGTAATTTTGTGCAACTTACACTATCCTCTGGGTGCCCACTTGTCGTTGGCTCACACGGTTCTTCTTATACCTCACGTAGATGAGCAGAGAGGAGCATTGCATTGGGCTGGAAGGGAAGCTGCAGGGTGGTGTTGCTGCCCCTGCTGTTTCTGCGCCAACACTTGGGGAGGAGAAGCAAGGGGGAGAAAGTCGTGCTGGCGCCAGCCACGCCAGTCGCCAGGGACAAGGGGCTAGCGAGCTGCTCCATCCAAGGAAGGTGCCGAGTGGGGAGAACAGAGAGAGGGAGCGCCAGCCATGGATGGCACCTGTTGTCCCTACGCCTAGAACAGAGGAGAGAAAGGGGCCTCACGTCGTCGTGGGGAAGAAGGAGGAGCTTGGCGTGCGGCTTGGAAGAGAAAGAGCCCGAGGAGGAAGCCGTGTGTGGGAGATGGAAAAGGGATGGGCTGCTATTTATAGAGCAGGAACACTATAGCATGTCAGCCAGTGTTAAACATGTAGCACCCTAAATCCTAACCGGTGATTTAAGGAAATCCTTTAGAAAAAATATAATAATAGTTACTAATAAAAATTTCCTTTCTTTCGAAACCGCTTTTTGATCATAATCAAACTTAGGTTTGATTTTCTCAAAAAAAGGGAGAGGAAGAAAATAAAACATAATATGAAGAGATCTTTATATAAAATTAAGAGATAAGATATATTCTCTGAAATGTAAAGGTTAGAGTATCCTTTAATAAATACTACACCTTAGGAATTAAAGAACATAATTTCTTTCTGTTTGTATGTTTAAAAGTATCCGCATAAAGGGAATAATAACAATAATAGATCAAATAAACATATTTGAATCTCAATCCATATTTTGATTGTGATTTTATTCTGAAGTTTAAGTTTGGACCTAGAGTCAAATTTGAATTTGAAATTTGCAAAACAACTAAAAAGAAAAAAAATAAAGAAAAAAGGGAATCTCCTACCTAGGCCGAAACCCTAGAGTTGGCTGCCTATACGCACACCCAGCCGGCCCACGTAGTCCGCTGCTCCCACCATGCGCTCCTCTCCGCTCTCACTCGCCGGCAGATGGACCCCACTCTCCAGCCTCTCGGCAGCTGGCGCAAGCACTGACAACACGGGCCTAGAAACGCGCTCTACACCGTTGTATAGCTGACAGGTGAACCCCCCGATTACTGTGGATCTTCCCTAGCCCCGCATCAGGCGCAGTCGGGCGAACGGAAGCGCCAATTTCCTTGCACACGAAACCCGCGCGCAACGCAACCAAGTCAACTACCTCGCGGTGAATGGCGCGGTCCGGGGCAGGATTGCCGGAGCTCATGGCCTGACCGTTGGCCGAGCACTTCCCCGGTATATAGCTCTCTCCCCCTCAAGCCTCACTTTCTCTCTAACCAATGTTGTCGCCACCATGACACACCTCGATCGCGCTGCTCATCCTCTCCCCTCCGCGCCTCCGTGGCTCAAACTGTTAGCCCACTTCCATTGCCGAGCTCGGGAGCCCCCAACTCGAGCTCTTCTTCACCAACGCCGGTGCCTCGGAGCTTTGAATCAGCTGGGCGCGCGACCAGCCTCTGCCGCGGAACTGCTCTACGACATGAACCGCCGAGCACCCTCCACGATTCGGGGTAAATACTCCTACAATCATTTCCCCATTATCTCTGCTACGTTTATCTCTCAGTTGTGACCGCCTAGGACCATCTACTAATAGCATAAAAAGAATTTCAGGTGTATAAAAAATACTAGAATTTCATAAAGATAAAGTCAGCTTGCTATGCTTAACTAAGTGGTATTCCTAAATGGGATTATAGAATCTAATGTGATCTAAGCTAATATGACCTAATCTAATGTGGTCTACTTAAACAGATTAGTGATACTGGTAGAAGAGATTAAACCCTACTAGCTAGGTGTTAACTTAGCACATTAGATCAACTCAACCATGAGCTAACCCAACCCATAGAGTCATGATGAATGCTATAATTTATCTATCCCCACCTAACATCAAACAAACTTTTAACCTACATCATGTAGACTATCTCATCTTGACAAAATGTTATCCTACCTTTGGATATTCACCTTATACGACTAGTTACCCCAATCTGGACATAAAACAAAGATTAAGCCCTGCTAAAGAATCTTCAGATCATAACCAGCTACTGGCCTATTAATTCTGCTTACCAAATACTTTTCATTGCAAAACTATCCTACCATATGCTTCTAACTCTCATGGTCAATACCAGGAAGAGAAGATTATTAGGCAACAGCAAACAGAATGAATCCTTCAGATCCTCCACCGGTTGGAATCGACCAAATGGTTGCCGCCCAAATGTTGTTAATACAACAAATGGCAAACATGGTTACCGAAATGCAAAATCAGATAAGACAAGAACACCAGGAAATACGTCAGGACCGGCTGGAGATACGTCAAGAAATAAGGCAAGCACGGTTGGAAAGACAACAACAACACCCACTAATAAGGTCTATTTGACCCTATGTGTTGCTAAGAAATTATGCATCATGCTGAGATTTTGTTTGTGCATATGTTCTGAGGTAACATGGTTATACACCCTCTCCTTACAAATCTCGAGGACGATATTTCTGTTAAGGGGGTAAATACTCCTGCAATCGATTCCCCATTATCTCTGCTACATTTATCTCTCAGTTGTGACTGCCTAGGACCATCTATGCGCTAGAATGCGTCTTGCCGGCGTGTCCTCCGCCGTGAATGGCGGGCGGCGCCGCCGTCTGGTGGGAGTCATAGGGGAGATAGGCTCGTGTCGTTAGATCTCTAGGGAGCGGTCAGGATTAAATCGAGAAGAACCCCTTGGGTACATGCAATCTGTATTGTTGAGCGACCAATGAACGAAAGGGATTGATCTGCGCGTGATGTGTCCTCAACCGTTGATCTACTGATGGATGGTCCTAGGTGCGTACCCCTTCATAATCTAATATGGACGCTTGATTGATAATCCAACGACCGAGATCTAGTGATACCCCTTGTTGGGGCGAAGGCGAAGACACCACCCCTCGCTCGAAGCCTTCGCCAGTCTCGCTACATCAACCCCTCGCTCGAAGCCTTCGCCAGTCTCGCTGCTTCAAACAGAGGCAAAACGAGTGGCAGCTCCCACCCTTCGTCGAACACGTTGCAAGGCGAAGGCCCATGATGAGGTCGCCCCGCCCTGCGTCCTCGTCGAACACGAAGGCCCACGTGGAATTCAGCCCATTGTAACAGGCCCCGCGCGGCCGTTTGTATTACGGGCCCGATTTGTAAACGCTTTTATGTAATGACAGTCTGTAACCCCGCTTTATGGGAATATTCCGGGAATGACCTAGGCGCTTGAGGGCACATGCGTCCTTAAACCGAGACGCTGGGCGCTCAGGTGCCTATAAATACCCTCGTACAGTGCCCTTGAGGGGCTAGATTAACAGAGCAATTGTTGCCTCCAATCAAACCGTGTTCCCTCCTCACTCGTCCCCCTGTTGGAAACAACCTGTCCGGGAACACGAGTTCCAATACCCCGTCGGCCAGACCGATTTGCATAAGGGCCCTTATGGAACTTGGGAATCAACCCACAGTCCTGTGTTGGATGATTCTGAGTCTTGGGAATTCTTGCGCATCAACCCCTGTATTTCTGTTTAATTGACGCGTGGTCGAGAGAACATATAAATTATGTAAATAAATACAGAAATCGATTTTTAATGTAAAAATAAATGCTGGAACTCGTTTAATTTATAGAAAATTCATATTGAGTCTAAATTGATCCATTTCTGTTTCTATAATTTTGTAATATTATTGTTCATCACTAGTGTCTCTATTTTGACATGAAAAACATATTAAAATTTATCTCTTAATTAATCTTGTATCAAATACATGAAACCTTCGGAAATTCATAACATCCCCATTTTAATTCCGAATTGACTCGATCCAGTTGCGTTGGCTTCGTAATAAAATTTTCTACACAGTAGTGAACCTTATTTTGTTATATCATATACTTTTATAATTAGATATTCGTGTACCCTATGTATAATATATCTATTTTACTAAATAAGGTTAACATGTCTACAATTATAATTTGACTATAATAGGTTTTCTAAACAAGTATAATCTAGAGAAAAGTTGAATTGATTATTTAAGAGTATATTTCCTCATACGATGTATATTAATCAATTTATAATATAGTTTCAATCACGTAGATCTTCCATAGATCATAACTTCGTAACCCTGACTCCGATCTTAGTAGTTCTCGATCCCTCGAGCTCGTAGCTTCACATAGATTATTATTATGCAATTTGTGCTTATGTTTGGTGTGATGTTAATTCTGCCTATACCATGTTTGTTTGTATTGCTACGACTAGCTCGAGGTTACGAGTCATATGAAGATCATTCTGGTACCTGGAATCTCAAGTCCCAGGCAAGTTGTGCCCTTGACCACTTCTATTACCCAATAATATTCTTTATTATCACTTATCAATGCATAGGTTTAATTTTGATGGGACCCAATAGGTCACCCTAGTCTGATTATCTTTTACCTTGTTTACCCCTAAATCATTTGGGTAGTTTTGCTATTGCTTTATATGGTTTTGGGTTAAATATTACATTATGTGCATGTACAATTATTCTGTTATTTTATTTATGTTCATGTCAAGATCATCATTATCTTTAATTGGAACATGGAGCTTAACTTGAGAAACACGTGCCACCACAAGGGTGGAATTGGATGCCCTTGGCTGACTAATTAGGAAAGCTAGTGGAATATTACCTTACCCAAAAGGGGCAAGGGCAGTAGGGGAGTTGCATGCAGGGAGGTTCTTGGGTTGATTTTGCTGTGATGGCAGTCAGACGAGGGATTCTTGCAAGTGTGTAAGACCCAAAATTAGTAGAGGAAAAAAAAAATATAAACAAAGTATCATAATGCTTTGGAAATTAGGAAAATAAGAAAAATGATGAGAAAAGGGATTTTTCTTTTAAAGGAAACCATTTATACATCCCATGAAATAGATAACAAGGAGAATAAAACTTAAAATTAGTAATAATATGGTTTATATTCACCTTTGGATTTCAATTGATACATTTTGAAAGAAAATCTGAAAACTAAAAATAGAAGTATAAATTTAAATTTGGAAATAGGAAAGAAAGGGGAAATAAGAAAAAGAGAAGGGATAATAAAACAAAAATATAAATAATATATATATAAATAAATATATTCAGAATTAATATCCCTAACTTCACAAAAATAAGTTGAAATGATGAGCCATAGAGGTTTGAATTTAAGTTTGAATTCAAATTTAACTTGGAAATGAAGAAAAGAAATAGAAAATAAAATGGAAAAAGAGAAAAAACCTTATATGGGCCTCGTACCTGGAATTCGGCCCAACTCACCGCGCGGCCCATCTTCTATACGCGCGCGCCGACACCCTTACCCCACCCGTCAGTCTCCCTTGCGCCGCATCTCGCACTCCAACTGCGGCGCGGGACCCACTTGCCAGGGCTTGCTTGTCCGCGCTCGGTAAATCTCTCGCCGCGCTCCTTCTCACTGCGTTGTGGGTCCCGCCTGTCGGCGATCCTCTCCCAACAGAATCGCCGCGGCTCAACGGACTTCGCGAGCTCGCCGGGGCCGTGGTGTTCGGGCGGGGTCTTCGCCGCGGTATCCGCGACTACCTGGGCGCCCGAGAATAAGTAGAGCGCCTCGTGGTCCCTCCTCCCCATCTCCCCCTTGTTGCACGATACCCGCCACCGCGACATCGCCTCACGCCGTGGACTTCTGCCGAATAGCCGTCCCTGCTGGTAAGATTCATGCCCTCCGCGCCCTCTTCTTCCCTTGAACATGCTCCATCAAGCCGAGCTCGTAGTTACCCAAACCATGACCGAAATTTAGTCACCGAAGTTGTTGCGGTCGTGAAATCCGCTTGGTAGCGTGGGCGCAGTCACCGTCGGCCTCCTTTGGGGATTGGAGTGTTCTAGGATGTTCGTCTAGATCCCTGCTACGTGAAGCGACCACCAATTTGAGGAACGGCCGGGCGGGGAGGCCTTGATTCCTCGCCGGTGTGCGAATCTGGGGCGGAGCTCCCCCTTCCCGTGGCCAGCCGCGGTCATCGCTTCAATCACTGGTACGTCAACTCCTTGTTGTTCGTTAGGGCCCGGACATTGTCTAGCGCCGTTTAATTTGAATTCGGGGCGGTGGAGCGCCGGATTGAGCTCCCTCCGGCGAGGTCACCGCCGCGCGCGCGTTCCTGGGGATCGGGTGTTAGCGGGGGGATGAAGAAGGTGCCTCGGCCGTTGGATCGGAGGGGAACGGCCTGGATTAGATCCTGGCTTACCCCCTTCGCGTTTTGGATCTGGTTCGTCCGATCGGGATCGGATGGCTGTGAGTAGATCTCGGCTTCATTAAATTCGAGTCGTTGGATTATGATCGGAGCGCTCATGTCGCATACCGGTTCGCGTGTGTGGTGATCTAATCCGAGCCTTTGGTTTAGATCGGACGGCCACCATTCAACGATACCCCTTCGCGGGTCGATTTTGTTAAAGAGCCCCTGGGTTTAATGAGAATCAACCCGCCGTCCAGGGACCCTGTTCCCTGTGTCTGGGAATTCTTGCGCCGAGCCCCCTGTGCTGTTGTTTAATTGAGGCCCAGTCCAGAGAGTTATAAAATCAGGAAAATGAATTAGAAAATGAGTTTTTAATATAAAAATAATTCCTAGAATTTATATAATTCATAGAAAATGCATATGAACTCCAAATTAATCCATTCCACTTCCTATAATTTTGTAATATTATTGTTTATCAATTAGTGCCACTGGTTTTACATAAAAGTCACATTAAAATTGTTATCTTAATTAATCTTGTACTAAACACATAAAACATTAGAAAATCCATAACTTAAAATCTATAACTCCAAAATTAATGATTCCTGTTCCTATGATCTTATTTTAATATGTATATTATTAATATGTATTTTGTTCTTATGTTTGGTGTAATGTTAATTTTGCCTATACCATGTTTGTTTGAATTGCTACGACTAGCAGTGAGGATACGTATCACCTGAAGATCATCCTGGTACCTGGAATCTCAAGGCCCAGGCAAGTTGTGCCCTTGATCACTTCTTTTTACCCAGCCATGTTCTAATTAATCATAATGATCTGCATAGGTTAATTTTGATGGGACCCAATAGGTTACCCTAGTTTGTCTATCTTTATACCTTGTTTACCACTGAACTTTTTGGGTAGTACTTGCTAGTGCTATATGTGGTTTTGGGTATGGAGATACACTATTCATGGTTACACTTTTGTTATCAATTGTTATTTATTGTTCATGATGAGATCATTATGTTAATTGGAACATGGAGCGACCACCCGGGAAAACAGTGCTACCACAAGGGTGGAATGGGACGCCCTTGGCTGATTAATTAGGAAAGCTAGTGGAAGACTACCTTACCCGAAAGGGGCAAGGGCAGTAGGGGAGTGGTCAGTGTAGGGAGGCCCTCGGGAGGATTTTGCTGCGATGGCGGTCCTGCAAGGGATTCCTGCATTGGAACTTCCTATAAACTGTAGCGGGTTTTCGGAAGCTAGTGGAACTTTGTAAAGGCCTCGTAGTGGATCCCTAGCCATTCACCTCGGAAGTGTCTAAGGGCCTTGCAAACCCTGGCGACATGGGATACACGACTTGTGGGTAAAGATGCGCAACCTCTGCAGAGTGTAAAACTGGTATACTAGCCGTGCTCACGGTCATGAGCAGCTCGGACCCTCACATGATTAAATTATGGAACTTAAACTCAATTTGTCATATGCATTGCATCGCAGGTGAAGTTGTTACTTTTGTTCTACTATTTAACTGGGTTGGTATTTACTTATACTTAGTAATTGCTAATAAAATTTTGACCAACTTTAAAAGCAATGCTCAGCTCTAACCATCTTCTTTGGTAAGCCTTACACTTCACGTGAGCTCCCACCTTTGGCGAGTTCATGCACATTATTCCCCACAACTTGTTGAGCGATGAACGTATGTGAGCTCACTCTTGCTGTCTCACATACACCACAGGTCAAGACCAGGTACCGCAGGATGAAGCACTTGGAGGATGCTGTGACGAGTTCGTGAGAGGTCTAGGTCGTCGTCTCCCAGTCAACTTTGGGTTGCTGGACCGTTGTCTCCTTATAATGTAATTATTTATTTTGTATAGAACTCTTGTTATATATAAAGATGTGACATTCGATCCTGTGCCACTATACATCATATGTTTGAGACTTGGTCCCAGCATACCTGGTGTTTATGTTAACCCCGGGTTTTGGACCCCTAAAATCCGGGTGTTACAAAGTGCTCTTCCCATAAACTGTAGCGGGTTTTAGGAAGCTAGTGAAACTTTGTAAAGGCCTCGTAGTGTTGCCCTGCCTTGCTTCCTTGGTAGAGGTGTATGGGATTCATGACTCCTTGGCAGATGGGTAACATGACTTGTGGGTACATGGTACAACCTCTGCATAGTGTAAAACTGGTATACTAGCCAAGCTCACGGTCAAGAGCAGCTTAGGACTCTCGCATGATTAAACTATGAAACTAAATTCAATTTGTCATTGGCATTGCATGGGATTACTTATTAATTTTGTTCTATTATTCTTATTATGGCTTGGTATTTACTTACATTTAGTAACTGCTAATAAAATTTGACCAACTTATTAAAAGCAATGCTCAGCTTTAACCCCGATTGTTGATCAGCTTTACACATCACATGAACTCCCACCTTTGGTGAGTTCATACACATTATTCCCCACAACTTGTTGAGCGATGAACATGTGTGAGCTCACACTTGCTGTCTCACACCCCCCCACAGAAGAAGAACAAGTGATTCAAGAGGAGCCACACAACGAGGAGTTCGACTTAATCTAGGTGGCGTTCCCCCAGTTGACTTTATGGTGCTAAGGATGGACTTTAGTTCGATCTATATTTATATTTTATTTTGTAAAGACTTTCGCTATGTAATAAGTACTTTGATTATAATGTGACATTTATCTCCATACACTCTGTTATTATATGTATTGTCTTCTTTGGCGCATACACGAGATGCACCCAGCTTTGGCCCTTAAATCTAGGTGTGACAAAACAGGTGGCAGGCGCTACAGTGCAGACCTTGGACGACGAGTTTTGGCCTTTTCTATTTGGATTCGAATCTTGGTCTATGTAGACTATCTTTTCTTGAATCTATACTCTACATATCTTGTACAGGGCTTGAGGTCATTCGTGCATCCATTAGAGAGATAATGACCCCCAAAAAATAGGTTTGTCACTGCTATGGAAAACAGTGAAAACTGATTGTCAAAACATGTCAAAAGGAATCAGATAAATGCCATCTTTTTATATGTTGTGCCTATATCAGTTATTAACAACTTTTATATTTAGGGAAACTTAAATTGTTTTAAAAAAATTTGGGAACGCGAGACGTCAACCCGATCGACGATGATTCCAGACTTAGATGGATTCAAATCCTGAAATCGGATTTTTATTCCGTCTTGAGGGCACTGTTTGAGGTACTTAGATATTGAATAAATGCTAGATGTAATTATAATATTTGTTGTATAATGCAGGTTCTACAACTTTTATTAAAAGTCAAACCTCGTATCTTGAATATAAGTTGAAATTTCACTTTGGGCAAAGTAGTATCGTTATAAAGCTTCAAATTATATTTTTAAGGCAACCGGAGTATTTTCTCGACATTTTCTTGGCATGGACCCTTAATAACTTTTATTGTAGAGTTCATATAGAGTTGTTTGAGCAAGATGGCCTGGCTTTGTTGAACTTCAAAATTTGCATTTGTTCAAACGAGCAATTTCAGGCAAGCAGAGGATTTATAATTTCATACGAATATTTGGTTCAAACTTTGAGAAATCTTAATACACTTGATAGATAGAGATGAATAGGATATAGAGATATCAAGTCAGTTTACATAAGAATTAATTAGGGGTTGACACAACAAAGATTCTGCTGGAGAATGCGGATGTAGATTAAATAGTCGGACATAGATAGAAAGTCGAAGAATCGGATTCGGACACAGATCGAATAACAACTATCGATAGTTCAAATAAATGAGTCTGGACAGGATTTGCAAGATGAGATAGACTTTTGAATTTGTATTTGCTTCAAGAAACAAAAGTTTTAACAGGCTCCAAATCTAGCCTTTCTCGAGATCAATTAACTCGGAATTCGGTGAAACATTCACGATTAACTTGATAAAAGGAGATAGATGTGATCGAGAAATAGAAATTTTCACTGAGCATCCAAGATTAGGACAAATCTCTTGACATAATAGGAAATAAATAGCTGGGGTGTCACAAGATGGTGCTTATAACTAACTTTCTTTTTGAAAAATGTCAAAGAATAGATTTGGTAACTTTTCTAAACTTTTCTTTGCAAAAGAGCGATCATACCTAAAGTTGGGCATTTTTCTCCATAAGGAAGGGTTTCTATGATTTTCTAAAGTTTTCTCTAAATCTCTCATGGCACAAGGGGACCATATTTTATTATTGAACTATACCCTTTTTATATTTTTTTCTTGAAACTATGTCACTTAAGTATTCTAGGAAAATAGACTTCTATGTTGTTTTATACTTTTAGGCCTTGTTTCAATTTTCTAAGGAAACATGCTGAAATTTAAATCAATTTATAAACCTTACTCAGTTGGGTGAACTGGGGTGTATAGCATATTCATGGACGTTCCCTGTTGAATATGCATCTACCATATTTTTCCTAGCCATGATACAAAAGTTCTACTATTTTTACTTTTATTCTCACATTTTAACTTATAACCTAAATTAAATAACAACTTGCAGAAACAGTACTTAACTATGGGGTTTTCTATTTTTGCTCTAATGTTTAACTTGCACATGGCTTAACAAAATTTGTTTGACCAAATTTGGATAATTATCCTTCAAGTTATGGCTTTTCTAAGTCTGCTGCAGATTAATTGAATTTGAATCTAAAAGGAATATACATTTAGCGCTCGGGTTTTGACAAAGGCTTCTTTCTATCCTCACAAGTAAGTCCTTGGGGTACTATTCACCTAAGTCTTGGGCTTAGCAGAGAACCCCTTGGATTACTAAGATTCTATCCCATGGTCCCTGGCTGGAGGAAACAGTAACCACGGCGAAGAAAGTGGCAGAGCGGCTTACCAGTGGCAGTAACACCTGGTGAGGTGGTTGGTGAGATCAGAAAGGTACTAGGGATCACGTTGGTGGTAGGGTTGTTGTCGAAGATGGTAGGAGCTGCTCGGTCCACATTCGCAGGCGGTGGTGGTCGATGATGGCTCCAAATTCTGGTCAACGATGGCGGTAGAGCTTGCTCCGGTCGGCGGGGAAGCTCCTTGGGGTTGGTGTGGTGCTGGCTCTAAGAGGAATTGGACGATGGTGGGCTACGGAGGCCGGCCCACGTTCACCGGTGGAACGCTGATCTTTGATGATGTTGATCCCACTTTTCGGTGGGTTGTAGCTTGTTCTCTAGCCTGGGGATCCTTCACAGAGCTATAGAGAAGTTGTCGATGTGGCTGAGTGGGGTGGAACAAAGTCTAGGCGGACTAGCTACGGTGGCTGGTGCTCGAAGGGAATGGCGGGGAGCTCTGAGCTCGCTGGAGTTGACAAGGTCTCGGGCGGAGCTTGGCACTGGGCTGAGGGAGTTTCGGGGGTGATGTTCGAGGGTTTGGGCAGCATTTATAGGCGCGTGCACAGGCGTACAAGGGAGTGGACGACCACGGGTGCTGAGGCACGTGCGCGCGTGGGTTGGGCGTGCTCTGGCATGCCATCCTGGGTCAAACACGTCGCCCGTTTGCTTAAGTTCGCCTTCTCACGCGTGTAGTCACCGTTTCAAGCCCGATCTTGGCAAGATCTTTGTACATGGCGTGTTCTCCTAACTCAAAGCAAACTCTTTTGCATGGGGGGTCAAGGATTACGGTCACTGGTGTAAGTCATATAGTTTTGCATGAGGTGACTAAAATAGGTCTTTCAAATTGATTTGTACTTACTTAGGGTCTTGATTCCTAAGTATGGTATCTTTTGCTCAAATTAACCTACATGTGATGACAGATCTTGTGAAAGTGATGAGCAGAAACCTTAGTAACACCTGAGGTGTTATAGAGAGGCACAATTACTAGTAAGGGCACGTTCTACCACATTAGCATGGATGAACGAATGTCCGCATTGCTATACATGTTCTCGAATATGGAAGATATGGAGCCATATTTCATGTGAGTCTTTTTTTGCCCCATAATTTCTTTGCCACGGAGCCCTATTTAATTACTTATTTGTCATACTGTAAGTTCGACTAGGAAAATTGGACTTATTCCCATCAGCCTACAAGCAAACAGCTAGATACGATGTGACGCCATGGGAGACAAGGAAGACCTACTTTTGTTGACCGGTTTCGGGATCATGTAAACTATTTATATTCCTTACTTTGATGTCATTTAGCCTTTTACGCAAGGTAGTCATTTTTACTCTATGTCATTTGCAGTGCACAAAGACTCCTAACATACACGAGGACTTGAGACAACTATCTTATGGGACGGTGACTTGCAAAACCTTTGGTCGATATGATGTGAATGGATTCCATTTTCATTCAGGCCAATATGAAAAGTCTCGTACTCGTGCAGCCACACGTAATATTGGAGTTGTGACTAGGGCACTCGATGCACAAAGAAGAGAAACTAATTATTATGGCATCATTCAATACATCCTTGAGTTTAATTTTGCAGGGAACAAAACTCTAAAAGTATTATTCTTCATATGAGATTGGTTCGACAGTAATAATGGGATTAGACAAAGGCAATATAGCATAATTGAAGTAAAGCAGAATGACTTTGAGGCCATGATAATTTTATCCTTGCACACCAGTGGGAGCATGTCTACTATATGTCATACCCAAACCCGAAGTTTAAAGCATGGTGGGTAGTTCACAAGGTGAACTCTAGGGAACGTTTACATACTCCTTGCACTGCTAGTTATCAATTTGAAGATGGCTAGGCCGATAAGGTTTATCAAGAAGAAGAATTGCCAACCACTTTTACTGTCAATGAGGGTGTTGCACTCAACTCACTAGTTAGAGATGACGATATCACTGTCGATGAGAGTGTTGCACTGAAACAAAAACGAAATCCAAGGAACAAAAAACCACATTGCAAGCTTTGGATCGAAGAGGAGTCCTTGATCGTGATTCTAATGAATTTTGATATGTAATGTGAAATTTACTTTTAGTTGCTTTAAATTATTAGATGTGTTATTTGCTTTTATTAACTATATGTTGGGGCGAAGGCAAAGGCGCCACCCTTCGCTCGAAGCCTTCGCTGCAGCAGCTGAGCTAACAGAAACAAAACAGGCAGGGACACCCTTCGCTTGTTCCGCACCAGACGAAGACCGGCGACGAAGGGCATCCCATAGTGCGGCCTCGTCCAGCTCAGAGGCCCACGCGCGATCCGGCCCATCGTAACGGGCCCCGCGTGGCCACCGTGCGTTACGGGCCTAATTTGTAAAGGCATCCCTGTAATTACGGTCTGTAACCCCGCTTTATGGGAATATTCTGGGGATAACCTAGGTAGCTGAGGGCACATGCATCCTTAGCTCAAGGCGCTGCGCGCTCAGGTACCTATAAATACCCCTGCACAGTGCCCGTGAGAGGCCAGATTAACAAAGCTTTTGCCATCTAGCGCGAGTGCCCTGTTGACGTCACTGTTCACCCTCGTTGGATCCTCTTGCAACTGAGAGCAAGTGCCAACATTTGGCGCCCACCGTTCGTGCTACGAGAAAACCACCCGCGATGGCACCCAAGAGAGCTAACCCGAAGGCTGACGAGGCTGCGAAGGCAGCACTGCTCGCCGCGAGAAAGGGCAAGGCCATCGCCCTCACCCAATCCACCCACCAAGAGGCCACTGAAGACGATGTTCCTCGCGCCTGCGAAGACGACACCCTCCGCACCTGCGACCCTGAGGGACAACCGCAGCCACCCTCAGGCTTGGCACCACCGGAGGGCGCGGACCTCACCGAGGACGGTGAAGTCCTCGGCGTCTCAGCAGAAGAACAGCTACAGCTGCGCGCCCTGCGCCTCAAGAACCGCAATCTCCAGAGGCAGAAGGAGATACTGGAGGCCAAGCTCCAGCGTGTGTCCGCACTAGCCAAAGTGCGGCAAATGATACGCGACGAAGAGCAGAAGGCCCAGGAACTCGAGCGGGAGATTGCGCTGATGCAGCGCGAAGGCCACCTCGGCCTGCAGCACGAGTCACCCCTCCAGCAGCGCGCACAACTCGAAGACATGCGCGAAGGCCACCTTGGCCTGCAGCATGGGCCATCCCTGCAACACCGCGCGCAACCGGAGGACCCGCGTTTCCCCCAGCGCGACCACACCTTCCCGCACGCCGCGCCATTCCAAGGGGTCAACTATCTCGATGAGCGAAGTCCCCTGGCGCCACACCTGCAAGTGACGCCTTGGCCAGCAAACTTCTAGGCAGGGACCTATCCCAAGTACAACGGCAGCACCGACCCGGCTCAATACATAATGAGTTATCAGGTCGCCGTTGCATCTTCCGGAGGGGACGACGCCACAATGGCGAAGTCTTTCATCATCGCCCTCGAGGGCCTAGCCCTCACCTGGTTTACCAGGTTGCCTCCGCTGTCCATTGATTCCTGGAGAAGTCTCCGGAACAAGTTCCTGCTCAACTTCCAAGGGTACCGCCCGGACACCGACGCCCTAGCCGAACTCTCGCTCTGCAAGCAGCTGGAAAAGGAGACTCTGAGGGAGTATTACCGCAAATTTTTAACACTCAAATCACAGCTGCCCTCAGTCGATGACCAGATTGCCATCCACTATGCTATCAGTGGCCTTCGCGCCGGCGTCCTTTACAGCCACTGCATCAGAGATCCGCCAAAGAACCTCCAGGAGTTATATCAGCTGTTTGAAAAGTACGCCAGATCCGAAGAGCTCCACCAGCGCAAGATTGAGTCCCAAAGGAAGCCAAAAGATGCTCCATAGTCTAGCCGCACGTGGACAAGGACTCCGCAGCCAGACTCCGGTCGAGACGGCCGCAATCAGCAGCAAGTGCACAACATCGCCAACCAGCATCCCGCTGCTGACCCCCCTCGTCGCTAGGAATATCCCCCCTAGGGCCGCGGAAATGGCACTCGTGGTAGGGGCCGAGGGCGTGCGCAGCCGCCGCGCCGATTCTACTGCCTCTTCCATGGCGAAGATTGCTTCCACCAAACCAAAGACTGCCCCGAAACGAAGGCTACCAGAGACAGAATGGCACGGGCGCAGCCAGCCGACAACCCCAGAATTGTCGCGCACAATTACCAGCAACCCCCTCCACCATATATCCACGCTCCCGCCCCGCATCCACCGCACCACGCTTACCAACACCATCAGGAAGTACAAATCGTACCTCCTCCACCCCCACCACCACACCAGCAACATCAAAACATCCCCCATGCCCCAAAGTAGGAAGACTTCGCCGATCAACCATATCGTGGAGTCATCCACATGATAACTGGGGGGTCTAGCACTGACTTCGACACCAAGCGGCAGAAGCGGGACCACTACCGCAGCATCAACCATGTCGCCGTCATGGGCCCAGTCGTGCAGACAAAGTGGTCCCACATACCGCTAACCTTCGACGCACGGGACGTCGACCTGCGCAGCGCCCCCCACTGCGACGACATGGTTATCAATTGCAGCGTGGCAGGCTGGGACCTGCACAAAGTCCTAGTTGACAACGGCAGTCAGGCGGACATCATCTTCCTCCACGCCTTCGATCGCATGGGCATAAGCCACAGCCTGCTTAAGCCTTCGGACAACCCGTTGTATGGCTTCGGCGGCAAGGGCACCTTCCCCGTCGACAAAATAGAGCTGCCTCTCTCCTTCGGTGTAGCACCCAATGCCCGAAGCGAGCAAATAACCTTTGACATTGTGGACATGGTATATCCTTACAATGCCATCATGGGCCGAGGCTCTATCAATAAGTTCGAAGCAGCCATTCACGGACTGTACCTATGTATGAAGATACCAGGTCCGTTAGGCGTCATCACAGTCTTCGACAATCAACAGACTGCGCGCAACATAGAGCGGGACTTCGTGCCCGGTCAAAGAAACGTGCACTGCCTCACGGCCCAACGCGAGGTCCCTGCGCCTGCCAGCCCAACCAATAAGCAGCACGACAAGGCACAGCTGCAGAGCAACGATGGGACCAAGACTGTCCCCCTCGACCAGGCCACGCCCAGGCAGACAGTCATTATCAGCGAAGACCTTACTTCGCATGAAGAAGAGAAGCTCCTCTGCTGCCTGTCCAAGAACAAAGATGTCTTCGCCTGGTCGGTCCTTGATCTGGTCGGGGTTAGCCGTTCAATAATTGAGCACAGTCTGGGAATCGACCCTTCGGTACGGCCGAAAAAGCAGCGGCTTCGCAAGATGTCCGACGAGAAGACGGAGGCCGCCAAGGCAGAAGTGCACCGCCTCCTGGAAGCCAAATTCATCGAGCCGGTGGCTTACCCCCACATGGCTCTCCAAAGTCGTGATGGTGCAGAAAAAGAGTGGGAAGTGGCGAATGTGCATCGACTTCACCAGTCTCAAAAAAGCCTGCCCAAAGGACAATTTCCCGTTGCCGTGGATCGACAAAATAGTCGATAGCGCGGCCGGATGCGAGGTCATGTCCCTCCTTGATTGCTTCTCCGGTTACCACCAGATATACATGAAGGAAGAAGACAAGGCTAGCACCAGCTTTATAACACCCTTCGGCACATATTGCTTCATCAAAATGCCGGAGGGACTCAAGAACGCCGGTTCCACCTTCTCCAGGCTCACCAAAACAGTGCTCGAAGGGCAAGTTGGCAGAAACATATTCACATATGTAGACGACATTGTCGTTGCCAGCAAGAGCAAGGAGGACCACCTCGCCGACCTCGCCGAAACATTCGCGAACATGCGAGACGCACAACTCCGCCTAAACCTGGAAAAGTGCGTCTTCGGCGTTCGCCAAGGCAAAATATTGGGCTACCTGGTATCACACCGCGGCATCGAGGCCAACCCAACCAAGATTCAGGCCATCTTAGACATGACGCCTCCGCGGTCCGTCAGGGACGTCCAGCGCCTGACAGGCAGATTGGCCGCTCTCAATAGATTCATCTCCAGGTCCGCCGAGTGAAGTCTCCCCTTCCTCAAGACACTTCGTGGTGCAAAAGACTTCGCCTGGGGAACAGAGCAGGCGGCGGCCTTCGCCTCATTAAAACAGTACCTGATAGAGTTGGCCATCCTTACCAGCCCCGACCCCTCGCTCCCCCTGCTGCTCTATGTCGCGGCTTCGCCACATGCGGTCAGCGCGGCACTAGTGCAGGAGCAGACTGTCGAGGGCGTGGTCCGGCAATGCCCCATGTACTATGTCTCCGAAGTGCTGACACCGTCCAAGTGCAACATGACAGAGCTGGAGATGATTGCCTACGCAGTCGTCATGTCGTCGCACAAACTGCACCATTACTTCGAAGCATTCAAGGTCCGAGTCACCTCAAACAGGGGACTCAGCGAATTATTCAGAAACCCAGAGGCATCGGTGAGGATTGCCAAGTGGGCGGCCGAACTCTCCGGCTACCACATCTGCTTCGAGCCCAGGACAGCTATCAAGTCTCAAGTCCTGGCAGACTTCGTCGTCGACTGGACTGGGCCAACAACACAGCCAGACCCGTCCGCAGAGAAGATTTGGACGATCCATTGCGACGGCGCATGGTGCCATGCGGGGGCAGGCGTCGCTGCAGTCATCACCTCACCAGTCGAGGTCAAGCACAGATATGCAGCACGACTCAGCTTCAATCTGGAATCCGACAGATGCACAAATAATATAGCAGAATACGAAGCAGTCATCCTCGGCCTCCGCAAGCTAAGGGCCCTCGGAGTCACCACCTGCATCATCAAAACAGACTCCAAGGTAGTTGTCGGCCAAGTCGAGAAAGACTATGCAGCAAAGGACCCCGCGCTCATGCAGTACCTCGCGGCCATCCAAAGTCTCGAGAGGCAATTCAAGGGTTCACCTTGCAGCATGTGGATTGAGCCAAGAATGAAGAGGCCGACGCATTGGCCAAGGCTGCCGCCAGGGGCGAAACTCTGCCCTCCGACGTGTTCTTTCATGTCATCGGCACGCCAGCCGTCCGGAGCCCCGAAGGGCTCCAAATAACCAATGACAGCGAGGGCCACCGCATAGTCAACCTTATCATGACCGAAGACTGGCAGGCACCAATAACCCTGTTCCTACAGGGGTATTATCATCCAGCCGACATCAGTGAGGCCAAGCGCCTCAGACATCGAAGCCGAGACTTCGCACTGATCGAAGGCCAACTCTACAAAAAAGGGGTCAGTCAGCCAATGCTTAAGTGCGTCACCGAAGCCGAAGGCATGCAGATCCTTCGTGAAGTCCACAGTGGCACGTGCGGCTCACACGCAGGGCCAAGGGCCCTAGCTGCTAAGGTGATCCGCCAGGGCTTTTACTGGCCCGCAATGATCTGCGCTGCAAATCGGGTCACACGGTCCTGCGAAGCCTGCCAGAAGTTTTCTCCTCGGTCAGGCAGCCCCTCTCAGTTTACAAAGCTGATCGCCCATACATGGCCTCTCCAGCGCTGGGGCCTGGACATTGTCGGGTCCCTGCCCACCGCTCAGGGGAACCTTAAGTTCGCCTTCGTCGCTGTCGAGTACTTCACCAAATGGATCGAGGCGCGGGCTGTTTCTACAATAACATCAAAGACTGCCCAAAAATTCTTCTGGCAGAACATTGTTTGCCGCTTCGAAGTACCGTCCGAACTAACAGTTGACAACGGCAAGCAGTTTGACAACCAAGACTTCAAGGATTTTTGTTTCTCCATTGGCACCAAGCTTGCCTTCGCATCAGTCTATCATCCGCAGTCCAACGGGGTCGTGGAACGCGCCAACGGGAAAATCTTCACAGCTGTCAAGAAAATGCTCCTTGATGAAAAAAAGGGCAGATGGACCGATTTGTTACCTGAGGCAGTCTGGGCACTAAACACGACTGAGTGCAGGGCGACCGGGTTTACTCCCTTCCGCCTTCTATACGGATCGGAGGCCATGACCCCGCAAGAAATAAAGCATGGGTCCCCGCGAACAGTTCCGTCAGCCGTCCCCGACGTGGACGAGCCAACTTCAAAGGATCTCATTGACGGAGACCGAGTCTTCGCCCTACAGGCCCTAAACAAATACCAAGCCCAGACCAAAGCATGGCGCGACCACACAGTCATCCCGAGGGAATTCAGCGAGGGGGACCTCGTACTCGTCCGAACCGCTCGGACGGAGTCCAAGGGCAAGCTGGAGCCCAAGTGGGAGGGCCCCTTTATAGTCAAGACAAAAGCTTCCCCCAGCGCTTACAGGCTCACAACGCCAAACGTCGAGGACCTGGAGCACTCCTGGAACATCGACAACCTCCGCAAATTTTTTGTTTGACTCCTCAGGGCTGATTTCGCCCTTGTAATTTGCAAAAACAATCTTGTACCGGCCCGCACTCTTTTCCTCCCGGGGGGTGAGGTTTTTAACGAGGCGGAGCCATGTAATATATGTGTGAAAAATCCCCCGCAAAAACATGCGTCGAAAAAAGACCGCGACGACGGTCTTCGACATTCGACCAACACGAGGTCACCGCGAGGCTAAGCGCTAGCCACCCTCGCGTGCGACAAATCCGCGCAGAAGTCGCCTAAGGGTGCAGCCGGACCAGCACAACAAGTGCGAAAAAATCGAAGTCTATCGCGAACACTATCCGCACAGAAGTCGCCTAAGGGTGTAGCCGGACTAGCACAACAAGTGTGAAAAAATCGAAGTCTATCGCGAAGACTATCCGCGCAGAAGTCGCCTAAGGGTGCAGCCGGACTAGCACAACAAGTGCGAAAAAACCAAGGTCTACCGCGAAGACTATCCGCGCAGAAGTCGCCTAAGGGTGCAGCCGGACTAGCACAACAAGTGCGAAAAAACCAAAGTCTACCGCGAAGACTATCCGCGCAGAAGTCGCCTAAGGGTGCAGCCGGACTAGCACAACAAGTGCGAAAAAATCGAAGTCTATCGCGAAGACTATCCGCGCAGAAGTCGCCTAAGGGTGCAGCCGGACTAGCACAACAAGTGCGAAAAAACCAAAGTCTACCGCGAAGACTATCCGCGCAGAAGTCACCTAAGGGTGCAGCCGGACTAGCACAACAAAGGCAGAAACGACAACATCAAACCGTCCGCGACAAGACCAACTATAATCACACCAGCACAGCACAACAAAACAAACCAGACAAAGTACACAACGCCTTCGCACACATATACAAGCGAGGGCACACAACTTCATCATACAAGCCTCTACATATACAAGCGAGGGCACCACACTCTACATCGGCTCAACCTTAGGAATAATTCCCATCTCCCTATAATTAAATAACATTATCCTAAGCTCCTCACCCGCAAAAAGACTTCGCAGTTCCCCTTCACCTGTATTCACGGCGGCCGGCAAAGACAACAGTTCCTGCCGGCCAGCCCCACTCACACGAAGCCGAGCCCCCTCTGCCCCACTAACTCTACGTTTCGCAACCGCCCTTCGTCGTCGTCGCCCGGTGCTAGGACCTGGCACATCTCCTGCGTCCGCGACGTGCGGCGCAGCCTCCGCCGCAGCCACATCCAAGGCCGCAAAGTAGTCCAAGTCCTCCTCCGACGACTCCTTAGTCCACTCAACCGAGCTCCCAGAGTCAGCACAATCAAAAAACTCAGATGCAGATCCACCACATTCATTACCATCTTCCGCGGTCGAAGCCACCAAAAATTTAGTAGTAGCGGTTGTGTGCGCAGGCCCAAAATCTTGAACCTGCGCAGCAACCAAAATTCAGCAACATATACAAATTTCCCCAACCCTCTACACCCACTACGCCACCTGCGACGGCCCTGACGTTGCGGGAGCCTCCGCCGTTGGCTCCGCCGTTGCTTCCGCTGTTGTCTCCGCCTCCACCGCTGCGGGATCTTCAGCACTCGGCGCAGCAGCTGCGGAGGCATCAGGCGCGCCTTCGGCGACCTCTGGGGGCAGGTCTTCGCCGGCCGCAGCGGATGCGGGGGCACCCGACGCGTCTCCCGCGGTCTCCGGGGTCGGCTCCAGGGCGACCCCAGACACGGCCTCCGCCGGGGTCGGCTCCGGGTCAGACAGTATGCTGTTCAACGCCCCGAAGTCGTCGACCCTCTCGCCATGCGCCGCCTAGGACAAAACACACAAAATTCATCAAACACACACACAGCCTACATCCAACAAACACCAAACAAACGAAAACGTTACCTGAGCCCTCGCCGTCTCGGCCCTCACCCTGACCACCTCGCGACCGTGCGGTCCCCACATCCGGTCGTAGATAGCTTCGGCGGATTCCTTCACTACGGGGTCCTCCACCTTAAAGATATCTTGCTCAAAATCTTCATCGACTTGGTCGAAGACCTCGAAGTGCTGGCACCCTTCACGGGAGAGCGCGTTCATCGCCCCCTCGCAGGTGACCAGGGAGGCATACGCCATAAACCCCTCCACGACAGTGGGGAGTGCCTGCAACTCCTCCTGCACCCACTCCAAGCAGCGAAGTCCGGGCTCTCGGTCCGGCACTTCGAAATCACCGGTCCCCGCGCCCAGCCCACGGTATGTATCTATAAGCAGTTGGCGCGTCCGCTCTGCCTCCACGCGTGACGCGGCCTCGGCCCTCTCCACGCGGCTCTCCAGGGCGGTGAGCCGCTCCTGCAGCTGCTCGGCGCGCTCCCTAGCAAGACTGCCCTCCGCCCGTGCCAGGTTGGCCTCCGCCTGCGCAGCCTGCGCCTTGACAAGGGCCTCGTTGGTCTCCCTCCTTTCCCCCGCCAGCTGGCGCCGGAGGGCAGCCTTCTCTCCCTCTAGTGTGGCCACCTTGTCCGCCAGCTTGCGACACTTGCTGTCGGCGGCCGATTTTTCACGGACGGCGTCAGCATGTTGTGTCCGAAGTCTCTCAACTTCGGCAGCCACAGCTGCCGTGAGGGCCCCCGACGCAGTGCGGCTGGCGAAGTCAGCCACCTGCAGAGCAATCATAAGACCGCGGCCCCAGCAAGCCGATAAAAAAAAGAGGACGAAGTCCAGCTCAGCGGACCTGACTTAGCGTCTCCGTCACCTCCTTCAGCCGGCGGGACGCAGCGCCCGCCTCATCCATGACAACCGCGAGGGCCGACACCTCGCCTCCGGCGCTAAGAGCCCCGCCCTTCGCCTTCGGCACTGCGGCAGCCGTCGTGGTCGCCGCGGCAGGCGCAACCATAGCAAGTTGGCCTTCACCCGACCCTGCGACGTACCAACGAATAAATAAAGAAAAAAAAGAAAAATAAATAAATAAATAAATAAATAGAGCCAACGACTTACCACCGAGATAGTCGTCCACACTAATATCGGTGGCGAAGTCGGCGACACGTTTGCCCGACAACGGCAACGCTCGGGCCGCCTTCGCGACCTCCGCCACTCCGCTGGACGGCGGCACCGCCTTCGCCGATTTCGAGCCTCCGGCGCCTGCCGTTGCCTCCGGCGCCTTGCTAGATGCAGGGACGCCCGACTTCGCCGCCAGCGGCGGCCGGCCTCCGCCGGGGGCCGCAGCCTTCGCAGCCCCCCGCTGCCTCTTCGGCCTAGCCTCAACGAGCCTGACAGCCGCCTGGCGCTTCTGTGCAGCTCCCTGGCGATTCTTGTCCATCACTGCTGACACAACAGCAGCAATATTCCGCCCGTAAGGAAAAACCCTCCATTCACGAACCATGCGAGATGTAAAAAAGTCCTCGCCAGCCGCGCGGGGGATAGGAACATTCCTAGGCCAACAACCCCCGGTAACCCTCAGCATCCGAGCCAAAGACTCCCGGAGCTCGGGCGAAGACATCCTTTCCCCCGGGGCCGCGCACGTCTTCATCAACTCTCTAGCAAAACCATCAGAAACCCCAAGTCCTCCCATAGCAGTACCTAATTTTCTCTTTTTAGAGGATGGGGCGGCCGCCGGCGCAGGGTCGTCTCTAGTCTCCACCGCCGGCTTCTTCCCACGGCGGTCCACATCGTCTTGACCAGGGTAGCCGTCATATGGCAATTGATTTAATTCAAAAACCCTGTTCAAACGGTCATTCGACCCGTGGATATCCCAGCTGCGCTGGCCCTCTGTCCTCGGCACGCAACGTCCAACGAGCCGCACCACCCCATCCTCTGCCTCACGCACAAAGGCGGCCGTATCGCGGTTTTGCAGATTCAGGGCGAAGGCGGGACTCCGCACCACCCTTCCGCCATGGAAAGGCATCTGGCGAGGGCACACTTCGCCCAACGCCCAGCCATGTGCCAAGGGCCATACCCCGTACGCCACAAATTCTTCAACCAAGTCGCGCCCACTGCTCAGGCCGGCGGCGCACCGAAGGGCCCCCTTCGTCCACATCCTCCTCCGCCACTTCAAAGGGCGGGTACGCTGAGTAAAAATGAGAACACATCTCGGACACGGGGAGTCCCTCATGGCCTTCGACGGTACCCTCAGCAACATAAAACCAAAATTCATTCCAGTTGCCCCACTTGTTGCGGGCGCAAGGAACCAACTCGACTACCTGCATCGTGGTTTTGCCGGTCTTCGGCGTGAATGTGCAGGACCCAAACTGAGCAACTTCGTCTCCAATCATCCTCTTCTGCCTGTGCAAACAATAATACTTCGCAAAAACTTCGACCGATGGCTGTCCGCCGTACGAAGTCGTTGCCCAGACATACTTCGACAGAGCCACTATGGCATTCGGTGTCAGCTGATGTATTTGAACGTTGAACCTGCGCAGGACTTTGCCAACAAATCGGTGCGCAGGCAAGCGGAGTCCGGCGGCGAAGAACGCCTCGAAAACAACCAACTCGCCCTCCGGCTCGGGGACTTCCTCCGTCCCCGGGACTCGAGCAACTCCGCCACCGAAGTAACCCAACCGCTGCATATCTTGCACGCGGACCGACGACATCCGTGATACGCCAAAATCAACAGAATTGCCGGCGCGCAACTCCTCCGCCATTAAACTACTCAGCGTCTCCTCAGACGAGGCGGCGGCCGGCGGCGAGGGAACGGCCGGCGGTGTAGCGGCAGCGGAAGAAGACGAGGATGGCATCGCTACGTACCGTCGGCGGCGGCGGGCGGTCTGCTTCACTCGAGCCAGATCTCCGGCGAACAAGAGCACGGCGGGCAGACGAGCAGCAAGACGGCGGAAAGGGCGGCTAGGGTTTTCGCGGAGCG
Source organism: Zea luxurians (assembly GCA_029449295.1). NCBI lineage: Eukaryota > Viridiplantae > Streptophyta > Magnoliopsida > Poales > Poaceae > Zea > Zea luxurians. Next base: position 1,092,905 of record JAOPSE010000194.1, on the reverse strand, counting down.
CGGAAGGTGAAGTTCAAAAAGCGCCGACCCCCGCCCCCTTTTATAGGCAGGGCGCGGCTCTTCGGGAAACCCGCAATCCAACAGGGCACGGCGCTTCGGGAAACCCGCAATCCAACAGTACACCGTCAATCAACGGTCATATCAAAAACCCCCGCGGAACCACTTCGAGCGAGGGCAGCGTCTCCGCCATCTAGCGACGTCTTCAGCACCAGGTGACTTTGTCGAACTAGTCCCTCGGAGGGCAAATGTTGGGGTGAAGGCAAAGGCGCCACCCTTCGCTCGAAGCCTTCGCAGCAGCAGCTGAGCTAACAGAAACAAAATAGGCAGGGACACCCTTCGCTTGTTCCGCACCAGACGAAGACCGGCGACGAAGGGCATCCCACAGTGCGGCCTCGTCCAGCTCAGAGGCCCACGCGCGATCCGGCCCATCGTAACGGGCCCCGCGTGGCCGCCGTGCGTTACGGGCCTAATTTGTAAAGGCATCCCTGTAATTACGGTCTGTAACCCCGCTTTATGGGAATATTCTGGGGATAACCTAGGTAGCTGAGGGCACATGCGTCCTTAGCTCAAGGCGCTGCACGCTCAGGTACCTATAAATACCCCTGCACAGTGCCCGTGAGAGGCCAGATTAACAAAGCTTTTGCCATCTAGCGCGAGTGCCCTGTTGACGTCACTGTTCACCCTCGTTGGATCCCCTTGCAACTGAGAGCAAGTGCCAACATTTGGCGCCCACCGTTCGTGCTACGAGAAAACCACCCGCGATGGCACCCAAGAGAGCTAACCCGAAGGCTAACGAGGCTGCGAAGGCAGCACTGCTCGCCGCGAGAAAGGGCAAGGCCCTCGCCCTCACCCAATCCACCCACCAAGAGGCCACTGAAGACGATGTTCCTCGCGCCTGCGAAGACGACACCCTCCGCACCTGCGACCCTGAGGGACAACCGCAGCCACCCTCAGGCTTCGCACCACCGGAGGGCGCGGACCTCACCGAGGACGGTGAAGTCCTCGGTGTCTCAGCAGAAGAACAGCTACAGCTGCGCGCCCTGCGCCTCAAGAACCGCAATCTCCAGAGGCAGAAGGAGATACTGGAGGCCAAGCGCCAGCGTGTGTCCGCACTAGCCAAAGTGCGGCAAATGATACGCGACGAAGAGCAGAAGGCCCAGGAACTCGAGCGGGAGATTGCGCTGATGCAGCGCGAAGGCCACCTCGGCCTGCAGCACGAGTCACCCCTCCAGCAGCGCGCACAACTCGAAGACACGCGCGAAGGCCACCTCGGCCTGCAGCATGGGCCACCCCTGCAACACCGCGCGCAACCGGAGGACCCGCGTTTCCCCCAGCGCGACCACACCTTCCCGCATGCCGCACCATTCCAAGGGTCTTTCAAATTGATTTGTACTTACTTAGGGTCTTAATTCCTAAGTATGGTATCTTTTGCTCAAATTAACCTACATGTGATGACAGATCTTGTGAAAGTGATGAGCAGAAACCTTAGTAACACCTGAGGTGTTATAGAGAGGCACAATTACTAGTAAGGGCACGTTCTACCACATTAGCATCGATGAACGAATGTCCACATTGCTATACATGTTCTCGAATATGGAAGATATGGAGCCATATTTCATGTGAGTCTTTTTTTGCCCCATAATTTCTTTGCCATGGAGCCCTATTTAATTACTTATTTGTCGTACCGTAAGTTCGACTAGGAAAATTGGACTTATTCCCATCAGCCTACAAGCAAACACCTAGATACGATGTGACGCCATGGGAGACAAGGAAGACCTACTTTTGTTGACCGGTTTTGGGATCATGTAAACTATTTATATTCCTTACTTTGATGTCATTTAGCCTTTTACGCAAGGTAGTCATTTTAACTCTATGTCATTTGCAGTGCACAAAGACTCCTAACATACACGAGGACTTGAGACAACTATCTTATGGGACGGTGACTTGCAAAACCTTTGGTCGATATGATGTGAATGGATTCCATTTTCATTCAGGCCAATATGAAAAGTCTCGTACTCGTGCAGCCACACGTAATATTGGAGTTGTAACTAGGGCACTCGATGCACAAAGAAGAGAAACTAATTATTATGGCATCATTCAATACATCCTTGAGTTTAATTTTGCAGGGAACAAAACTCTAAAAGTATTATTCTTCATATGAGATTGGTTCGACAGTAATAATGGGATTAGACAAAGGCAATATAGCATAATTGAAGTAAAGCAGAATGACTTTGAGGCCATGATAATTTTATCCTTGCACACCAGTGGGAGCATGTCTACTATATGTCATACCCAAACCCGAAGTTTAAAGCATGGTGGGTAGTTCACAAGGTGAACTCTAGGGAACGTTTACATACTCCTTGCACTGCTGGTTATCAATTTGAAGACAGCTAGGCCGATAAGGTTTATCAAGAAGAAGAATTGCCAACCACTTTTACTGTCGATGAGGGTGTTGCACTCAACTCACTAGTTAGAGACCATGACGATATCACTGTCGATGAGAGTGTTGCACTGAAACAAAAACGAAATCCAAGGAACAAAAAACCACATTGCAAGCTTTGGATCGAAGAGGAGTCCTTGATCGTGATTCTAATGAATTTTGATATGTAATGTGAAATTTACTTTTAGTTGCTTTAAATTATTAGATGTGTTATTTTCTTTTATTAACTATATTTAATTATATGGAGATAATACATTTAATGTTTTTCTATTAAACAAGATGAGTAGTAGGCAAACTAGGTACATTGAGAGGGGGTTTCTTAATGCTGCTAGCAGGATATTCCTTGGTGCACATTCCCTTTTCCAAGGGAGTTCTTCTAGCCAGAGCAAACATGAGGCATTGCTGAGACACGCCCAGCCAGAGCTATGTGGTAGACCTATCGCTCTACAAAGGAGTATCGATGTAAATGTTTATGTAATTACTCTTATTTGTCATTCACTTATGTGTAAATGTGTCTTACATGTCTCTATTTCATGTCCATACTAAGAGGAGGAGGAGGAGGAAGAGGTGCATCGCCATGAGGAAGAGGTTGCAGCCATAGATGCCGAGGTGTAGGGCCATGAGTAGGAGGAGGTCGTAGGCATAGATGCTAGGGTGCAGAACCATAAGGAGATCCAAGAGGATGATGAGACCATTGAGGCTCATGCCTTTCGATAGAGGGGCACTCGGAAGGGCCACTTTGTCCTCCCTCCGTCAGCGCCTTCACAATTAGAAGCTCGGGTACTGATCATCCTAGTTGGTGATAGGTACTCACATTTGGCCATTTATATTCTTACTTATTTCCTTATTTTACTGTACATTGTATATAAGACATGAATTTCTTGTTTTGTCATGCAGCCAATGGGATGACACATCTTTCGATGGCCAAGGTCACCATAGACAGGTTAATCAAGTCTTAGGTAACCTATGTCGTCTACATAATCCTAGAATTGTGACCGACTCGAAAGGCATGGTGGTTCCTTGCACTAGCTCCACATGCTACATATGGAACAACTCAGGGCACCATCAATCACGACCTTTGGGTAAGAGTATTGTTTGAAACTAACATTTTATGATTTGTTTGATACTAACTGAAAGTCGCCTAGAGGGAGGGTGGATAGGCGGAAACTAAAATTTACAACTTTAAGCACACTACAAGCCGGGGTTAGCGTTAGAATAAAATCCGAGTCCGGGAGAGAGGGGAAAACAAATCAACCAAGAAGTAGAGCGGATGAACACGGTGATTTGTTTTACCGAGGTTCGGTTCTAAAGAACCTAGTCCCCATTGAGGTGGTCACAAAGACCGGGTCTCTTTCAACCCTTTCCCTCTCTCAAACGGTCACCTAGACCGAGTGAGGCTTCTTCCTTAATCTCACAGGTCACTTAGACCCCGCAAGGACCACCACACAATTGCTGTCTCTTGCCTCGCTTACAAAGCTTGAGAGTAAGAAGTGAGAAAGAAAAGAAAGCCAAGCCAAGCAAACAAGATCAACAAGAAACACAAGTGATCCTCTCACAAGTCCTAATGCACTAGAATTGAATTGGGGACTTTGATCGGATCGGTGGATTTGATTTGTGTCTTAGAGTGTTGCACTTTGCTCTTGTATTGAATGGAGAGTGATGAATGTTTGGATGGTTGGAGTGGTGGTGGTTGAGGGGTATTTATAGGCCTCACCCACCAAAACAATCGTTGGGGTAGGCTGCTGTCGATGGGCGCACCGGACAGTCCGGTGCGCCACCCGACACTGTCCGGTGCGCCAGCCACGTCACCTAACCGTTAGGGTTTGGGCAGTTTCGACCGTTGGAGCTTTATCTTCTTGTGGCACCAGACAGTCTGGTGCCGCACCGGCAGACACTGTTCACTGTCTGGTACGCCTCTGATGGCTGCTCTGACTTCTACGTGCACTGTGCACGCACTGTAGCGTTCGCAGGTGTCCGTTGCAGTCGACCGTTGCGCTGGTAGCCGTTGCTCCGCTTGGTGCACTGCACAGTCCGGTGGCACACCGGACAGTCCAGTGAATTATAGCGGAGCGACGCAGAAGAAACCCGAGACTTGCGAGTTTGGAGTTGTATGGTCCTGGCACACCGAACACTGTCCGGTGGCACACCGGACAGTCTGGTGTGCCAGGCCAGGGCACACTTGGGTTTCTTTGCTCCTTTCTTTTTGAACCCTTTCTTTAATCTTTTATTGGTTTGTGTTGAACCTTTATGCACCTGTAGAATATATGTTGGTGACTTGTTCTCAAATGCTATGAGATAAGAACAAGGCAACATAAAGAATGTTAAATGTTAAAGTCCTTTGTCCTTCGAAGCATTATTTCCGTTAGGATATAACGACTCTCGGACGAAGGTTACAGAACGCGTACCTTAGTAAGCACGAAGTATGTAAAAATGAAGAAGAGTTTACACAAAACATGAACAATGTGAACAATCAAATATATTATCATTACTGTATTATTTTTGTGCTATTATCATGAACAAGTAAAGATGATGATTTATTACAAGTGTACCTTCAGCTTGAAGGATGTAAAAATACAAGCGTGACACAAAAGCAAAGGTCCAGTCAGCCTGAACAGTACGGGAGTACTGTTCATCTATTTATAGGCACGGGTCACAGCCCATGTAAAATTACATTCAGGCCCTTTGCATTTGATAATAACTCTTTAGCAATCCACCGGGGTCTAGACAGCCTTTTCCTCTTTAAGTCGGTTTCCTTTTTCCTGTCATCATGCCGAAGCTCCCTTTCGTACAGCTTCGGCTCTGTTCCATCTTTCGTTCCCCCTTGTGTTTCTTCGTGCAATGATTTTGACTTAAGTCCGAAAGGTCCATGTTCGAAGGTACCTGCTCATGTATTATGCTCCAGAAACATTGTTAACTTACGTTTTTGAGGACCTTCGGAAGCCGAAGGCCCCCAACAATATATAATCTAGAGCAAACTAGTTAGTCCAATTATTTGTGTTGGGCATTCAACCACCAAAATTATTTATAGGAAAAAGGTTAAGCCCTATTTCCCTTTCAATCTCCCCCTTTTGGTGATTGATGCCAACACAAACCAAAGCAAGTATATAAGTGCAAAATTGAACTAGTTTGCATAAGGCAAGTGTATAGGTTACATTGGAATTAAACCAATTTGTAGTTTCACTAGATATGCATGGTTTGCTTTCTTTTATTTAACATTTTGGACCACGCTTGCACCACTTGTTTTATTTTTGCAATTCTTTTGGAAAATCTTTTCAAAGTCTTTTGCAAATAGTCAAAGGTATATGAATAAGATTGCGAGAAGCATTTTCAAGATTTGAAATTTTCTTCCCCTTTTTCAAATGCTTTTCCTTTGACTAAACAAAACTCCCCCTGAATGAAATTCTCCTCTTAGCTTTCAAGAGGGTTTTAACCAATTGGAACTTATGCTTAGATACTAGTTTTGAAATTCTATCTTTAAATATACCAATTTAAAATATTATATCAATTTAAGAAATTGCTTATCACACGATACCAATTGGAAAGCCAAATATGAATCATCATTTCGAAAATTTTTGAAGTTGGTGGTGCGGTCCTTTTGCTTTGGGCTAAATACTTTCTCCCCCTTTGGCATTAATCGCCAAAAACGGAGACTTTAAGAGCCCTTTATTATTTTCTCCCCCAATGGTACACGAAATATGACTGAAAGATTATATCAAAATGAGAGTGATGCGGAGTGACGGCGAAGGGTTTGTGATACCGTTAGAGTGGAGTGGAAGTCTTGTCTTCGCCGAGGACTCCATTTCCCTTTCAATCTACGACTTAGCATAGAAATACACTTGAAAACACATTAGTCGTAGTCATGAAGGAGATATGATCAAAGGTATATAAATGAGCTATGTGTGCAATGTTTCAATCAAAATTCCGAGAATCAAGTATATTTAGCTCATTCCTAAGTTTGCTAAACGTTTTCTCATCTAATGGCTTGGTAAAGATATCGGCTAATTGTTCTTTGGTGCTAACATAAGCTATCTTGATATCCTCCCTTTGTTGGTGATCCCTCAAAAAGTGATAACGAATGTCTATGTGCTTAGTGCGGTTGTGTTCAACGGGATTATCCGCCATGCGGATAGCACTCTCATTATCACATAGGAGAGGGACTTTGCTCAATTTGTAGCCATAGTCTCGGAGGGTTTGCCTCATCCAAAGTAATTGCGCATAGCAATGGCCTGCGGCAATGTACTCGGCTTCGGTGGTAGAAAGAGCTACTGAGTTTTGTTTCTTTGAGGCCCAAGACACCAGAGATCTCCCCAAAAACTGACAAGTCCCTAATGTGCTCTTCCTATCAATTTTACACCCTGCCCAATCAGCATATGAATATCCAATTAAATCAAAAGTGGATCCCTTGGGGTACCAAAGACCAAACTTGGGAGTATAAACTAAATATCTCATGATTCTTTTCATGGCCCTAAGGTGAACTTCCTTAGGATCAGCTTGGAACCTTGCACACATGCATACAGAAAGCATAATATCTGGTCGAGATGCACATAAATAGAGTAAGGATCATATCATCGACCGGTATACCTTTTGATCTACGGATTTACCTCCCATGTCGAGGTCGAGATGCCCATTTGTTCCCATGGGTGTCTTGATGGGCTTGGCATCCTTCATTCCAAACTTGTTAAGTATGTCTTGAATGTACTTTGTTTGGCTGATGAAGGTGCCATCCTGGAGTTGCTTGACTTGAAATCCTAGAAAATACTTCAACTCCCCCATCATCGACATCTCGAATTTCTGTATCATGATCCTACTAAACTCTTCACACGTACATTTGTTAGTAGACCCAAATATAATATCATCAACATAAATTTGGCATGCAAACAAATCCGTTGCAATAGTTTTAGTAAAGAGTGTAGGATCTGCTTTTCCGACTTTGAAGCCATTAGTGATAAGGAAGTCTCGCAGGCATTCATACCATGCTCTTGGGGCTTGCTTGAGCCCATAAAGCGCCTTTGAGAGTTTATAAACATGGTTAGGGTACTCACTATCTTCAAAGCCAGGAGGTTGCTCAACATAGACCTCTTCCTTGATTGGTCCATTGAGGAAGGCACTTTTCACATCTATTTGATAAAGCTTAAAGCCATGGTAAGTAGCATAGGCAAGTAATATGCGAATTGACTCAAGCCTAGCTACGGGTGCACAGGTTTCATCGAAATCCAAACCTTCAACTTGTGAATAACCTTTGGCCATGAGTCAGGCTTTGTTCCTTGTCACCACACCATGCTCATCTTGCTTGTTGTGAAATACCAATTTGGTACCTACAACATTTTGGTTAGGATGTGGAACTAGATGCCATACCTTATTCCTAGTGAAGTTGTTGAGCTCCTCTTGCATTGCCAGCACCCAATCCGAATCTTTTAGTGCATCCTCCACCCTGTATGGCTCAATAGAGGACACAAAAGAGTAATGTTCACAAAAATGAGCGAATCAAGATCGAGTTGTTACCCTCTTATGTAAATAACCAAGAATGGAGTTGACAGGGTGATCTCTTTGAATCGCTTGGTGGACTCTTGGGTGTGGCGATCTTTGACCCTGTATTTCCTGCTCATCTTCCTTGTCTTCATCTCCCCCTTGATTATGGTCCTCCTCTTGAGGTGGCTCAACCTCTTGATCTTCATCATCTTGAGCCTGATCCTCATCTTGAGTTGGTGGAGATCCTTGCATGGAAGATGACAGTTGATCTTGTGCTTGTGGAGGCTTTTCGGATTCCTTAGGGCACACATCCCCAATGGACATGTTTCTTAGTGTGACGCACGGAGCCTCTTCATCATCTAATTCATCAAGATCAACTTGCTCCTCTTGGGAGCCATTAGTCTCATCAAACACAATGTCACAAGAAAACACAACTAATCCAGTGGATTTGTTGAAGACTCTATATGCCCTTGTGTTTGAGTCATAACCAAGTAAAAAGCCTTCTACAGCCTTAAGACCAAATTTATATTTTCTACCTCTTTTAATAAGAATAAAACATTTGCTACCAAAGACTCTAAAATATGAAACATTGGGCTTTTTACCGGTTAGGAGTCCATAAGATGTCTTCTTGAGGATTCGGTGAAGGTAGAGCCGGTTGATGGAGTAGCAAGCGGTGTTGATTGCTTCCACCCAAAACCGGTCCGGTGTCTTGTACTCATCAAGCATGGTCCTCGCCATGTCCAGTAGAGTTCTATTCTTCCTCTCCACTACACCATTTTGTTGAGGTGTGTAGGGAGAAGAGAACTCATGCATGATGCCCTCTTCCTCAAGAAATCCTTCTATTTGAGAATTATTGAACTCCGTCCCGTTGTCGCTTCTTATCTTTTTGATCCTTAATTCAAACTCATTTTGAGCCTGCCTCAAGAATCCCTTTAAGGTCTCTTGGGTTTGAGATTTTTCCTGCAAAAAGAATACCCAAGTGAAGCGAGAATAATCATCCACAATTACAAGACAGTACTTACTCTCGTCGATGCTTATGTAAGCTATTGGGCCGAATAAATCTATGTGGAGTAATTCCAGTGGCATGTCTGTTGTCATGATGTTTTTTGTGTGGATGAAGAGTTCTAACTTGCTTTCCTGCTTGACATGCGCTACAGACCCTGTCTTTCTCAAATTGTACATTGGTTAGTCCCAAAATGTGCTCTCCCTTTAGAAGCTTGTGAAGATTCTTCATCCCGACATGGGCTAGTCGGCGATGCCAGAGCCAACCCATATTAGTCTTAGTAATTAAGCAAGTGTCGAGTTCAGCTCTATTAAAATCAACTAAGTATAGCTGACCCTCTAATACTCCCTTAAATGCTACTGAATCATCACTTCTTCTAAAGACAGTAACACCTATATCCATAAAAAGATAGTTGTAACCCATTTTGCATAATTGAGATACAGAAAGCAAATTGTAATCTAAAGAATCTACAAGAAAAACATTGGAAATAGAATGGTCACGTGATATAGCAATTTTACCAAGTCCTTTGACCAAACCTTGATTTCTATCCCCGAATGTGATAGCTCTTTGGGGATCTTCGTTTTTCTCGTAGTAGGAGAACATTCTTTTCTCCCCTGTCATGTGGTTCGTGCATCCACTATCAAGAATCCAACTTGAGCCCCCAGATGCATAAACCTGCAAAACAGTTTTAGGCCTTGTTCTTAGGTACCCAAACAGTCTTGGGTCCTTTCATGTTAGAAACAAGCACCTTGGGTATCCAAACACAAGTCTTGGAGCCTTTGTGTTTGCCCCCAACATATTTGGCAACTACTTTGCCTGATTTGTTAGTAAGCACATAAGAAGCATCAAAAGTCTTAAATGAAATGTTAGGCTCATTTGATGCAGTAGGAGTTTTCTTTTTAGGCATTTTAACATGTGTAGAATGCCTAGAGCTAGATGCCTCATTCCTATACATAAATGCATGGTGAGAAACAAAATGAGACTTCTTAGCATGAATTCTCCTAATTTTGTGTTCGGGATAACCAGTAGGATATAATTTATAGCCCTCGTTATCCTGAACCATTGGAGCTTTGCCCTTAACAAAGTTAGACAATTTTTAGGGGCATTAAGTTTGACATTGCTTCCGTGTTGGAAACCAATGCCATCCTTGATGCCAGGGTGTCTCCCATTATAGAGCATGCTTCTAGAAAATTTAAATTTTTCATTTTCTATCTCATGCTCATTGATTTTAGTAGTTAATTGAGCTATATGATCATTTTGTTGTTTAATTAAAGCAAGGTGATCATGAATAGCATCAACATTAATATCTCTACATCTAGTACAAATAGTGACATGATCAACAGTAGATGTAGAGGGTTTGCAAACATTTAATTCATCGATCTTAGATTTTAGCATGGCATTTTCATCTCTAAGACAGGAGATAGAATCCTTGCAAACATTCAAATCTTTAGCCTTTGAAATTAAACTAGCATTTTCAGTTTTAAGGCTAGAAATTGATTCATTCAATTTATCAATCTTAGCAATTAAACTAGCATTTTCATTTCTAAGATTGGCAATTGAATCATGGAAAACATTTGATTTTTCAACCTTACTGATTAAACTAACATTCTCAGTTCTAAGGTTGGAAATAGTGTCATGGCAAATGCTAAGTTCCTTAGTCAAATTTCACATTTTTCAACTTCCTAAGCATAACCATTTTAAACTTTAACATGCTTTTTGTTTTCCTTAATAAGAAATTCCTCTTGGCTATCCAAGAGTTCATCCTTCTCATGAATAGCACCTATTAATTCATTCAATTTTTCTTTCTATTGCATGTTAAGGTTGGCAAAAAGGGTAAGCAAATTATCCTCATATTCACTAGAGCTACCCTCATCACTAGATGTTATATATTTGGTGGAGGCTCTAGATTTTACCTTCTTCTTTTGCCGTCCTTTGCCATGAAGCACTTGTGGCCGAAGTTTGGGAAGAGGAGGCCCTTGTTGACGGTGATGTTGGCGGCATCCTCGTCGAAGGAGGAGTCGGTGGAGCTCTCGTCAGAGTCCCATTCCCAACACACGTGGGCATCACCGCCCTTCTTCTTGTAGTACCTCTTCTTTTCCTTCTTCTTCCCTTTCTTATCGTCGCCCCTATCACTGTCACTAGACATAGGACATTTAGCGATAAAATGACTGGGCTTACCATATTTGTAGCACACCCTCTTGGAGCGTAGTTTGTAGTCCTTCCCCCTTCGTTGCTTGAGGATTTGGCAAAAGCTCTTGATGATGAGCGCCATTTCCTTGTTGTCGAGCTTGGATGCATCGATTGGAATCCTACTTGGTGTAGATTCCTTCTTTTCTTCTTTTGTCGCATTGAATGCGACGGGTTGCACCTCGGGTGTGGAGGTGCCGCCTTGCTCCAAGTCGACGATTTGTTTGGAGCCTTTGATCATCAGCTCAAAGCTCACAAACTTCCCAATTACCTCCTCGGGAGACATTAGCTTATATCTAGGATCACCACGTATTAATTGAACTTGAGTAGGATTACGAAATACGAGGGATCTAAGAATAACCTTGACATTTCATGGTCGTCCCATTTTGTGCTCCCGAGGTTGCGCACTTGATTGACCAAGGTCTTGAGCCGGTTGTACATTGCTTGTGGCTCCTCTCCTTGGTTGAGGATGAATCGACCGAGCCCCCCTCGATCGTCTCCCGCTTGGTGATCTTGGTCACCTCATCTCCTTCGTGCGTGGTCTTTAGGACACCCCAAATCTCCTTGGTGCTCTTTAACCCTTGCACTTTATTATACTCCTCTCGACATAGAGAGGCGAGGAGTATAGTAGTGGCTTGGGAGTTAAAGTGCCGGATTTGGGCAACCTCGTACAAGTCGTAGCCCTCATCCCCTATGGAAGGTACCTGCGCTCCAAACTCAACAATGTCCCATATACTTGCATGGAGTGAGGTTAGGTGATGCCTCATTTTGTCACTCCACATACAATAATCTTCACCATCAAAATATGGTGGTTTGCCCAATGGAACGGAAAGTAAAGGAGCGCGTTTAGAAATGCGGGGATAGCATAGGGGGATCTTACTTAACTTCTTGCGCTCATGGCACCTAGAAGTGACGGACGCGGCGTTAGAGCCAGAGGTGGAGGGCGACGAAGAGTCGGTTTCGTAGTATACCACTTTCTTCATCTTTTTCTTCTTGTCACCACTCTGATGTGACTTGACGCAGGTGGTGATTCCTCTCTTCCTTTGGCGCCAGACTCCCTTGATGGAGCCTTCCCGTGGCTTGTGGCCTTCTCGCCGGTTTCCATTTCCCTCTTGGCGGATCCTCCCGACATCACTTCGAGTGGTTAGACTCTAAATGAAGTATCGGGCTCTAATACTAATTGAAATATGCCTAGAGGGGGGTGGATAGGTGGAAACTGAAATTTACAACTTTAAGCACACTACAAGCTGGGGTTAGCGTTAGAATAAAATCCGAGTCCGGGAGAGAGGGGAAAACAAATCAACCAAGAAATAGAGTGGATGAACACGGTGATTTGTTTTACCGAGGTTCGGTTCTAAAGAACCTAGTCCTCGTTGAGGTGGTCACAAAGACCGGGTCTCTTTCAACCCTTTCCCTCTCTCAAACGGTCACCTAGACCGAGTGAGTCTTCTTCCTTAATCTCACAGGTCACTTAGACCTCGCAAGGACCACCACACAATTGGTGTCTCTTGCCTCGCTTACAAAGCTTGAGAGTAAGAAGTGAGAAATAAAAGAAAGCCAAGCCAAGCAAACAAGAGCAACAAGAAACACAAGTGATCCTCTCACAAGTCCTAATGCACTAGAATTGAATTGGGGACTTTGATCAGATCGGTGGCTTTGATTTGTGTCTTGGAGTGTTGCACTTTGCTCTTGTATTGAATGGAGAGTGATGAATGCTTGGATGGTTGGAGTGGTGATGGTTGAGGGGTATTTATAGCCCTCACCCACCAAAACAACTGTTGGGGTAGGCTGTTGTCGATGGGCGCACCGGACAGTCCGGTGCACCACCGGACACTGTCTGGTGCGCAAGCCACGTCTCCCAACCGTTAGGGTTCGGGCGGTTTCGACCGTTGGAGCTTTGTCTTCTTGTGGCACCAGACAGTCTGGTGCCGCACCGGACAAACACTGTTCACTGTCCGGTGCGCCTTTGATGGCTGCTCTGACTTCTGCGCGCACTATAGCGTTCGCAGGTGTCCATTGCAGTCGACCGTTGCGCTAGTAGTTGTTGCTCTGCTTGGTGCACCGAACAGTCCGGTGGCACACCGGACAGTCCGGTGAATTATAGCGAAGCGACTTAGAAGAAACCCGAGACTTGCGATTTTGGAGTTGTGTGGTCCTATTGCACCAGACACTGTCCGGTGGCACATCAGACAGTCTGGTGCACTAGGCCAGGGCACACTTGGGTTTCTTTGCTCCTTTCTTTTTGAACCCTGTCTTTAATCTTTTATTGGTTTGTGTTGAACCTTTATGCACCTGTAGAATATATAATCTAGAGCAAACTAGTTAGTCCAATTATTTGTGTTGGGCATTCAACCACCAAAATTATCTATAGGAAAAAGGTTAAACCCTATTTCCCTTTCACTAACTTTATTTTCCATGTTGGACAGAGACGCTATCGTGTGGAAACTGAGGCTCAGGAGCATGTTGACCGAGTATTAGAGAAAAATGCGAAGAAGATTTGCAAGGATGCATTTTCCAATCCTCATCTACAAGTTGTGAACGCGTACATGAAGCGTCGAGGGCATTCTATCAACAACTTTCAATAACATTTGGATGTCTACTTGACTATGGACCAGTACATGGAGGTAAAAATCTAATCTAGCAGCTCTTTCAGATGTGAATATAATTTTGAGCTAACGCTTAGATGCAGGTAACTCTTTCATGGATGGAACATCGACCGCATGCTTATAAGGCTTTGTGTGAGATATGGGTTTCTCCAGAGTGGATCGAGAAGTCAAACAGGAATCAACATAGATAACGCCATCAGTAGGACGGGGACGATGATGAGGTTGTAGTCAACCATACCTATGGGGCTGATGGACACATTCGGTTGGTGAAGCGAATTGTGAGTATGTAGTATTCAATTTTACTCAGAAATGAAATCGATTTAAACTCATATATTTGCAGGAGGCTCAAACTAGAGTTGTTTCGAGCCCAATCGATGTTTATAAGCGAGGGCATAGAGAGAAATGCCATCGAAAATAAGCTATTTTCGGTGGTATATGGCTTCTGGCCGCTGAAAATGGTCTTGTGTCCTGTACTGTGAGGTCATCACACCAAATTTGAGGAATGAACTCATGATGCACCACCTTATTTTGATGGAGTGATTACTCAAACCAAACACCCTCTTACAAAGTGTGCGCGATTGTTTTTATTAAGAAAAAAATCGAGTTTTGAATGTAAAAATTGAGATAATTGGATATGCTGAAGTTCTGAGCCCACGAAATGAGAGTTTGGTGTTGTTTGTACAATGCTTCCCTTCCACTATAAGTCACAACCATATTTCTGATTTGGACTTTTGGGAACTTTGCTTTGATGAGAAGAAATAAACAAAAGAAAATAGAAGAAATGAATAAAATAAAAAAATAAAATTAGTATACAAAAATTTCGAAAACAAGACCTAATCATACCCTGCCACTACACTATGTAAATAGACAATTATTTTTACTATTATAAACCATATTAAACCACTTAAGCCAAAAGAAGTATCCCACTCTCACTACCAGAATCTGGCTCTTTGCCGAATGCTCGGCGCTTTGCCAAGTGTATTTTGTCGAGCGCTCGGTAAAGAAGTCTTTACCGAGTGTCGCACTCGGTGAAATAACACTCTCGGCAATGACAACTTTTACTGAGCGTAAGACACTCGGCATAGATAGACACTCGGCAAAGCCACCTTTGCCGAGTGTCACACACTCGGTGAAACTCGACTCTTGGCAAAGGGCCATCAGTAGCCGTCTATAGCTGACAACAGTTAACATTGCTGAGAGCCGGGCATTGACACTCGGCAAAGGCCGCTTCTTTGCCGAGTGCCTAACTATTAGCACTCGGCAGAATGTACTTTGTCGTGTGTCTCTCTTTGACACTCGGCAAAGAATATTTGTATTTTTTTCTTTTTTTTCACCAAACTTTTTATGGTGTTTTCCTACACTATGTAGACCTATATGTTCAATTTTGGCACAATTATCAAAGTATTTGCTATAGCTATTTGATTTAGTTTGTTTAATTGAATTTCTTCGGATGATTCAGATTTGAACTGCAAGTCACTCGAAAAATGGAAAACTATGAACGCAAAAATGATATCCATGTTATTTAGCACAAGTTACGACCTATTTGAGTAACAGACCGGAATTTTCGAGCACCATGCTCATAAAACATGGCCGTGAACTTGTCATCCAATTGTTTTAAAATTGTATAAAACACAAACAAAGTCAAAAAATCATGAAACTTGTCGACATGTCATGATATCATATGTAGAGCCTATGATAAAAATTTGAGACTATTTTGAGAAAGTTTCACTGCACAGTGTGTAGAATTAAATGAAAGGGAGGGGCCTCGGTGCAAATGTGTACGACACATGAAACAGTAGCAAAGATCTCGGTGTAGTTGTTTTTAGAAATTTAATTACAGCACTAAAAATTATAAAAATTAGTGGAAAACTTGTTTACCATTATATTAGTATTCGGTAAAAATTTGAACTTGATAAGAGTCGATTTGCTAAGAAAACCTTGAAATGCCAAAATAGAGATATTTAAAACCTTAAATTTTAAGGTTTCCCTATGGTTATAAGTAGAGTAAGGCATATATAAAGATGAGCAGCAAGTTTAGTAAACTTTAGTAAGTGTAGCCCTCTGGTTACCCTAATAAGTGCAGTCAACCATTTTTATTAAGTAGTAGGTTATGAAAGACTATGTTTATGCTTGACATGTTTTGGATAGAAGTGTTTCCCCACCTCTCCTTGTGGGAGTTTGCTTTGCATATCATAACATAAGCATACCTATACTTGTGATTGACTTGTTGAAAGGGAAATAGGGTTAACCTTTTCCCACAATTAATTTTGGTGGTTGGATGTCCAACACAAATATATGGACTAACTAGTTTGCTCTAGAATACATGTTCTACAGGTGCAAAAAGGTTCAATACAAACCAATAAATATTCAAGTTAGGAATCAAATTCAAAGGAGCAAAGAAACTTGAGTGTGTTGTGGACTGGCGCACCGGACTGTCCGGTGCACCATGTCCGTACGAAGATGAACCAGCCACTCTCGGGTTTCAACAGGCGCACTCCGCTATAATTCACCGGACTGTCCGGTGTGCCACTGGAGCAACAACTAAATCACACAACGGTTGACTCTACAAAGGCTACAGTGCGCTACAGTGCGCGGCAGAAGTCAGAGGCGCACCGGACAGTGAACAGGACCTGTCCGGTGTGGCACCAGACTGTCCAGTGCCACAAGAAGACAACGGTGCCAATAGTCGACTACCCCCGAACCCTAACAGTTGGGTGACATGGCGGCGCACCGGACAGTGAACAGGACCTGTCTAGTGGCGCACCGGACTGTCCGGTACGCCCATCGACAGCAGCCATCCCTAACGGCCATTTGGTGGTTGGGGCTATAAATACCCCCAACCACCATAACACCAAGCATCCAAGCATTATGAACATTGCATTCAATACAAGAGCAATAGACTTCACTCCAAGACACAATCAAAGCGATCGATCCACTCAAAGTCCCCAAATCAACTCTAGTGCATTAGGACTTGTGAGAGGGTCTCTTGTGTTCCTTTGTTGCTCTTGTTTGCTTGGCTTGGCCTTCTTTTTCTTTTCAATTCTTACTCTCAAGTGCTTTGTAAGCAAGGCAAGAGACACCAATTGTGTGGTGGTCCTTGCAGGGTCTAAGTGACCCGTGAGATTAAGGAAGAAGGCTCACTCGGTCTAAGTGACCGTTTGAGAGAGGAAACGGGTTGAAAGAGACCCAGTCTTTGTGACCACCTCAACGGGGACTAGGTTCTTTAGAGTCGAACCTCGGTAAAACAAATCACCATGTTCACTCGCTTTATTTCTTGGTTGATCTGTTTTCCCCTCCCTCCCAAACTTGTTTTAAGTTCTAACGCTAACCCCGGCTTGTAGTGTGTGTTTAAAGTTGTAAATTTCAGATTACGCCTATTCACCCCCCCCCCCCCCCTCTAGGCGACTTTCATGTGGTATTAGAGTCGGATGCTTCATTAAGAGTCTAACAACTCGAAGTGGTGTCGGGAGAACACGCCAAGAGGGAGATCGTGACCGGCGACAAGCCCGCTAGCTCGGGGAGAACCCTCTCAAGGGAGTCCAGCCACAAGCATAAGGAGGAATCCTCTTCCTCCAACAAGACGCATCAGAAGGGTGATAAGAATAAGAAGATGAAGAAAGTGGTCTACTACGAGACCGACTCTTTGTCGCCCTCCACGTCATCAAGCTTTGACTCGTCTGTAGCTTCTAAGTGCCATGAGCGCAAGAAGTATAGTAAGATGCCACTTCGTTATCCCCGTATTTCAAAGCGCACTCCTTTACGTTCCGTTCCCTTAGGCAAACCACCATACTTTGATGGTGAGGATTATTGTATGTGGAGTGATAAAATGAGGCATCACCTAACCTCACTCCACGCAAGCATTTGGGACATTGTTGAGTTTGGAGCGCAGGAACCTAATGTGGGGGATGAAGGCAACGACTCGGACGAGGTCGCCCAAATTAGGCACTTTAAATTTCAAGCCACAACTATACTCCTTGCCTCCTTGTGTCGAGAGGAGTATAACAAGGTCCAAGGGTTAAAGAGTGCCAAAGAAATTTGGGATGTCCTCAAAATGGTGCACGAAGGGTACAAGGTGACCAAGATCACCAAGCAGAAAACAATCGAGGGAGAACTCGGTCGATTCATCCTTAACAAGGGAGAGGAGCCACAAGCAATGTACAACTGGCTCAAGACCTTGGTGAACCAAGTGCGCAACCTCGGGAGCACCAAGTGGGATGACCATGAAATGGTCAAGGTTATTCTTAGATCACTTGTTTTTCGTAATCCCACTCAAGTGCAACTAATCCATGGAGACCCTAGATATAAACAGATGTCTCCCGAGGAAGTTATTGGCAAGTTTGTGAGCTTTGAACTTATGATCAAAGACTCCAAACATATTGTCAACTTGGAGCAAGGCGCCACCTCCTCACCCGAGGTGCAACCCGTCACATTCAAGGCAATGGAAGAAGAGAAGAGGGAGTCTACACCAAGTAGACTTCCAATTGATGCCTCCAAGCTCAACAACAAGGAGATGGCGCTCATCATCAAGAGCTTCCGTCAAATCCTCAAGCAAAGGAGAGGGAAAGACTACAAACCTCGCTCCAAGAGGGTGTGCTACAAGTGTGGTAAGCCCGGTCATTTTATTGCTAAATGTCCAATGTCTAGTGATAGTGATAGGGGTGAGGACAAGAAGGTGAAGAAGAAGGAAAAGAAGAGGTACTACAAGAAGAAGGGCGGCGATGCCCACGTGTGTCGGGAATGGGACTCCGACGAGAGCTCCACCGACGAGGATGCCGCCAACATCGCCTTCAGCAAGGGGCTTCTCTTCCCCAACGTCGGCCACAAGTGTTTCATGGCAAAGGACGGCAAAAAGAAGAAGGTAAAATCTAGAACCACCCCCAAGTATACAACATCTAGTGATGAGGGTAGTTCTAGCGATGATGAAGATGATTTACTTACTCTTTTTGCCAACCTGAACATGGAACAAAATGAAAAATTAAATGAATTAATAGGGGCTATTCATAAGAAGGATGAACTTTTGGATAGCCAAGAGGAATTCCTTATTAAAGAAAACAAAAAACATGTTAAAGTAAAAAAATGCTTATGCTCAGGAGATAGAAAAATGTGAAAACTTGACTAAAGAGCTTAGCATTTGTCATGATTCAATTATTAGTCTAAGAAATGAAAATGCTAGTCTAAATGCTAAGATTGATGAATTGAAAATTTGCAATGATACAATTTCTAGTCTTAGAACTTAAAATGATAGTTTGATTTCTAAGATTAAAGAATTGAATGTGTGCAATGATTCTATTTTTTGTCTTAAGGATGAGAATGCCATATTACATGCTAAGATTGATGAATTAAATGTTTCCAAACCCTCTACATCTACTGTCGAGCATGTTTCCATTTGCACTAGATGTAGAGATATTAATGTTGAAGCTATCAATGATCACCTTGCTCTTATTAAACAACAAAATGATCATATAGCTCAATTAACTGCTAAAATTAATGAGCATGAAATTGAAAATGAAAAATTTAAATTTGCTAGAAGCATGCTCTATAGTGGGAGACGCCCTGGCATTAAGGATGGCATTGGTTTCTAACTTTGTTAAAGGCAAAGCTCCCATGGTTCAGGATAATGAGGGTTACATTTTATATCCTGCTAATTATCCTGAGCATAAAATTAGGAAGATTAATGCTAAGAAATCTCATTCTATTCCTCACCATGCTTTTATGTATAAGAATGAGGCTCCTAGTTCTAGGCATTCCACTCATAATACAATGCCTAAAAAGAAAACTTCCACTGCATCAAATGAACATAACATTTCATTTAAAACTTTTGATGCATCATATGTGCTTACTAACAAATCAGGCAAAGTAGTTGCCAAATATGTTGGGGGCAAACACAAGGGATCAAAGACTTGTGTTTGGGTACCCAAGGTGCTTGTTTCTAACGTGAAAGGACCCAAGACTGTTTGGGTACCTAAGAACAAGGCCTAAATTGTTTTGGAGCTTTATGCATCCAGTGGCTCAAGTTCGATAATCGATAGCGGGTGCACAAACCACATGATAGGGGAGAAAAGAATGTTCTCCTCCTATGAGAAAAACGAAGATCCCCAACGAGCTATCACATTCGGGGATGGAAATCAAGGATTGGTCAAAGGTTTGGGTAAAATTGCTATATCACCTGACCATTCTATTTCCAATGTTTTTCTTATAGACTCTTTAGATTACAATTTGTTTTCTGTCTCTCAACTATGTAAAATGGGATACAACTGTCTTTTTATAGAAATAGGTGTTACTGTCTTTAGAAGGAGTGATGATTCAATAGCATTTAAAGGAGTGTTAGAGGGTCAACTATACTTAATTGCTAAGACTAATATGGGTTGGCTCTAGCATCACCGACTAGCCCATGTTGGAATGAAGAATCTTCACAAGCTTCTAAAGGGAGAACACATTTTGGGACTAACGAATGTTCATTTTGAGAAAGACAGGGTTTGTAGCGCATGTCAAGCAGGAAAGCAAGTTGGCGCCCATCATCCACATAAGAACATCATGACGACTGATAGGCCACTCGAGCTACTCCACGTGGATTTATTCGGCCCGATAGCTTACATAAGCATCGACGAGAGTAAGTACTATCTTGTTATTGTGGATGATTATTCTCGCTTCACTTGGGTGTTCTTTTTGCAGGAAAAATCACAAACCCAAGAGACCTTAAAGGGATTCTTGAGAGGGCTCAAAATGAGTTCGGATTAAGGATCAAGAAAATAAGAAGCGATGATGGGACAGAATTCAAGAATTCTCAAATAGAAGGCTTTCTTGAGGATGAGGGCATCAAGCATGAGTTCTCTTCTCCCTACACACCTCAATAAAATGGTGTAGTGGAGAGGAAAAATAGAACTCTACTAGACATGGCAAGGACCATGCTTGATGAGTACAAGACTCCAGACCAGTTTTGGGCTGAGGCGATTAACACCGCCTGCTACTCCATCAACCGGTTATATCTTCACAAAATCCTCAAGAAAACATCATATGAACTCCTCACCGGTAAAAAGCCCAATGTTTCATATTTTATAGTCTTTGGAAGCAAATGTTTTATTCTTGTTAAAAGAGGTAGAAAATATAAATTTGCTCCTAAGGCTGTAGAAGGTTTTTTACTAGGATATGACTCAAACACAAGGGCATATAGAGTCTTCAACAAATCCACTAGATTAGTTGAGGTTTCTTGTGACATTGTGTTGATGAGACTAATGGCTCCCAAGTGGAGCAAGTTGATCTTGATGAATTAGATGATGAAGAGGCTCCGTGCGTCGCGCTAAGGAACATGTCCATTGGGGATGTGTGTCCTAAGGAATCTAAAGAGCCCACACAAGCACAAGATCAACCATCATCTTCCAACCAAGCATCTCTGCCCACTCAAGATGAGGATCAGGCTCAAGATGATAATGATGAAGATCAAGAGGATGAGTCACCTCAAGAGGAGGACATTGATCAAGGGGGAGATGAAGACAATCAAGACAAGGAAGATGATCAGGGTCAAAGACCACTACACCCAAGAGTCCACCAAGCAATTCAACGAGATCACCCCGTCAACTCCATCCTTGGTGACATTCATAAGGGGGTAACCACTAGATCTCGAGTTGCACATTTTTGTAAACATTACTCTTTTGTGTCCTCTATTGAGCCATACAGGGTGGAGGATGCACTAAGAGATCCGGATTGGGTGCTGGCAGTGCAATAGGAACTCAACAACTTCACGAGGAATGAGGTATGGCATTTGGTTCCACGTCCTAATCAAAATGTTGTAGGTACCAAGTGGGTATTCTGTAACAAGCAAGATGAGCATGGTGTGGTGACAAGAAACAAAGCCTGACTTGTGGCCAAAGGTTATTCCCAAGTCGAAGGTTTGGACTTTGATGAAACTTATGCACCCATAGCTAGGCTTGAGTCAATTCGTATATTACTTGCCTATGCTACTTACCATGGCTTTAAGCTTTACCAAATGGACGTGAAAAGTGCCTTCCTCAATGGACCCATCAAGGAAGAGAGTAGACATTCGGTATCACTTTCTGAGGGATCACCAGCAAAGGGGGATATTGAAATAGCTTATGTCAACACCAAAGATCAATTAGCCGATATCTTTACCAAGCCTTTAGATGAGAAAACCTTTAGCAAACTTAGAAATGAGCTAAATATTTTTGATTCTCGGAATTTTGATTGAAACATTGCACACATAGCTCATTTATATACCTTTGATCATATCTCTTTCATTATGGTACAAATGCATATTTCTTATTAATTATGTACCAAGGCTACGACTAATGTGTTTCCTAGTATATTTCTATACTTAGTCGTAGATTGAAAGGGAAAAGGAGTTTTCAGCGAAAACAAGGCTTCCACTCCACTCTAACGGTATCATTTACCCTTTGTCGCTACTCCGCTCACTCCAAATTGGTAAAATTCTTCACTCATACTTACTTGTACCAATGGGGGAGAAAATAAAAGGGCTCTCAAAGTCTTCGTTTTTGGCAATTAATGCCAAAGGGGGAGAAGATATTAAGCCCAAAGCAAAAGGATCGCACCACCAAATTTCAAAAAATTTTGAAATAAAGATTTATTTGTTTTCACAAATGGGTGTTTTCAATTGGTATCACAAATAAAGCTTTAATTGATATTTTTCATTGGTATTTATGTCATGACAATATATCAATTGATATCCTTATCTTGAGAAAGCAAAATCTCAATTGGTATTGTTTTTAAACTTCAATTGGTATCTTGTAATGAAAATATTTTCAATTGGTACATGTAAAGATAAATTTTCAAAATTGGTATCTATTAAAACCCTCTTGAGAACTAAGAGGAGAATTTCATTCAGGGGAGTTTTATTTAGTCAAAGGAAAAGCATTTGAAACAGGGGGAGAAAATTTCAAATCTTGAAAATGCTTTTTGCAATCTTATTTCTATACCTTTGACTATTTACAAAAGATTTTGAAAAGATTTTCCAAAAGAATTTCCAAAAACAAAATAAGTGGTGCAAACGTGGTCCAAAATGTTAAATAAAAGAAAGCAATCCATTCATATCTAGTGAGATTATCAATTGGTTTAATTCCAAGTAACCTTTGCACTTACCTTATGCAAACTAGTTCATTTTTGCACTTTATATATTTGCTTTGGTTTCTGTTGGCATCAATCACCAAAAAGAGGGAGATTAAAAGGGAAATAAGGTTAACCTTTTCCCACAAATAATTTTGGTGGTTGAATGTCCAACAAATATATGGACTGACTAGTTTGCTCTAGAATACATGTTCTATAGGTGCAAAAAGGTTCAATACAAACCAATAAATATTCAAGTTAGGAATCAAATTCAAAGGAGCAAAGAAACTTGAGTGTGCTGTGGACTGGCGCACTGGACAGTGTCCAGTGCACCATGTACGTACGAAGATGAACCAGCCACTCTCGGGTTTCAACAGGCGCACTCCACTATAATTCACCAGACTATCCGGTATGCCAGCGGAGCAACGGCTAAATCGCACAACGGTCGATTCTACAAAGGCTACAGTGTGCGGCAGAAGTCAGAGCAGAAGTCAGAGGCGTACCGGACAGTGAACAGGACCTGTCCGGTGTGGCACTGGACTGTCCGGTGCCACAAGAAGATAACAGCGCCAACGGTCGACTGCTCCCGAACCCTAACAGTTGGGTGACGTGGTGGCGCAACGGACAGTGAACAGGACCTGTCGGGTGCGCCCATCGACAGTAGCCATCCCCAATAGCCATTTGGTGGTTGGGGGCTATAAATACCCCCAACCACCACAACACCAAGCATCCAAGCATTCTGAACATTGCATTCAATACAAGAGCAATAGACTTCACTCCAAGATACAATCAAAGCGATCGATCCACTCAAAATCCCCAAATCAACTCTAGTGCATTAGGACTTGTGAGAGGGTCTCTTGTGTTCCTTTGTTGCTCTTGTTTGCTTGGCTTGGCCTTCTTTTTTCTTTTCAATTCTTACTCTCAAGTTCTTTGTAAGCAAGGCAAGAGACACCAATTGTGTGGTGGTCCTTGCGGGGTCTAAGTGACCCATGAGATTAAGGAAGAAGGCTCACTCGGTCTAAGTGACCGTTTGAGAGAGGGAAAGGGTTGAAAGAGACCCGGTCTTTGTGACCACCTCAACGGGGACTACGTTCTTTAGTACCGAACCTCGGTAAAACAAATCACCGTGTTCACTCGCTTTATTTCTTGGTTGATTTGTTTTCCCCTCTCTCCCAGACTTGTTTTAAGTTCTAACGCTAACCCCGGCTTGTAGTGTGTGTTTAAAGTTGTAAATTTTAGATTACGCCTATTCACCCCCCTCTAGGCGACTTTCACTTGTAGAACACCTAGAAGAAGAAGTTGAAGTCAAAGTGGAAGAGGAAATAGTTCCCCATCTGAAGCTTCTCCAACTAAAGTTGTTCCCGAAGGTCCTCCCGAAGGTTTTGCTGTCAATTGCAATATTTTGGTAGAACATCCTAACTCTCCTCCTCATCAAGGCAAGCCCCGGTGCATTCACCAAATTCCTTGTGATTTCAAAATATTCATCACTTATATGATGCATTAGGTGATAAGAGTTGAATGATTAAACCTTTGTTGCATAACGTCCTTGAACTATTGATTATCATCCTTGATACCTGATTTAAAAAGCTAGACATGCTTAGTATGCTTATAGACTAGGGACAATAGGTTTTAATATATGAATCATGTTTTTACAAAGAAAAAGAGCTTGGAGTGATGAAGGTATCAAAGGCCTTGATGACTTCATCATTCAAGCGTGGTACCTCTGACAGCTACAAGGTTTTGAGAAATAGTTTAAATTGAGACTAGATGTTGAGAAGGAAAGGTCGCCCATCAGTGTCGATTAAGGACCGTAACGAAAGTAGGCTTGCTGATCTAGGACCTTTTAACTGGTCACATGCCTTTTCATGGTTAAGCTTTGCCTCGGTCGAACCAATACGAGAATAGCTCACACGCACTGGGAGTGGAGAGATGGCGGGAGTAACTGTACCCACCTAGAAAGTGGCTAGATGGTGGGGTACTATGCTCTCGGGTCGAGTGAACCCATTCTGGTATTGAGAAAACCGGGTGCGAGTTGACATATGCAAGGGTTAAGTGCTACATATATCGTGTGGTTGGAGATCCCAAGCTGGGTATTAATCTATTTGGATTGCCGTTACTTCTCGAATATGAAGACTGGATCAATGCCATGCATCGTAGTTAACAAGTGTAACAAGAATGGTGTTATATAAAAGAGAGCTAGATTAGGCCAAGTGAATGAGCTAGATCTGGCAAATCTAGAGAAAGGTAATAACTTAACTTGAAACGTAAAAGTTAGCCTAAGGACCAATAATAGTAAGCTTTTATGCAAAAATTTGAGTCATTGAGCATTGATGACCTTTACCTTGATTCCCTAATCAACTAGCATATCTTTGAGAGTCTTTTCTTTAGTCGGGCCAGTCTTGCTAAGTAATTGCGTACTCATGGTTTTATTCCCTACGTTGTTGCAGGAGAGGTTCTTAACACGTTTGAGTTTTGTTAAGCTCACTCTGGAGACCTTTTACTTATGTTTCGTTTTTATGTGTGCTTCTAGGAAGATGGCATCTTCCCAAGTGATGTAATAAGTTAGCACTTTGACTCTACCTTCTGCAAGTAATAATAAACACTACTTGGTTTGTAAACTTAAATGTTTGCTAATTTCTATTATCTTATTGTAAAGTCTTCCGCTCCACTCCTATGTTTAAAGTTTATATTCATGTATGGTTATTGTAATGTTTGCAATTATAGGTAAATGATCCTTGGAAATGAACAAGTTCATCAAAACTCAGCACCCCGAGTAAGTTATCTGATTCACTTACATATCCATCCATGGCCTTGAATGCAATGATTGGTGTATATGGGCCCGATGATTTGGTTGGGTTGTGACAGCTGGTATCTGATTCACTTACATTCACCCATTTTTGTGAATAATAGGATAACCTTTTGAACATCTCTTCAAAAGGAATTCGAGTCCAAATGATTTTGAAAAACCTAAACTGGATTACATGCCTGGTAGTAGGAGTGCAAATAGTACTATAGTTAAGGTAAGGACTAACAGGTGGCTTAGCTTAAGGTACTAATCACTAACCCACAACTAGGATGGGTAATGCATACATGTGTAATGTTATTTTTGAGCCATTCAGTTTTGGATGGATCGACGATAAAGGCAAAGGGGAGCTGTGAGAGCATGACCGAACAAACATCGATCTAGCGGAGTGCTTAAATGTGGCGCTTGACTATATACATATTTTTGTATATGTATATATGAAGGCGATGATATGGAGTATTTACTTTTCCGGGATTCAGTACCCCATGGATGTGTATGGGTACATAGATATGGGAATACTGAAAAGTATAATGTACTTGTAACAACGCATCTACACTCAAGTAAGAAGATGAGTTACCACAATGAGTTGCCCTGTGGTTAAAGTGTGGAAGCGGCGCCTATGCGTGGCTCGGCGCTTAATGAGGGGTTGGCCTCCACATAGAAATATATGGAGTATAAATTGTGGTAAACTGTCATGTGTGAATTGCATCATGGGGAAATGGGCTGTAATGGAATCTTCTGCAGGTACACTGACTAAACCCTAGGAAATCTTGACTAGTTAACTTCAGAGTGAGTAGGATTGCCACTATAAAGCATGATAACACATTTGAGTTCTATTAAGCTCACTCTAGAGACCTTTTACTTATGTTTTGTTTGTATGTGTGCTTCTAGGAAGATGGCATCTTCCCAAGTGATGTAATAAGTTAGCACTTTGACTCTACCTTGGGAATGTAATAATGAACACTACTTGGTTTGTAAACTTAAAAGTTTGCTAATGTCTATTATCTTATTGTAAAGTCTTCCGCTCCACTCCTATGTTTAAAGTTTCTATTCATATATGGTTATTGTAATGTTCGCAATTACGGGTGAATGATCCTTGGAAATGAACAAGTTCATCGAAACTTGGCACCCCGAGTAAGTTATCTGATTCACTTACATATCCATTCGAGGCCTTGAAGGCAAGGTGGTGTATGTGGGTCCGTTAATTTGGTTGGGTTGTGACAGCTATCCCCATCAATCTCCCCCTAGCATATGCTTTCAAAGACAGAACATATTCGTGTCATTGATAATTCCTAGACACAAGGGAATAAAATGGATGTGTACATGGAGCCTTTGATTGATGAATTGGTCCGTACTTGGGACGAAGGGCTATGGACGTATGACCAAGCTATGAAGACAAACTTCAAAAATGCATGTTTGGTACCAATACTCCATGCATGACTTACCGACGTATGGGCTATTCTGCACATGGTGTGTTCACGGTAAGTTCCCATGCCCAGTTTGCAAGGAAGCTCTTAGATTCATTTGGTTGAAGAAGGGTGGCAAATACTCGTCGTTTGATTAACATTGACAATTTCTCCCTCCTCACCATACATTTCGCCTACACATCAACAACTTTACGAAAGGTGTCGTAGTGACTGACCGCCCACCTACAATGATGACTGGTGCCAAAATTCATCAACAAATAGATGGTCTCATGGCCAATCCAGAAGGTGGTTTTGTGGGATATTGTGAGCAGCATATGTGGACATATAAGTCGGGCTTGACTAGGCTCCCCTATTATGATGACCTACTCCTTCCACACAACATTGATGTGATGCACACTGAAAAGAATGTTACCGAGGCACTTTTGGCAACAATTATGGACATTCCTGATAAGTCAAAGGATAACGTTAAGGCAAGAGTGTATCTGGCAGCGTTATGTGATAGACCAAACCAAGAGATGAAGGCGCCTAGTGGTGGAAAGACATGGAGAAGACCTAATGCCGATTTCACGCTCAGCGGGGCCTAGAGGAAGGAAGTATTGCAGTGGATCAAGATGTTGATGTTCCCTGATGGGTATGCAGCTAACCTGAGTAGGGGGGTGAACTTATCTACTCTATGAATCTTAAGGATGAAGAGTCATGAGTTCCACATATGGATTGAATGGATTCTTCCAGCGATGGTTCGAGGCTATGTCCATGAGCATGTCTG
The DNA here is from genome assembly GCA_029449295.1 of Zea luxurians. Classification (NCBI taxonomy): domain Eukaryota; kingdom Viridiplantae; phylum Streptophyta; class Magnoliopsida; order Poales; family Poaceae; genus Zea; species Zea luxurians. The sequence continues at coordinate 1,065,129 of JAOPSE010000194.1, read as the reverse complement.
GCTAGTGCTTGCAGAGTTGAGCTATTTCTTCCGCTAGATTTGTGTAAAAGAGTTGTCTCGAACCGTGATTGTAGACTTGGAAAGACTGACACCCATGTTACTGTGTAAGCTTGAGAAGATATTTCCACCTGGCTTCTTTAATTGGATGTAGCATTTGCTTCTTCATCTCCTGTATGAGGCACGAATGGGGTGGCCTGTGCAGGGACATTGGTGCTATCCAATCGAGAGATGTCTAAAGACTATTCAAAATATATGTAGAAATAAATGCAAAATTGAGGCTTCCATTGCAGAGGCATACATTCTAGAGGAGGTAGCACAAGTGATTCGACCACCAAGACCCTGAGACGTGAAGAGTGGCGCCATATCATGCTATATGTATTGACCAACCTTGAAGAGGTGATGCCATACATGGAACAATTTCTTCATGAATTCTGGCATCGATCAAGGAACCCAACTCCACAGGAATATGATAGCCTTCTTAGAAAGGGTGCAGGAAATGGATTGCCCGATTTCATTTCCTGGTTCAAACATAAGGTACGTGCTTAGTTTATTATTTGAAGTTGCTCTTACGTGCGAATACTATAACAATCTAGCGTCTTTGAACTTGCAGGGCCATAAAGATCCGTCTATGAGTGTCGAGTTGAGACAAGTAGCCAATGGCTTTGCCTATAGGGTCAGTAAATATTTTGGGTATGACGTCAATGGATACCGTTTTCACACAACAAGCTACGATCAAAGTCGGCCCAATCGAAAAACCAAGGAGATTAGAATATTTTGGACAAATCGAAGAAATATATGAACTAATTTTCATGGTTCCAAACATCTTACTCCAATGATATTCAAATATCATTGGTTTGACCCTAAAGTGATGAGACAGACACATTCTAATCTTGGGCTAGTCGAAATTCGACAGGATTCCACCTTACTAGGAGACGATGTCTATATCATGGCCCAATAGGCCACACAAGTGTATTTTCTCCCATATGTGTGCCAAACGAAAGAACATCTTAAGGGTTGGGATGTTGTGTATAAGGTATCACCGCATGGTAAATTACCTATTCCAAATGATGAAGATTATAACTTAGACCCCACATATGACAGAGAGTTCTTCCAAGAAGATGGGCTAGAAGGGCGATTTGAGATAGACTTAACCAAAGCTATCCGAATGAAAGTAGATATTGAAATGGTTATTGATGAGGAGGATGATGAGGTGCAAAATTAGAATGACTTAGAAATACTTGAAGGCAATGACATTAATGACGAACTTACGCCTTCAGATGGTGTAGACTATGAAATGGTTGATAGTGATGATGAGACTTATGATCCGGCTAACCCTGACACATATGAAGATTATTTTTAATCGATGTAATGCTATATTTTATTTATTTCGCATCTGTTTCTAAACACATCTTTTTTATTTGTGCTTATTTGCTTACTCTTAATTGCAGGTTGTTGGACAAAGATGGTGGGTGGTGGGATGAGGACGAGGAGGGGGAGGAGAAACACTCGTAGGACAGCGGAGGAGGCACAACAGGATGACGACGCTCAGCAGCAGGTGGAGCAGCAGGCCACTGTCGATGCGGCGTTGTAGGATGACAACAACGCTCAGTAGGACACCTTAGGTTCTAGCGCCTTAGGATCGAGGAACGTCTACTTGCGAGGTCCCACGAGTCTCCCTCAGTGACCCATACTTCGTGATAGGCGGTCGCTGATTCGACCTGATGGGGAGAAGCATGTAACTTTAGATGTTCTCACTACTTGTTCATATTATATGTTCAGATTCGTAATATAAACTAATACTTTTTATTTATCACTTGGACAGGTCTTGGAAGGTTGTGGAGAATGCAGGGGGTCACGGCCGCAACCCCAATGGCATCCTCGACCTTCTGTGCAGTGAACACTTCCCTAGACTGGTTGAGTACGTTAGAGTGACGGGCCCAGCCTACACCTTTGACCACTATGTCATCGCCCCCGATGCGGTAGATCCGGACGGCAGGGAATTCAACAACAAGGTAGAGCGCGTGAAGCAAGAGCTGTGGATAAGTTTCCCTATATTGTAAAATATGTTGCAATCGTTGCACATTCTTGAAATAATGTATGGATACATCATCTTTGTATGCAGGATTTCTTCATATGTGAGGCTGGATACGAGGCCAGGGCGGATGTGGTGGCTACCATGTGCTATAAGAAGCTCGTCGTGGACATGCACTACGCGGCACGAATCTAGGCCATCGTCAGTTACCACGGCTCTGTCCTTAGGGAGAAGGTGACCAAGCAGGATGCCCGAACCATGTTGTTGACTTGGGACTAGTACTTACAGGTAAATATAGAATTTTAATATTCATGACAAAATTTGCTTAATTTTATATTTTGATATACAGTGTACTTGTTTTACTTTGTAGATGATCCTTATTGGTGTGTCACGCATCCTCAGTGCTGGGAGCAGATGATGGATAGGTGGTGCTCGCCTGAGTGGGACGAGGCGCACAACGCTAGTCGGGAACAGTGTTTGATGATGCAAGGTCCCTCCCACCACCAAGGCAGCCGCAGCCTCAGCAAATATGCAAAAGCATGGGTGTCACACCCGGGTTTTAGGGGCACCAAGACCCGGGCGTGAACATAAACACCAGGTATGCTGGGACCAAGTCTCACACATATGATGTATAGTGGCACAGGATCGAATGTCACATCTTTATATATAACAGGAGTTCTATACAAAATAAATAAATAAATAATTACATTATAAAGAGACAACGGTCCAGCAACCCAAAGTTGACTGGGAGACGACGACCTAGACCTCTCGCGAACTCGTCACAGCCTCCTCCAAGCGCCTCATCCTGTGGTACCTGTTCTTGACCTGTGGGGGGGTGTGAGACAGCAAGAGTGAGCTCACATACGTTCATAGCTCAACAAGTTGTGGGGAATAATGTGCATGAACTCGCCAAAGGTGGAAGCTCATGTGAAGTGTAAGGCTTACCAAAGGGGATGGTTGAAGCTGAGCATTGCTTTTAAAGTTGGTCAAAATTTTATTAGCAATTACTAAGTATAAGTAAATACCAAACCCAATTAAGTAGTAGAACAAAAGTAACAACATCACCTGCAATGCAATGCATATGACAAATTGAATTTAGTTCCATAATTTAATCATGTGAGTGTCCGAGCTGCTCATGACCGTGAGCACGGCTAGTATACCAGTTTTACACTCTGCAGAGGTTGCGCATCTTTACCCACAAGTCGTGTTACCCATCTGCCAAGAGACGGCCAATCCCATACACCTCTACCGAGGAGGCGAGGCAGGGTAACACTACGAGGCCTTTACAAAGTTCCACTAGCTTCAGAAAACCCGCTACAGTTTATAGGAAGCTCCAATGCAGGAATCCCTTGCAGGACCGCCATCGCAGCAAAATCCTCCCGAGGGCCTCCCTAGCAGGAATCCCTTGCAGGACTGCCATCGCAGCAAAATCCTCCCGAGGGCCTCCCTACACTGACCACTTCCCTACTGCCCTTGCCCCTTTCGGGTAAGGTAGTCTTCCACTAGCTTTCCTAATTAATCGGCCAAGGGCGTCCCATTAAACCCTTGTGGTAGCACTGTTTTCCCGGGTGGTTCTCCATGTTCCAAAAAACATAACGATCTTAACATGAACAATAAATAACAACTGACAATAAAAATATAATCATGAATAGTAATGTGTATCTCTATACCTAAAACCACATAAAGCGATAGCAAGTACTACCCAAAGATTCAGTGGTGAACAAGGTATAAAGATAGTCAAACTAGGGTAACCTATTGGGTCCCATCAAAATTAACCTATGCAGATCATTATGATTAATTAGAACATGAGTGGGTAAAAAGAGGTGATCAAGGGCACAACTTGCCTGGCACTTGAGATTCCAGGTACCAACTTGCTTTTCAGATGACACGTGTCCTCACTGCTAAACGTGGCAATACAGACAAACATGGTGTAGGAAAAATTAACAGTACACCAAACATGTAAACAAAATACATAATAATAGTCTACACATTAAAATAAGATTCTAGGAACATGAATCATTAATTTTACAGTTATAGATTTTAAGTTATGAATTTTTGAAGGTTTTATGTGTTTTGTACAAGATTAAATAGGATATAAATTTTATTTTGACATTCCTGTCAAAACAGTGGTACTAAATGATAGATACTAATAATACAAAATTATTGCAACTAAAATGACTCAAATTGAAGCTAAAATGGATTTAATATGATTTAGACAAGTTTTTGAATTTATTTTTGTATTAAAAATCAATTTCCTGGACTATTTCTTTATTTTTATTACACTCTGGACCGCGCATCAAATTATGTAGAGTACAGGGGCCCCTGCGCAAGTGTTCCCAAGACTCAGAACAGCATCCGCAAGGACGGCGGGTTGATTAAACCAAAACACAGGGTCTCTTTTGAAAGAAGTGCACAACGAAGGGGTATGGTTAAATCCCGGCCACCCGATCAACTACGCACGGTCCAGATTAAATCGAAACTACATCGAACCGGTGAGGAGCGGTGACCGCCAAATCGAGGATCAATGGTTGTGATTTTAAAATCTCATCGCTAAACCCTGCTCGCACATCCACTGATCTACGGTCATGGTTTACTGAAGCGAAAAGTTATCTGTGTTTTAATCTGAATCGTCCGTGTGGATCCAACGATTCGCACTCTTCTTCAACCCCCAGTCTGTCTAACACATTGGCGAGGGAGACCCCCCCCCACAGCCGCCATTACCAGAGCACAAGCTCGGTGCTTCAAGTGCTCCCATAGCCAAACCAAATACTACTAGATGCGTGAAGAAAACAGGGACGCACACAAGATTTCTTGCCTAAGTTTCAGAGTTCGTCCAATCACTAGGAATCCAGCCATGGGGAGGGGCATAGGAGGACGAGGAGAGCAGCGTGTCGGCGGCCGGATCCTTGAGGCAGTCCTCACCGTAGAGCACCAAAACAACTCGGCGTGCAGAGGCAGCTGGGCAAGGAGAGAAGCGGTCACGATGAACTCCAGGCGGACGGTGGGTTTTATAGAGGCGAGGAGAGGTAAACTAATGCCCGGCCGGATCGGGATTCTGTGATCCACGGTGGTGGTTTGCAAACGGACTCAAGCAGGGAGAAGGATTTGTTGAGTCGGTCCCACGTGTAAGTGTCTGATGGGATGAAGTCATCCAAGATGTCAGCATGATGTCATCTTCGGCTAGGGGATTAAAGAATAGGAAAAATAACACACGTAGTGCACATGTAGGTGGGCTTGCTTGGGGAAAATTTGAGACTGGGCCACGCGGTGTGGGCATCAACAGGTGATTACTTTTTTTTTATTTTTCTTTATTTTAGTTTATATATTTCGAATTCAAATCTAAGTTTAAGGTTTCAAATCCAAAGCAAGTGCACCAATCAAAAATCTCCAGCATGAATGCAAGATTCACTTATTATCCTAACCATTTTAATTACATGCTTGTAAGTATATAATTTAGTAAAGAGACAACTCACGCAACTGAATAAGTTGAAAATCTTTCTCTTTCTTTTTTTGAGTTTCAATAACTTAGTTTTAAATTTCAAGATTTAAATCTAGTGTTAAGACATCATAATTTAATATATTTTTTTTATTTATAAATAACTTTAAAGATAAGAAACCTGGGATTAAAGGGAATTTTAATTTAAACCCTTTTGGAGAGACTTTTATAAATCCCAAAATAGGATTTTGGGTGTTACAAATTCTTCTTTTCAAACTTAAACTTGTCTCATACATTTGCAACATACAAGAAAACCTTAGCATGAGATGCCTTTTTTGTATTTATTTATTTGTTATTTGACTGCTTTATTTCTCTTAAGCGAGTATACACAAAGAAAAGGGAAAACACATAATTCCCAAAACGCTTTTATGTAAAACCATGTATTTATTGATTTTATTATTATTTTTTTACCTTATACAAATTTTAGGGCTTTACAAATCCTACCCCCCTAACAGAAATCTCGTCCTCGAGATTGCTAAGAAAAGGGAAGAGATATACTCTATATTTTTTTTAATACTAAGAAAAGCATTGGTATCTTTTATGTCTAGCCCTCTATTTAGCAAAATGAGAGATGGTTGTGGTAAGAGGGACTTAGGTGAAAGAAAGACTCATTCCAAGATTGTGGCTCTTGATTCTTTTGAAGATCTGGTTTAAATCTTATCCTTCCTTGATTTGATGAGGTCGATCATCTTCAATCTTCGTTCTTGAAGTTGTTATCCGAATTAGGGATATGTAGTTATGATAAATTTGTGGGTAATCCTTAGGAGGTAGAGCAGCTTAGTTTAGTAGGTGGTTATGAGTTAAATGAGATTAGTCAGAATTTGGTTTGATTGCTTGCTCTTATATTGGTTGGATAGATTATGTATCCTATTATGTAGGTCAAGTTGTTGGTGTATGGCCGAGTTGGTTTGTCGTTCTTAATTTGGTGCAGAGTGAATTAAGTTAAAAGCATATTTTATAGGAGTAGAGTCTCATTTATTTTATCAATATTATACTTCTTGTTAAGCAACTTACATTCGATTAGCTCACTTGTGATTAGCCTTCGTTAGATTAAATTAATCTATCGTATGAGATCAGATTTAAGGATGACTAGCTTCGACTAGATAAGATCCAATTAATTTGGGTTAGATCATGATCATGGTGGGATAAGTTATGTGGAAGTCACACAAATATAACTTAGATCTAATATCATTATTCTAGATTAGATCCTGGTTGTTTCTTTAGGATGAGATAAGCAAAGTGGTTGGGATAAGATGATTCCTTCAAGATAAGATGAATATATTAAGAGGGAGAATCTTTTAAGATAAGATGGATCTATTAAGATGAGAGATTCTTTTAAGATAAGATAGATCTATTTAAAATAGATACACTTTAATGGAGGATAATCTAGACTGTTTAGTTATCTTATGAATTTTATTTATTTATATTTATGTCTATATGTATATGCAGATGTAATTCTGGACATTACTCCACAACTCATCACACTCAATCAAAGATCCAAATCAGATAAGTATCATAAGAACAACATTCAAGCATACAAATATCAGCAAAAATTGTTTTGTTTTTGTTTCTAAGATTAGGTCTCCTATTCCTAAAAGTCACTTTAGGTACAGGATTTCAAAGTGTGAAATCCACTTTTGTCTTTTAGAAGTGAAAAGGTAAGAGTAATCAGAGTAAAGCGGAAATAGATGAGAAAAGATTAAGGAAAGTTTAGAAAGAATCAGAGTGGCAAAGGTAAGTAGATAATGGTTGTCCAGTTCTATCTAGGTTTCATCTTACAGTCAACATCCCTCTGATACCACTTCTGTCACACCCGGGTTTTAGGGGCACCAAGACCCGGGCGTGAACATAAACACCAGGTATGCTGGGACCAAGTCTCACACATATGATGTATAGTGGCACAGGATCGAATGTCACATCTTTATATATAACAGGAGTTCTATACAAAATAAATAAATAAATAATTACATTATAAAGAGACAACGGTCCAGCAACCCAAAGTTGACTGGGAGACGACGACCTAGACCTCTCGCGAACTCGTCACAGCCTCCTCCAAGCGCCTCATCCTGTGGTACCTGTTCTTGACCTGTGGGGGGGTGTGAGACAGCAAGAGTGAGCTCACATACGTTCATAGCTCAACAAGTTGTGGGGAATAATGTGCATGAACTCGCCAAAGGTGGAAGCTCATGTGAAGTGTAAGGCTTACCAAAGGGGATGGTTGAAGCTGAGCATTGCTTTTAAAGTTGGTCAAAATTTTATTAGCAATTACTAAGTATAAGTAAATACCAAACCCAATTAAGTAGTAGAACAAAAGTAACAACATCACCTGCAATGCAATGCATATGACAAATTGAATTTAGTTCCATAATTTAATCATGTGAGTGTCCGAGCTGCTCATGACCGTGAGCACGGCTAGTATACCAGTTTTACACTCTGCAGAGGTTGCGCATCTTTACCCACAAGTCGTGTTACCCATCTGCCAAGAGACGGCCAATCCCATACACCTCTACTGAGGAGGCGAGGCAGGGTAACACTACGAGGCCTTTACAAAGTTCCACTAGCTTCAGAAAACCCGCTACAGTTTATAGGAAGCTCCAATGCAGGAATCCCTTGCAGGACCGCCATCGCAGCAAAATCCTCCCGAGGGCCTCCCTAGCAGGAATCCCTTGCAGGACTGCCATCGCAGCAAAATCCTCCCGAGGGCCTCCCTACACTGACCACTTCCCTACTGCCCTTGCCCCTTTCGGGTAAGGTAGTCTTCCACTAGCTTTCCTAATTAATCGGCCAAGGGCGTCCCATTAAACCCTTGTGGTAGCACTGTTTTCCCGGGTGGTTCTCCATGTTCCAATTAACATAATGATCTTAACATGAACAATAAATAACAACTGACAATAAAAATATAATCATGAATAGTAATGTGTATCTCTATACCTAAAACCACATAAAGCGATAGCAAGTACTACCCAAAGATTCAGTGGTGAACAAGGTATAAAGATAGTCAAACTAGGGTAACCTATTGGGTCCCATCAAAATTAACCTATGCAGATCATTATGATTAATTAGAACATGAGTGGGTAAAAAGAGGTGATCAAGGGCACAACTTGCCTGGCACTTGAGATTCCAGGTACCAACTTTCTTTTCAGATGACACGTGTCCTCACTGCTAAACGTGGCAATACAGACAAACATGGTGTAGGAAAAATTAACAGTACACCAAACATGTAAACAAAATACATAATAATAGTCTACACATTAAAATAAGATTCTAGGAACATGAATCATTAATTTTACAGTTATAGATTTTAAGTTATGAATTTTTGAAGGTTTTATGTGTTTTGTACAAGATTAAATAGGATATAAATTTTATTTTGATATTCCTGTCAAAACAGTGGTACTAAATGATAGATACTAATAATACAAAATTATTGCAACTAAAATGACTCAAATTGAAGCTAAAATGGATTTAATATGATTTAGACAAGTTTTTGAATTTATTTTTGTATTAAAAATCAATTTCCTGGACTATTTCTTTATTTTTATTACACTCTGGACCGCGCATCAAATTATGTAGAGTACAGGGGCCCCTGCGCAAGTGTTCCCAAGACTCAGAACAGCATCCGCAAGGACGGCAGGTTGATTAAACCAAAACACAGGGTCTCTTTTGAAAGAAGTGCACAACGAAGGGGTATGGTTAAATCCCGGCCACCCGATCAACTACGCACGGTCCAGATTAAATCGAAACTACATCGAACCGGTGAGGAGCGGTGACCGCCAAATCGAGGATCAATGGTTGTGATTTTAAAATCTCATCGCTAAACCCTGCTCGCACATCCACTGATCTACGGTCATGGTTTACTGAAGCGAAAAGTTATCTGTGTTTTAATCTGAATCGTCCGTGTGGATCCAACGGTTCGCACTCTTCTTCAACCCCCAGTCTGTCTAACACGTTGGCGAGGGAGACCCCCCCACAGCCGCCATTACCAGAGCACAAGCTCGGTGCTTCAAGTGCTCCCATAGCCAAACCAAATACTACTAGCTGCGTGAAGAAAACAGGGACGCACACAAGATTTCTTGCCTGAGTTTCAGAGTTCGTCCAATCACTAGGAATCCAGCCACGGGGAGGGGCATAGGAGGACGAGGAGAGCAGCGTGTCGGCGGCCGGATCCTTGAGGCAGTCCTCACCGTAGAGCACCAAAACAACTCGGCGTGCAGAGGTAGCTGGGCAAGGAGAGAAGCGGTCACGATGAACTCCAGGCGGACGGTGGGTTTTATAGAGGCGAGGAGAGGTAAACTAATGCCCGGCCGGATCGGGATTCTGTGATCCACGGTGGTGGTTTACAAACGGACTCAAGCAGGGAGAAGGATTTGTTGAGTCGGTCCCACGTGTAAGTGTCTGATGGGATGAAGTCATCCAAGATGTCAGCATGATGTCATCTTCGGCTAGGGGATTAAAGAATAGGAAAAATAACACACGTAGTGCACATGTAGGTGGGCTTGCTTGGGGAAAATTTGAGACTGGGCCACGCGGTGTGGGCGTCAACAGGTGATTACTTTTTTTATTTTTCTTTATTTTAGTTTATATATTTCGAATTCAAATCTAAGTTTAAGGTTTCAAATCCAAAGCAAGTGCACCAATCAAAAATCTCCATCATGAATGCAAGATTCACTTATTATCCTAACCATTTTAATTACATGCTTGTAAGTATATAATTTAGTAAAGAGACAACTCACGCAACTGAATAAGTTGAAAATCTTTCTCTTTCTTTTTCTGAGTTTCAATAACTTAGTTTTAAATTTCAAGATTTAAATCTAGTGTTAAGACATCATAATTTAATATATTTTTTTTATTTATAAATGACTTTAAAGATAAGAAACCTGGGATTAAAGGGAATTTTAATTTAAACCCTTTTGGAGAGACTTTTATAAATCCCAAAATAGGATTTTGGGTGTTACAAATTCTTCTTTTCAAACTTAAACTTGTCTCATACATTTGCAACATACAAGAAAACCTTAGCATGAGATGCCTTTTTTGTATTTATTTATTTGTTATTTGACTGCTTTATTTCTCTTAAGCGAGTATACACAAAGAAAAGGGAAAACACATAATTCCCAAAACGCTTTTATGTAAAACCATGTATTTATTGGTTTTATTATTATTTTTTTACCTTATACAAATTTTAGGGCTTTACAATGGGTACACCCTCTTTTTTATTTAGGTATATAACACTCGATTAGGCATCATTTCTAACTATCTCGTTGGTTTTTCTTGTAGTCAGTGTAACATGGTGGTTAGTCTTGCTCCATCTTCTCGGTGTATGCTATGGCCCATAAGGGCAAAACGACATCTGACGTCACTTATAACCCAGATGACGGGATCGAGGCATATAGCAACCCCGCCGTGTATAGCCTCCTAAGTGAGTACATTGACATGGTATAGGAGGTACATGAGCCAGATTACGATCCGAGGACCTAGGAAATCCGGAGATGTCCTCATGAGGGTTGGAGGAGGCAAGAGGCATGGGTGGTACTAGATTGCCGAGGGGCAATTGACTTGTTGTCCACTCCCACTCTATTTCAGGTGTGAGCAAGGAGCACGGGCTCGAGCCCAGCCATACGACCATGGCAGGCGTCACACCCGATTTTGGAAGGCAAACCGAATGTGAACCATGTATGTGCCAAGATTAGAAATTCACATACATAGCGATTACATAGTTGGACATTATCACACATTGTTCAAAGTAATAGCAAAAATAGTACTTTATTACATCACGATGTCCAAGGCATCCACAAAGTCATCATAGTCATAATCAAAGTGTGGATACGAAATGTAGAATGATAAGACCTTCACAGGCAGCTGACTAGGAGTTTGCCAATAAACACAACTAGAACTCATCGAAGTCTTGAAACTCCTAAAAGTCCTCCTTGTTGCCTTCATCCTCTCCTGAGGACTGATTGCAATGGGGACAACCAGGGGTTGGGGGTTTTAAAGCAAGGGTGAGTACACATCAACGTACTCAGCAAATATCTCGTTTGGCTAAAGTGGACTAGCTGTATGTGGAGTTAAGCTTAAAGCAGTTGCTTTTAGTTGGTCATGTATTTATTACTAGTAGTAGGCCAAGTTTTAGTAATGAACCTGGTTATTACCCAAAAGTAGTCCCTCCAAGAGGAAATACCAGAAACCATAGTTATAACCACCGCCATTTACCCTCAACATAAAAGTATCCAAAGTTATTCTAATCAAAGAGGATCCCAAGGCTGCTCTTAACCGTGAGAACGACTAATATACCAGTTTCTAACATTTGCAGAGGTTGCACACTTTACCCACGAGCCATGATCCCTTCCTAGCCTAGGTTGTACACACCTGATCTTCACTACCGAGGTGAATGGCCAAGGATTCACTACGTAGCCTTTACAAAGATTACCCAGAGGTCATAGCCACCCATTAGGTTTCTCCAGTTTGATAAACACAGTACCTCTCCCCACATGAAGGGTGACCAACAAAAGCAACACGAAAGAACCTTGTCACCTAGCCTCGGTAGAGCAATTACTATGCCCGGACCCCATTGACGGCACGATGGTGGTTGCGGGGAGGGGACGGGTCTGACGGGCAGGGCCTGCCTGCGAGTCAGTGAGGGGGTGAGGGGGCGAGCGGGCGAACAGCACTGATGGGACGGCCCCACTGGGCAAAGAGGGAGGGAGGGAGCGAGCGAGGCCTAGCGCCAATAGGTGGGACCCACCTGTCAGCGGGAGAGGGCGCGCAAACGCGTGCGGGCGGACTGGGCTTAATGGGCCAAAAGGTCGAGAAGGGAGGGGATTCGGGCTTCTTTTCCTTTTCTTTTTATTCCTAGATTTCTAATCCTTTTTCTTTTTATTTTCTTCTTTTGAATTCAAAACTAAACAAACCACAAACACAAATTCAAATAATCCAAACATGTACATCAAACAAAAGAGTAATCTAGGCTCAGCATGATGCAACATTTCATGACTTCCATAGGTTTTTATATAGTAAAGAAATAATTAATCTCCCACCTAATAGACATAACTCTAATAAAAGAAGAGAGAAGAAAAATAGAGAGAGAAACTAGAGGTAACACATGAATTTGGTAGGCATTAGAGAAGAAATTTTATACCCCAAATTCAGGGTGTTACAGCAGGACAACTCACATCATCGGATACAACAACTCTAGGTTAGTGCTTCTGTAACTCATCATTCCTTGAGTTATATACCTTCTCTTTGAGTTATTATAACATTGGGGTGAAATATTATAGGCCCAACTAGAATAAGAGAGAAGGTAACGATAGGAGATGGAGGCAAGGATGATGGCGAAGTGGGAGGTAGAGGGGTGGCCTGCTTGGCAGATCTGTAGAGGATGGCGCAGATGTTCTAGTACATGCAGAGCCTTAGCGCCGCACAGGGTTTTGCTCCACTACCTTTGTTGTTCCCTCCAGCTGACCCTGCTCAGTTCTATACTCCTGTGATTATCAAAATTCTAGTCATGCATGATATATATTCATCTGGTATAACACATGCAGTTTGTTCTCTGTGCATGGACAATCTACGGCATCCAACAACCCTCATGGATCGCCCAGCCCATCGTTGCACCAGTCCAGCCACCCACCTCACTGATGATCTTCGCTTAGTGGTGATTGTGAGACGTGTGTGAGAAACTTGGTCTGAACTTATGCTTGTGAAAAACTTATGTTTGAGAGTTGGTAATACTTATATTGGTGAAACTTGGTATGATTGTATGAACATAGACATGTTTGTGAAAAACTTGTGAGATCTGTGGTTTTTGTGAGATATGTGGTCTCTATTATGTATGTGATGATTCTTTGAACCTTGTGATGTATATGTGATGATTATGTGATATATGTTTTGTTTTTTGGATGGAACAATAAAAGAAATAAAAAGAGCTTTTGGTCACTTTGCCGAGTGTAACACTCAACAAATAGTTCCTTCATCGAGTGCAGTGGCCAAAGCACTTGGCAAAGAAGGCACACCTGGAAACCGGTAAAGCTTTTTTGCCAAGTGTTGTGGTATTGGCACTTGGCAAAGAAGCAACATTTGTCGTGTGCCTCCTAGTGAACTCGACAAAGGAACTAACAAAGCAGCCCGCTGGTGATCCCTTTGCTAAGATCTAGTCCAGCTGGTACTCAGCAAAAATGGAGCCTTTGTTGAGTGCCACCTAATACTCTCGGCAAAGGCGCTGGCAAAGGGACCCACTGGGAGCTTCTTTGCCGAGCGTCAACATAGTAGACACTCGGCAAAGAGTGAGGCTTTGCCGAGTGTCACCATGGCACTTCGCACAGTCTCCGTCGCCGTCACTAGGCGTCGTGATGATGACTTTTCTTTGCCGAGTACCAAGTGGCACTCAGCAAAGTGCCCGACAAAAAGTACTTGGCAAAGAAGCCGTTGCTGATGTACAGTTCACCGAGACTTCTTTGTCGAGTGTCATAGTCGGCAAAACCTTCGCCGAGTGTTTTCTAGGCTTTGTCGAGTGCTTCACACACTTGGCAAAGAAGCTATTTCCGGTAGTGTCTCACAAGAATAGTATTCTAAACAAAAAAATGTACCATGAAACATATCATGGAATATAGAAAAAACTGTGTAATAGATAAAACAAACAAAATATGATAAAATAATGGTATAAAAAGATAGTAATCAAAAGTAATAGAGAAAAATTATAAGGAAACACAATCTCAAATACGTCAAAAAGAATATTATAAGTGTACTAAGTGAATATCATAAAATACAACGTATAACATCACATATATACAATATCAACATCGTAAAATAAATCATCGGACATATGTATACCACTTAAACATCACAAAATATATTATAAAACATCATATCTATTCTACATGAATATGTCAAAGTATATTTGGACCTAGCTCCAAGATCTACTCCAGGATCTCCTCAAGAGGGATCCACGCATCCTGCCGCTGGTCGTCAGGCCGCAGCGCCTCGAACCACAAGAGTCATGGAGAGACCGGCGTCCGTGCCTGTTGGATCTATGCCGCCATCCAACCGCCGGCTTCACCAGTTGAGGTTGAATCCTAGGAATTTGCGGAAGGAAAAGAGAAGGTACGATTCCAAATCGCACCATCTATCTGGTTGTGTTGTTATTGAGGAGCAATCGAATTTGAATCAGGAAATTTGTGCTTGCAATGAAGATTCCCCGTTTGAATTTGTTGATTTGCGGAGTATGAAAATCAAACATACTCCTATGTTGCTTCGATGGAAATCCAGGAGAAATCAAAGCCTTAATCCATGGAAAATTCATGGAGATTTGATTCCTGCCTGGATCACGCCCCCTCGGGGAGATGCTGATTTGCCTCAATTTCAGGACTCTAGAGGGTGTATTGAGGAAAACTGTAAGGCGGTGGATAAAAAAACTGAAGAAGTTGAGGGGCCTTGGGGAAAATACCTGAATCAGGTATATTGAGGAACGCGAACGCTGAATCGGCTCATTTGTGTTCCCCTCCAAACCCTAAGCCACAGAACCCCATTTCTTCTCCAGTGTACGCACCAAAACCACAAATCGAGAGATTTGTTGGGCATTTCTGGGGCAGATAGTCTTATGCAAGTGTGGTGAGAGCGAAGTGTGCTCCAATCGTTGCTGTGAAGATGCAGCCAAGAGGATCAGGTTGTCGTGGCGCTGCGCGTGGATATGGTTGCAGATTTGGTCGCGAACACGTTTCGAGGAGAATCAAGGATGGAGCCATGCAAAATCAAAAAGGTGGTCGCAATATTGAGGAGGCAGACATGGGGGAGGAGGGTGATACCTTGAATCAAGGTAACCCATCTCCCTGGGAAGGTCAAGTTAACAGATCTAAAGAAAAGAATGAAGATAGTTGGAAAGGTAATCCCCATCGTATGGGAGAAGATGGTCCCAAAGATTCTCACATGAGAAAAGAGGTAACCCATAATTTTAATCTGGATAGAATCGGCTATGCTTTCTGTCACTTTAAGAACCATCTTACTAAGGATTGTAGACATCGCTTTCCATGTGACATTTGTGGTTGTGATGATCATGTCGTGTTTGACTGCAAAAAATGCTTGCCATGGAACTTTGGTCCGGAACTTTGTGCTGCACAAGTTGAGGACCAAAGTTTTTTCTATATTGAAGAAAAAGTGGATAATAAGATGATTAAAGAAAAGTCCATGACTGCTATTATCACGGTTGTCCAAGGGAATGTTGGAGAAAAGCAGATTGAATTGGAATTCATGAACATGTTAGGCAAAAATTTATGGAGATGGTCTGCTAGATCTATGGGGGACAATAAGTTTGTAATGAGATTTCCAGATCCTAAGATGATAGGGGATCTTGGATACTTCAGACCATTGACCATGAGAACTGCTAAAGCTCAGATCACAATTGATCCTTGGACCCCTGCAGTCAATGCAAAAGGTTGCTTGCAAAAAGGATGGTTCAGGATAAGTGGCATTCCAATGGAGCAAAGATCTTTGGTGAAAATTGCAAAAGTTGGTGGGCTCGTGGGTAAGGTGGTCGAAACTGATGAAAGAACCAGACTCAGAAATGAATATGTGAGAGCTAGAATTGCTTGTAGGGATGTCACGGCTGTTCCTAGAGTTGTGGAAAGTTCTCTTGGATTGTTTTTTTACGATTTATTCTTTGAAAGGGAAATCCATTCGGAAGAGGACAAACAAACTTTAGAGGCGGGGATTAGAGTTGATGACTCATACCAGAAAGCTGCAAAAAGATCCAAATATGAAGGTAAAATGCAGAGAGAGAAGAAAGTGGATTTTGGGAATCTTGATGATGGAAGCATTAAGTAGCATGATGACTGTAGCAAAAATACTCAAAGCTTTACATGTCAAATGAAAGGGCTTGACAAAAACACAAACAAAGGAAAAATGTTGGAGATAAAGAAATTAAAACTGGTAAATCTTATTCCAGTTGTTCTGGCGAAGAGAAGAACAAAGTGCATATAACTGATAGTGAGGATGATGTAGATAGTGACCTTCTTGGAGAGGATCTCATGGCAACTAAAAAAAAGTGGATCTGGATCCAACAGTCATACTATGTGGAATTTGCAGGCTGAACCAACAGACAATCTGAATTCCGGGAGTATGAACCAGACTAAATCCTCAAAATGCTCTGTCATTATTGAAGAATTAGAGCTCAATGAGAAGGAAGTGGAAAACTCTGAAGAATTTATTTCTGGTACTCAAGGCAGTATGATTCTAAATGTTTCACAAGAGGAAGGCGAGGAGTTTTCAGATCAAAGAAAGAGAGCTGATGACATTATGCATCATGAAGTTAGTCAGTGTAACACCATAAAAGCCATCAATTAAAAATAATGAATCTAGTTATTATATTAATTAGGGTAATAATTTTTTTAGTGTTCAATTATTTATTTGAATTTTTGAATCAATTTTCTTTGTATGCGCTTGATTGATTATCGGATGTTTTTTTAATCAATTCTTGTTAAAGAAAAACCTAGTAATTAATATAATAATTAAATAATATAATAGTTATTAGTCTAAAAACAAATATATTATTTATAAATAGTTTTGATGAATTTTTAGGATTTTTTGAGCTCTTTAAATATTCATTTCGGAATCAAAAAATGAAAAAAAAACTAAACCTACACTAAATCGGACCACTAGGGGCCCATTACCCCAAAACCCTAGACTACAGCCGCGCGCGCCAGCAGAAGCCAGCCACTGCCGCTCTCTCCCTCCCCACTCTCTCTCTTCTCTCCCGTATCTCCCTCCTCCCTGCTCTCTCTCTGCACTGCGCCCAGGCATCCCGCGCGCTCGCGTCCGACCGAGCAGCGCCAGCAGCGCCCACCCAGGCGCGTTCTGCGCCGCGCCCGAAGACCCCAGCCGTGCCTGCTCCCTGCGCGATGCCAGCCGTGCGCCGACCCTGCTCTGCGCCCGGCCGAGCGGACCGCTGCCAGGCAGCCGCGCCGCGCCGACCCGACAGCCGCGACGACTGCGCGCCCAACGCCCGACGCCGCGTTACTGCCCCTGCGCGCGTTACTTCATCGTGTGTAATGGAGTTTAATGGAACCGTTTCTTCTCCTCCCCATCACTCCCTTGGTAACCGTCGCCATTGAAGCCTCCATGAAGAACCAGCGACCTCTCCTCTCCCTCCTGCTCTCTATAAAAGGCAGCAGAGCTTCTCTCCCTTCTCCTGTCTACCCAAGCTCACCCCATCTCTCTATCTCGCCAGTACATTGCTCGACGCCGTCGTTAGTTGTCGTTCGTCGCCGGAGTTCACCGGAGCCGCAGTTCGTCGCCGGAGCCACGCACTCACCGTCCGTAGTCGAGCCCCGCTCTCCACCCGGCCGAACCCCGTCAAACTCTTCCTATCGCACGCGCGAACCTAAGGTTGATGACGACCCAAATTATTTTGTGTATTTTATAAAAGTACTTTTTGATTTGATTCATGAGTTGTATATTTTATTTGTTGTAATATGAACACGTGTGATTCGCAATTTATGTGTATGTGCGTTATGGAATTGTTTGATAGATTCATGCGATTATTAGTACCGTGAGAATTCATGTTAATCGATGCGATGATTTTTGGATTAGAAAATATGACGTAGATTTAATAGTCACACGTTGGTGATAAAAATACTAGATAAAAATTTGTAGTCAAATTTGGTCACAATAAATTTTAGAAACTACTTGGAGAATTATAGTTAGGCGCATTTTAATGGATTAGAAAATGGTATAGAACTCATGTCATATGAATAATATAGGATTTTTTGATGATTTAGCTAATTATTTTATTAACATTTTCTTTTATAAAGAAAGGAGAAAATATCATTAGTAGGATAGAAAATAGATTTTTGCTAGTCAAATAAACATGTTCGCAAATTGAGCACTTAGATTTTTAGATTAAGAAAAATACTAGTTTATGTCAAAATATCCTCACTTGTGTTATAAAAAGTCCAATTAGCAATTTATGTAGATTTTTAGAATATTAATAGATTCATTTTTAGCCATACTCAATTTGAGTTAGAAATAAAAAGATAAAAGCTATTAATTTATTTATTAGTATTAAAAGAAAATAAGTATTATTTATTTTCATTGATGATGTTAAAATATATTAGTACTAGTTAAACTGTATTTATTGCACCCACTCATAAATTCACCATTAGGATTCACAATAATAACTATAATGGAATTAATAAGTATTTACGCGATTAGGACGTATTTAAGATGTGATAAGTGTGATGTGTGTTTAATTGTGTAATGGTGTATGTTTATGTAATGGTGCATGTTTATTTATGGGTGTATACTTTATTTTTGTATGTGCGATGTGCGACTATAATAGAAGCCGATTTTGGGGTAGACGAACCCAATTCGTTCGAGGACGATCCGCAGGTCGCATTTGAGCAAGGCAAGTGGATTCTCCCTCTGCATATTCTATTTGTACCTACTCATTGCATATAATAATGTTTACTTTTTGATATATTGCATAATTTGATGGGTTAACCTAATTAAGGATTTCCTAGATTTACTACCTGTATTCCTTGTTTAACCTGGGAAAATTATTAAGCTGTGCAAAATTTGTGCTACCGCTCAACTTAATGATCTCTAATGTCACTCATTAATTGGTTTTAATGTTCCAAAAAATTAATTGGCAATTATGGCATTAACCCGATGGTTAAGATAATATTATTTCAAACTAATTGGAACATGGAGTGACCACCCAGGATAACAGTGCAACCACGAGTGCTATCACGGCTCTGGCTTTGGTAATTAGCTTTATATGCTTAGTGCCTGGTAACCTTACCTGAAATATGGGTAAGAGGGAGAGCGGTAGGTGCTGGCAGCCCACGTTAACATGGGGACGTATTCTTGGCTAAGGTACCTCACCCAGGGAGCCACCACCATCGTATTTAGAAACCTTAGCGGGTTGCTTCGTATTAAGTGTATTTTGTGAAAGCCTCATAATGGATCCCTAGCCATTCACCTCGACAGTGTTTAAGGGTTCGATCAACCCGGGCTAGATGGGATACATGGCTTGTGGGTAAAGTTGTACCACCTCTGCAGAGTGTAAAACTGATATATCAGCCGTGCTCCCGGTTATGAGCGACCTGGACTCCTCACATGATAATTGAACTTGAAGATGGAATTAATTTGAGATCCGATGATCTTCCAATAATTTGCTTAAGTGGTTTCACTTAAGTGTTTTTGTTATATTCATATTCCTTTGTTTAAATGGGATATTTGGGATTCACACTTATTAGTAAGACATGTGTTGTTAATAAAATATTGACCAACTAAAATGCTTACTGCTCAACCTTAGCCTCACCTTGTTATACCTGCATTAGTTTTTCCCCCACTTGCTGAGCCCCGACATAAGTGAGCTCACCCTTGCTAATATTTTGATCAGAGGGTGATGCTAGAGACTTTGATGGAGATTTTATCGACGACGATGAATTCTAAGTCTAACGATGCGCCGATCATCTTCCTGTGGGAGATTGCCCCTGTTATTTATTTCCTCTTTACTTTGATGTGATACTTGTTCAAGACACAATGTTCCAGATGATGTAATAAAGTATTCTACTCTATTTACGCCTTTATTGCATTGTCTTTTGATATATTACACTTGTGACGTCAACATATGTGTGGAAATGGATCCTGGCCCACATATGGTATGCGCTCGGTTCTACCCCCTGGAACCGAGTGTGACAGAAGTGGTATCAAAGCTATGCTGACCCTAGGTCGTTAGACTAGTTAGAAATGTAAAGCCTAGTTGTTCAAAACTTGCTAATTTCATTCTTATAAATTCTTCTATCAGTCTTACCTCTTTAAAATTTCAACTGAGTTGACTCTTCTCTTGTAGATGGTTCGTACTCTCCAAACTACCCGCATCAACACTAGCTATGCCCCTCAGCCCCAGCAGATCCCGGTCTACCCAGTGGTAGTCGAGGAAGTTCCAGCGGATCTCCCTCCCATCCGAGTGGAGAATGTAGTCAACCTGGAGGACAGCTTGGAGGAACAGCTGCCGACGCCCACCCCGTTGGCAGAGTCCCTGGCCTTCGCAGCTGGGTCATCGACGTCAGCACCGCCTGCACCAGCCTTCCAAGCACCTGCACTCGGAGGCGACGATCCCGACGACTCCAGAGACGACGATGACGAGGATGACGACGACGAAGAGGGTGGAGACGAACACGTCCACGAGGAAGCTGACTACGCCCAGCAGGACAACTTCATGGGTTTGGTCCTGTTGTCGAACATTACACATCAATGTTCGAGACGGGGCACTTCCCCAACCTGCTGCACGCGCTAGGCACCTACGTCCGCCCCCTGTACGAAACAAGGTGAGTGAGCGAGCCTCCCCGGGCTTGCTACTACATCACTCGCATCCACGTCAGGGTGATGGATGCAGGTGACAGGGGATTCAGGACTCTGTCTGCTCACGAGTCCCTGACACCACTGTCCACCTATGCTGCCTCGGTCAGCGACGCTGCCCATCGGACCCTGTGGTCACTTAGCCACACCTACCGGCAGCAGCTGTAGAACACGAGGTTCAGGCATCTTCCTCAGTGTCTATGTGGAGGAAGTCAGACCAGCATCGTCCCAGGTGAAGCTGGTGAGGATCGCCTCAATACCCTAGCTGGTGTAGTGGCCGGTCTCAACACCGACCTGGACAGTGCCACCCTGGATCTCTACAGGGTGCACTTGGAGCTGGAGAATGTCCACGCCAGGATTGCAGCCCTGGAAGCCCAACTACAAGGACTGGTCCGCCCGAAGCTTAGGTCCCCGACATGGCGTTGTCACCTCCCCGCAAGAGGCTCTGCTATGGAGAGCCCGGATCCGTCACTAGGCTGCTTTAGGAGTTTTGAGTCATGATGTAACAAGTTAGTCTTCGCGTTAGACAATGAACACCTTTTTAAGTTATCATATTAATAAATAACAACCATGTGATGGTGATTGGTTGAAATGTTTGATTTGGATCTTTGTTTGAGTGCCATGGTCTTATGGAATGATGGCCATAAGATCATATAAAAATAATAATAATAATAAATTTAGGATATTCCCCTCTAGAATCTTTTCTACTCTTCACTCCTCTAAGATGTTCACTTTCTAACCAATCAGATGGTGAACGCACATCAAGGACCTAACAACAACCGGAACCAGTGTGGTCAACAAGTACCACCACCACCACTGAATCCCAACATGGAGCAGTTCATTGCTGCCCAGATGCAGATTTTGCAAGGACTCACTGCGGCTGTTCAGCAGATTCAACAGAACCAGCAGAATCAGCAACCCCAGCAGCAACAACAGTATGCACCCCCGGCCAGAGATAAACACCGGGATTTCATGAGTCATCATCCGCCAACATTTTCTCATGCGGTTGATCCTCTGGATGCCGATGACTGGCTAAAGGTCATTGGAAAGAAGCTGGACATCACTCAGTGCAACGACCAGGAGAAGGTCTTGTACACCTCGGGAAGACTCGAGGGTTCCGCGTCTGACTGGTGGGATGCCTTCACAGCGGCACATCCCAACGCGGATACTATAACTTGGCAGGAATTTCAAGAGAACTTCCACGCTCATCACATTCCCTCGGGAATCATGAAATTGAAGAAGGAGTTCATTTCCCTTAATCAAGGGAATATGTCTGTAAGCGAGTATCGTGATCGCTTCACTCAGCTTTCACGCTATGCCCCTGAAGAAGTGGACACAGATGAGAAGCGCCAAGAGCGTTTCCTGGAAGGACTCATTGGACCTCTGAACTATCAACTTCAGAGCCATACATTTCCCAACTTCCAGACACTGTTGAACTTCCAGACACTGTTGAACAAGGCAATTGGCCTTGAAAGTAAAAGAAAGGAGCTATCTGACCACAAAAGAAAATTTCAAGGTCAGTCAAGCAGGAACACCCACCCTAATAACGCTCAAGGTTCACAGTTCCGCTCTGGAAATCAAGGCGGAAGCAATTATCAAGTGCAACGCTCTGGACAGCAAAGCCAGAGAAATAATCAGAATCAGAACCAATAAAGGAGCAACTCACAGACCAACCAGAGGTCTGGTGGGAATTCCTAGAATCGTCAAGGTGGCGCCAGTAACATGCAGGCCAGAAACAACGCACCTGTCCAACCCAATGGCTGCTTCAAGTGCGGTGAGCTAGGCCACTATGCCAACAACTACCCAAGGCGCAACCAGCAGACACCCCCAGAGGAGCAATACTCAGAAGAATGACCAGAACACCCCCGCTCGTGGATCTGCTCAGAACAAGACACCGCAGAACCAGAGCAGAGGAAGGGTCAATCACGTCACCGCAGAATCAGTGCCTAAGGATGCCGACGTAGTGTATGGTATGTTTCTTGTTAACTCCATACCTACATCAGTTTTATTTGACTCTGGAGCATCGCATTCGTTTATAACTGAGTCATTTGTGGAAAAACACAATATACCTAAGTATCCTCTTAAGAAGATATTATACATTAGTTCACCGGGAGGTGACATGAAGGCCACACACTCATGCCCCCATGTTAATATCAAGATTCAAGGAATAGATTTTTCAGTCGACCCAGTGGTCCTAGGATCCAACGGTATTGATGTGATTCTCGGATGCAACTGGTTGAAAAGTTGTGATGGAGTGATACAGTGTGCCAACGGAACAATTATGTTGACAAGTCCTCAAGGTGAAAGAATCCAAGTTAACATAGACAAGTCAACAGATGAAAAGGGAAAACAATGATCAATCACTTGGAAGAAAAGCCCTTGGAAAATATCAAGGTAGTGTGTGAATACCCAGACGTATTTCCGGAGGAATTACCAGGTATGCCACCTGACCGTGATATAGAGTTTTCTATTGAATTATTACCCGGAACCGCACCTATCTCGAAAAGACCTTATAGAATGGATGTCAAAGATTTAATAGAACTGAAGAAACAAATAGAAGAATTACTAGAAAAAGGTTTCATTCGCCCAAGTTCATCCCTTTGGGGAGCCCCAGTTCTATTTGTGAACAAGAAGGATGGTTCAAGGAGAATGTGTGTTGATTATAGAAGTTTGAATGAAGTAACCATCAAGAATAAATATCCATTACCTCAGATTGAAGATTTATTTGATCAAATGAAAGGAGCTAAGATATTCTCGAAGATAGATCTGAGATCGGGATATCATCAGTTAAAGATTCGAGCAGAAGATGTACCGAAGACAGCCTTTACGACAAGATATGGATTATATGAGTTTTTGGTCATGTCGTTTGGACTGACTAATGCACCAGCATACTTTATGAACTTGATGAATAAAGTATTCATGGAATATCTGGATCAGTTTGTGGTCGTATTCATTGACGACATACTAATATATTCTCCGAATGAAGAAACACATGAAGATCATCTAAGGCTAGTCCTACAAAAGCTTCGTGACAACCAATTATATGCAAAGTTCTCGAAGTGTGATTTTTGGCTTAAGGAAGTTGCTTTCTTAGGACATATCATTACCGATGGTGGAATTAAAGTGGACCCAGGAAAGATAAGTGAGATACTGGATTGGAAGCAACCAAAGGATGCATCCAAGATCAGAAGTTTTCTTGGATTGGCTGGATACTATAGAGATTTATTGAAGGTTTTTTCCAAGTTAGTGAAACCTCTTACCTCTCTACTAGAGAAAGGTAAAGAATTCAAATGGGATGAAGCTTGTCAGAATTGTTTTGAAGAACTCAAGAAAAGGTTAACCACTGCACCAATATTGGTAATGCCAGACATTCACAAGGGATTTGATGTGTATTGCGATGCATCACACCTTGGACTTGGATGTGTGCTAATGCAAGAAGGAAAAGTGATAGTTTATGCTTCAAGACAGTTGAGGAAGCATGAGAAGAATTATCCTACGCATGATTTGGAACTAGCTGCCGTAGTGCATGCTTTGAAGATTTGGAGGCACTATATGATTGGAAACAAGTGCAAAATCTTCACGGATCACAAAAGCTTGAAATACATATTCACTCAGAAAGAACTCAACCTCAGACAAAGAAGATGGCTTGAGTTGATTAAGGACTATGATTTGGAGATACAATATCACCCCAGAAAAGCAAATGTAGTAGCTGATGCTTTGAGCCGTAAGGGTCAAGTGAACAACATCACTACTCATTTGATGTCACAGGAATTGTGCTGGGAAATGGAACAACTCAACCTTGGATTGCTCAATAATGTAGAAGCAACAGTTATGGAAGTTGAATCTACTTTGGAAGAAGAGATTCGTAAAGGACAAGATTCGGATGAGAAGATTAAGGAAATTAAAGCTTTGATTGGTTTGGGTAAAGCCCTAGATTTCACGGAAGATGAACAAGGCACAGTATGGTTTAAAAAGAGAATTTGTGTACCCGAAATCGAGCACTTGCGCCAACTCATTTTGAGAGAAGCTCATGATTTAGCTTACTCTATTCACCCTGGAAGTACAAAGATGTACCAGGATCTTAAGGAAAAGTATTGGTGGTACGGTTTGAAAAGAGATGTTGCTACACATGTTGCATTATGTGACATGTGTCAGCGAGTTAAAGCTGAACACCAAAGACCAGCAGGATTGCTACAACCTCTCAAGGTACCTGAATGGAAATGGGAAGAAATCAGTATGGATTTCATAGTTGGACTACCCCGTACTCGAGATGGCTATGATTCAATATGGGTCATAGTAGACAGGTTAACTAAAGTAGCACACTTTATACCTGTGAAGACAACTTACTTGGGAGCCCAGTTAGCAGAGTTATACATGTCAAGGATTGTTTGTCTGCATGGAGTACCGAAGAAGATTGTATCAGATCGAGGAACCCAGTTTACCTCGTGCTTTTGGAAAAGATTACATGAGTCCATGGATACCAAGCTAAATTTTAGTTCAGCTTATCATCCGCAAACGGATGGGCAAACGGAAAGGACAAACCAAGTGTTAGAAGATATGCTAAGAGCTTGCGCTCTAAAGCATGGTAGAAGCTGGGATAAAAGTTTGCCTTATGCAGAATTTTTGTATAACAACAGTTATTAGGCAAGTCTAAAGATGGCACCATTTGAAGCACTTTATGGACGAAAGTGTAGAACACCGCTTTATTGGAATCAGACTGGAGAAAGTCAAGTATTTGGTCCAGAAATTCTCCAAGAGGCGGAAAAGCAAGTGCAGATTATCAGAGAAAATTTGAAGACAGCACAGTCAAGACAGAAAAGCTATGCTGATAATAGAAGAAGAGAATTAATGTTTGAAGTAGGAGACTTCGTATACCTGAAAGTTTCACCCATGAGAGGAATGAAAAGGTTTAAGGTTAAGGGAAAATTATCACCTCGCTATATTGGCCCATTCAAGATTTTGGAAAGAAAAGGTGAAGTAGCCTACCAGTTAGAGCTACCCGATAGATTATCTGATGTGCATGATGTATTTCACGTATCACAACTTAAGAAGTGCTTAAGAGTACTAGAAGAACAGTTACCCATGGAAGAACTGAATATCAATGAGGATTTGACCTATTCGGAGTACCCTGTCAAAATTCTGGAAACATCTCGCAGAATTACACGGAGTAAAGTTATTAACATGTGCAAGGTTCAGTGGAGTCATCATTCGAAAGATGAGGCCACTTGGGAAAGAGAAGATGAACTCAGAGCAGAATTCCCTCAGTTATTCTCGGAAGTTTCTTAATCTCGAGGACAAGATTCTTTTTAAGAGGGGTAGGTTTGTAACACCATAAAAGCCATCAATTAAAAATAATGAATTTAGTTATTATATTAATTAGGGTAATAATTTTTTAGTGTTCAATTATTTATTTGCATTTTTGAATCAATTTTCTTTGTATGCGCTTGATTGATTATCGGATGTTTTTTAACCAATTCTTGTTAAAGAAAAATCTAGTAATTAATATAATAATTAAATAATAATAGTTATTAGTCTAAAAACAAGTATTTTATTTATAAATAGTTTTGATGAATTTTTAGGATTTTTTGAGCTCTTTAAATATTCATTTCGGAATTAAAAAAAGAAAAAAAACTAAACCTACACTAAATCGGCCCACTAGGGGCCCATTACCCCAAAACCCTAGACTACAGCCGCGCGCGCCAGCAGAAGCCAGCCGCCGCCGCTCTCTCCCTCCCCACTCTCTCTCTCTTCTCTCCCCTATCTCCCTCCTCCCTGCTCTCACTCTCTCTGCACTGCGCCCAGGCATCCCGCGCGCCCGCGTCCGACCGAGCAGCGCCAGCAGCGCCCGCCCAGGCGCGTTCTGCGCCGCGCCCGAAGACCCCAGCCGTGCCTGCTCCCTGCGCGATGCCAGCCACGCGCCGACCCTGCTCTGCGCCCGGCCGAGCCGACCGCTGCAAGGCAGCCGCGCCACGCCGACCCGACAGCCGCGACGACCGCGCGCCCAACGCCCGACGCCGTGTTACTGCCCCTACGTGCGTTACTTCATCGTGTGTAATAGAGTTTAATGGAACCGTTTCTTCTCCTCCCCATCACTCCCTTGGTAACCGTCGCCATTGAAGCCTCCATGAAGAACCAGCGACCTCTCCTCTCCCTCATGCTCTCTATAAAAGGCAGCAGAGCCTCTCTCCCTTCTTCTGCCTACCCAAGCTCACCCCATCTCTCTAGCTCGCCAGTACACTGCTCGACGCCGTCGTTAGTTGCCGTTCGTCGCCGGAGTTCACCAGAGCCGCAGTTCGTCGCCGGAGCCACACACTCACCGTCCGTAGTCGAGCCCTGCTCTCCACCCGGCCGAACCCCGTCAAACTCTTCCTATCGCACGCGCGAACCTAAGGTTGATGACGACCCAAATTATTTTGTGTATTTTATAAAAGTACTTTTTGATTTGATTCATGAGTTGTATATTTTATTTGTTGTAATATAAACACGTGTGATTCGCAATTTATGTGTATGTGTGTTATGGAATTGTTTGATAGATTCATGCGATTATTAGTACCGTGAGAATTCATGTTAATCGAAGCGATGATTTTTGGATTAGAAAATATGACATAGATTTAATAGTCACACGTTGGTGATAAAAATACTAGATAAAAATTTGTAGTCAAATTTGGTCACAATAAATTTTAGAAACTACTTGGAGAATTATAGTTAGGCGCATTTTAATGGATTAGAAAATGGTATAGAACTCATGTCATATGAATAATATAGGATTTTTTGATGATTTAGCTAATTATTTTATTAACATTTTCTTTTATAAAGAAAGGAGAAAATATCATTAGTAGGATGGAAAATAGATTTTTGCTAGTCAAATAAACATGTTCGCAAATTGAGCACTTAGATTTTTAGATTAAGCAAAATACTAGTTTATGTCAAAATATCCTCACTTGTGTTATAAAAAGTCCAATTAGCAATTTATGTAGATTTTTAGAATATTAATAGATTCATTTTTAGCCATACTCAATTTGAGTTAGAAATAAAAAGGATAAAAGCTATTAATTTATTTATTAGTATTAAAAGACAATAAGTATTATTTATTTTCATTGATGATGTTAAAATGTATTAATACTAGTTAAACTGTATTTATTGCACCCACTAATAAATTCACCATTAGGATTCACAATAATAACTATAATGGAATTAATAAGTATTTACGCGATTAGGACGTATTTAAGATTGATAAGTGTGATGTGTGTTTAATTGTGTAATGGTGTATGTTTATGTAATGGTGCATGTTTATTTATGGGTGTATACTTTATTTTTGTATGTGCGATGTGCGACTATAATAGAAGTCGATTGTGGGGTAGACGAACCCAATTCGTTCGAGGACGATCCGCAGGTCGCATTTGAGCAAGGCAAGTGGATTCTCCCTCTGCATATTCTATTTGTACCTACTCATTGCATATAATAATGTTTACTTTTTGATATATTGCATAATTTGATGGGTTAACCTAATTAAGGATTTTCTAGATTTACTACCTGTATTACTTGTTTAACCTGGAAAAATTATTAAGCTATGCAAAATTTGTGCTACCGCTCAACTTAATGATCTCTAATGTCACTCATTAATTGGTTTTAATGTTCCAAAAATTTAATTGACAATTATGGCATTAACCCGATGGTTAAGATAATATTATTTCAAATTAATTAGAACATGGAGTGACCACCTAGGATAACAGTGCAACCACGAGTGCTATCATGGCTCTGGCTTTGGTAATTAGCTTTATATGCTTAGTGCCTAGCAACCTTACCTGAAATATGGGTAAGAGGGAGAGCGGTAGGTGCTGGCAGCCCACGTTAACATGGGGACGTATTCTTGGCTAAGGTACCTCACCCAGGGGGCCACCACCATCGTCTTTAGAAATCTTAGCGGGTTGCTTCATATTAAGTGTATTTTGTAAAAGCCTCATAATGGATCCCTAGCAATTCACCTCGGCAGTGTTTAAGGGTCCGATCAACCCGGGCTAGATGGGATACATGGCTTGTGGGTAAAGTTGTACCACATCTGCAGAGTGTAAAACTGATATATCAGCCATGCTCCCGGTTATGAGCGACCTGGACTCCTCACATGATAATTGAACTTGAAGATGGAATTAATTTGAGATCCGATGATCTGCCAATAATTTGCTTAAGTGGTTTCACTTAAGTATTTTTGTTATATTAATATTCCTTTGTTTAAATGGGATATTTGGGATTCACACTTATTAGTAAGACAGGTGTTGTTAATAAAATATTGACCAACTAAAATGCTTACTGCTCAATCTTAGCCTCACCTTGTTATACCTGCATTAGTTTTTCCCCCACTTGCTGAGCCCCGACCATAAGTGAGCTCACCCTTACTAATATTTTGATCAGAGGGTGATGCTGGAGACTTTGATGGAGATTTTATCGACGACGATGAATTCTAAGTCTAACGATGCGCCGGTCATCTTCCTGTGGGAGATTGTCCCTGTTATTTATTTCCGCTTTACTTTGATGTGATACTTG
Organism: Zea luxurians; assembly: GCA_029449295.1. Taxonomy (NCBI): domain Eukaryota; kingdom Viridiplantae; phylum Streptophyta; class Magnoliopsida; order Poales; family Poaceae; genus Zea; species Zea luxurians. The sequence goes on along the minus strand of JAOPSE010000194.1, from coordinate 1,035,718 downwards.
TTCAAGACACAATGTTCTAGATGATGTAATAAAGTATTCTACTCTATTTACGCCTTTATTGCATTGTCTTTTGATATATTACACTTGTGACGTCAACATATGTGTGGAAATGGATCCTGGCACACATATGGTATGTGCTCGGTTCTACCCCCTGGAACCGGGTGTGACAGTCAGAAATCTATGCCTTCACCCATTCCGGTGAGAAGGGTCAGTGAGAGACTTAAAAAGATATGGGCGTTAGAATTGAAGAGAAGAACAGAAGAATGGCTGTGAAAAGGAATTTGGAAGGTAACTCTCATATTCCCAAATCTAATTTTTCTTGTTTATCTTCTAATGAGATTATTGATATCAGCAAGAAAATGGGGGTTAATATGAATAACCAGAATATGGAATCTATTGAGTTACTAAAAGAGATGGAATTGGCTAGACAATGTTTGGGCCAGAAAAAAATGAGATTATGCAGAAAAAAGAGGAAGATAATGTGACTAGGCAAAATGACGAATTTACAAGGATTCAAGACCATGAAGAATCTGAAACATATGACTTCATTTTGGTCCAATCCAGAAAAAAGAGAGAATATAGAAAAGGAGTTAAGAAAGGGTGTAGAGGAAAGGCACAAGAAATTCTTGGCCCAAATAAAAAAATTAGAAGCAATGGGAAAATTCCAAAAAGTGTGGATGATAATAATCCAAATAAAAATGGTTTAAAATGAAAGGCCTCCTTTGGAATTGTAGAGGTATCAGGAAGAAAGGGGTTGCTCCTCTTATGAGACACATGATTAGTCAATATAAATTATAGTTTATTGGCCTTCAAGAAACTTTGATTGGGAATTGTGACGATTTCATCACAAGAAAACTAGATCCCTCAGGGGAATATTTATGGCTTTAGTCTCCTGCTAAAGGAAAATCGGGAGGCATTCTTGTGGGTTCTAGGATTGATGACTTGATGTGGGATCTTTTAAGAAAGGAAAACATATTCTCCAGGTGAATTACTGGGATAAAACCCTCCTGTGTAAATGGAATCTTATGGTGATATATGGTCCTGCTCAGGAGAGATACAAAGACATTTTTTGAAAGAGCTTGATGATTTCTATGAAAATAGCAGAGAACCATACATTGTGGGAGGAGAATTTAATATTATTCAGTTCTCGTATGAAAAAAATAGAGAGCACACCTTACACAGACATTTTGGCCCTTTTAATGATTTGTAATCACAATTTGGTGGAAATCCATATGGTTTCTAGGGGATTTAGTTGGTCTAATAATCAGGAAACACCCAATTTGGTTAAGTTGGATAGGGTCCTGATGAGTGGGAGCTGGGAAAGTATCTTTCCTCTTGTTAAGGTTAAGAAACTTCCCAAGAATATTTCTGATCATAATCCCCTTGTTGTTGACTCTGAAAATCTGGTTAAAAAAACCCAATCCTCATTGTTTTTTAGATTGGCTGGTTAAATCACCCAGATTTTAAGCAGATTATTGGGAGAATTTGGAATAAGCCTTGTAGGGCTAAAAGCACTTTGGATAAGATCCAACAAAAATTGAAGTTGTGTAAGCAATATCTTAAAGGCTAGGATTGGAATCTCAAAGGTGTGAAAACAAACGAAGGGATCAGATTGCTTATGAGTTGAGAAAATTGGAAGAAAATGAAGAATCTGATCCACTGAATAGTAATCAGACTGAGTATAGATGTTCTCTTATGACTGAAATTTTGATGATGCTTGATGAGGAAGAGCTATTTTGGAAGCAGAGGGCTCATGAAAATTGGCTTTTCCAGGGTGATGGAAATAATGAGTATTTCCATCGTATTGCGAATGGAAGAAAAAGGAAAAATAACATAATTTTTCTTGAAGGAGATAAAAAAATCTTTGGGGATGAGAACATTTTGCTGCATGCAACTTAGTACTATTCGGGCTTGTTTGGTCCTGCTCCTGGAAATATGTTCCAAATTGATAGGGAGGTTTGGGATGGACTTGAGCAGCTGAATGAGCTAGACAATAATGTGCTTTGTGATCATTTCTATGAAAAGGAAATCAAAGAGGCACTCTTTTAGATGGAGAAAAATAAAGCTGCTAGTCCTGTGAAAGGGAAATGTGCCCTTGGGCCATTTCTAAAGTGTTTTGGTGATTAAGTGCCCAACACCTATTCTCTAAGTGTTAATTTGTGCCAAAGATTGAAGAAGTGCAAATCATATAATAAGGTACGTTTCTAGACTTAGTACATTGATTTGAGTACTAATGCATTGTGTCTAAGTGCTAGAAACAGGAGAAAAGCAATTGGAAAAGAGTTGGCTGTGTACAGCCAAATCCTGCTCGGTCTAGGTGCACCAAACAGTGTCCGGTGGTGCACCCGACAGTGTCCGGTGCGCCAGGACCAGACTCGGTGAACAGGCCGCTCTCGGGACTCGACGGCGGCGTACGACTATAATTCACCAGACTATCCGGTGGTGCACCGGACTGTCCGGTGAGTCGTCCGCGGCGAAGTCGTCGCTCTCGGGAAAAGTTCAACGGCGTACGGCTAAAATTCACCGGACTATCCGTTAGTGCACCGGACTGTCCGGTGAGCCAACGGTCGACTGCGCAATGGTCGGCCACGCAATTCGTGGGCGACGCGTGGCCCGTGCCAACGGTCGGCAGGGGGCACCAGACTGTCTGGTGTGCACCGGATAGTGTCCGGTGCGCCAACTGCCACGAATCTGCAATGGTCGACTGCGCCAAAATAGGAAGGAGATCCGCACCGGACTGTCTACAGTGACTGTCCGGTGGCGCACCGGACTGTCCGGTGCGCCACCCGACAGAAGGCAAGATTAGCCTTCCAAGATTGCCTCCAACGGCTCCTAGTTGCCTTGGAGCTATAAAAGGGACCCCTAGGCGCATGGAGGAGTCACCCAAGCATACTCTAAGCATTCTAAGTCTTTCACACTCCGTCTCCGCGCACTTGATCGACTGTGTTAGTGATTTGAGCTCCGTTCTAGTTGTGAACTTGTTGTGCTTCATTTGAGCTCAAGTCTTGGCTTGTGTGCGTGTGTGTTGCTGCGGATTTGTGTGTGTTGCTTCCCACCCTTACTCTTGTGCTTTCAATGTGATCTTTGTTGTAAGGGCGAGAGACTCCAACTTGTGGAGATTCCTCGCAAACGAGAAAAAGAGATAAGCAAAGAAAAGCCGTGGTATTCATGTTGATCATTGGATCACTTGAAAGGGGTTGAGTGCAACCCTCTTCCATTGGGACGCCACAACGTGGACGTAGGCAAGTGTTATACTTGGCCGAACCACGGGATAAATACTGTGTCTCTTGTGATTGCTTTTCTGTGATTACTTGTGTGTTCGCAAGAGCTCGCTACTTAGCCGTACTAACACTTAACCAAGTTTTGTGGCTATTTAGTGTTGATTTTTATAGGATCACCTATTCACCCCCCCCCCCCTCTCTAGGTGCTCTCATCCTGACAGTATTCCTGCTGAGTTTTATCAGATTTGTTGGGACATTGTTAAAGAAGATATTGTTAGTCTTTTTCAGGATTTCCATGTTGGGCATTTGGATGTTAGTAGAATTAATTATGGCATCATTACTGTGCTTCCTAAGAGTAAAGAAGCTACCAAAATTCAGCAATACAGACCCATCTGCCTTCTTAATTTCATTTATAAGTTGATTACTAAGGTCTTAACCATAAGAATCGAACCCTATGCTCAGAAATTGATTAGTGAGCATCAGACTGCTTTTATCAAAGGCAGAAATATAATGACTGGTGTTATGATTCTCCATGAGATCATGCATGAGACTAAAAAGAGGAAGGAGACTGGTATTATTTTAAAGCTGGATTTTGAGAAGGCTTATGATAAAGTCAATTGGGACTTCTATTCCTTAGCCTTCAAAATAGGGGTTTTGGTAACAAATGGTTGATGTGGATGCATATGGTAGTCGAGGGTGGCACTGTTAGTGTGAAAATAAATAATCAGATTGGTAAATACATTAAAAGTTACAAAGGTGTAAGACAGGGAGACCCGCTTTCGCCTATTCTCTTTAATTTTGTGGCTGACAGCCTTGCTAGAATGATGGACAAAGCCTGTGAAAACGGTGTTTTGAATGGCTTGGGTAGACATTTGATCCCCAATGGGGTTATCTTGTTACAATATGCCGATGATACTAACATTTGTATAGAAAATGATCTTTCCAAAGCTAGAAATCTGAAAATGCTCTTGTACATTTATGAAATGATGATAGGTTTAAAGATCAATTTTATGAAAAGTGAAATTTTTGTGATCAATGGGGATGATGATATTAAAATGCAGTATGCGAACCTCTTTGGCTGCCAAATGGGTACTTTCCCAATGATGTATCTTGGGGTCCCTATTAGTCCTTTCCGTCTGCGAATTGCAGATTGGATAAGGTTGGAAGAGAAATTTGATAAAAGGCTTGATAGCTGGAAGGGGAGCTCTCTATCCGTTGCTGGGAGGATTACTTTGATTAATGCTTGTTTATCCAATTCCCCAATTTATCATATGTCGATGTATCTTCTTCCTAGCACCACTATCAAAAAATTGGACATTAAGAGAAAAAATTCTTTGGCAAGGTGGGGGAGATAGGAAAAAATACCACCTTGTTAAGTGGGATAGAGTCTGTGCTAACAGGAAAAAAGGTCGGCTTGGAATTAAAGATTTAAGAGTAATGAATATTTGTCTAATGTGCAAATGGTGGTGGAAACTTGAATATGAAAAAGGAACCTGGCAAGATATTATGAACAGAAAGTATATTCATGGTGACAGTATTCTGAATGTTAGCCCCAAGTCTTTTGATTCTCATGTTTGGCATGACTTGTTGAACTATCAGAAAGTATTATGCTATTGGGAGACAGGTTATCACTTGATCGGGTGATAAAACCAGATTTTAGGAGGACCCTTGGATCAACGAATTTCCCCTGGCTATGTTTGAGCCAGACCTGTATGACATGTGTAATGATAAATATCTTCTCGTTCAGACTGTTAGGGAGAGGAATGGCCAACTTGACTTTCGAAGATGGCTGAATGATGATATAAGAAGTAATTGGGATAAAATCATGGAGAAATTCCAGGCTTTTGAGTTTCAGGAATTAGGAGACTGTGTCTCCTAGAAATGGGGTAAAACTAAAGAATTTTCTGTGAAGACTTTATACGACAATATTACTAGTATTACATATGGCCCATATTTGAAACATATTTGGAAAGAGAAAATTCCTCCGAAAATCAAAATTTTCATGTGGTTACTTGAAAATAATGTGCTTCTAACTAAAGAGAATATGGTTAGGAGAAATTGGAATGGAGATACCTCTTGTGGTTTCTGCGATGAATTTGAATCAACCACTCATCTCTTCTTTATCTGTCATACCGCCAAATCTGTGTCGGAAGTTGTTGCTAAATGCTTTAATTCAAATTTTGTTCCTAGGAACTTAAATCAGTGCTGAATTTGGCTTGAGCATAACTTGAGTGATGCCAAGGATATTGGTATTGTTTGTGCTTCTGCCATTTGTTGGGCTCTTTGGAAAGCTAGAAATAATGTGTGTTTTCAAAACATTGTGGTCAATTCTCCCGTAGAAATTGTTTGTCACGCATGTGATCTTTAATTGGGCAGGCCTGAGCAAAAAGGAGTTGCAGGATTTACTTCATGATGGGGTGAAACTTCTTCTAAAGGCTGCAAATGCTAGGAATGCAGGAAGAGAGCTGCAAGGGAGTAATGAAGCTGGTGACTAGACGCTGGAAATGGAGTGATCGTCGGTCAATGTCTGCTGGTTGGTTGCTTGGTGACAGGAGCCTCCATTGTCTTGTCGGTCTTGGTTAGGCTGATTTCTGGTTATGCGTTGTGTCGCATTTTGTTGCTATAATTTGACTCCTTTCTTTGGTTGATGTCCTACTACTTGATGTCATGTTGGTAGACAATGTTGGTAGCTGTCAATGACCTGAATCAGGTCGGTTATGTTTACTTTTCTTATATGTCGGTGCTTGGTTGCTTTTGCAACTGGTACGTACGTTTGTATTTCTGTTATGCAAATAATAGAAATGGGGTTCTCCGATAAAAAAAATATCATACAACATCACATCTATATAGTACTAAACATCATAACGAGACATATAGAAAATAGAAATAACAAAAATAAAAATGTAATAGAGAAAAATAATAAAGATCACATGAGTATTAATTGAAATAAGCTAAAATATATCACAATCCATATGACAAATACCATGTGAATACTTGAAAATAGTCATGAAACATCCCACTTATACTATGTAAACATCCAAAAACACTATATGATCATCATATCACATCTCATAAAATTATAGAAATTTAAAAGTAATAAAAACTATATAATAGAAAAACATGCAAAAAACCATAAAAAGAAGAAAATAAAGTAAGAGATTAATAATATCAAATAAAGGGAAATATAAATAATAATATAAAAGAAAATAATAGTAATAAGTAAATGGAAAATCAAATAATTTATTATGGTAAACTAATGAACAAGAAAAGAGAGGAAAAAGGATAAAGGAAATGAAAATACAAAAATCCAAAGCAAAAAAAAGAAGAGAAGAAAAAAGAAAATAAAACAAGCCTTAAAAAGAAAGAAAAAACAAGTAGCTACCAACAACCAAACAATTAAAAATAACAAGACACAAAAAACATGAAACAAATACAAAATATAATTAGAAAACAAATAAATTAAATATAAATAAAAAGGAATCATAAACAACTATAGAAAAAAGAAATAATATAATGTAGAAAAAAAGAAAATTTGACGCTCTTGTGAAAAGTTGCGTTCCAGCGCATAGGTTGAAGTTGCAGTTGTTGATCGTTCGAAATGTGACGCACCCGCACTCGCGAGGGAGCCATAGGGTCTGTTTGGTTCAGCTTTTCTCTGATCAGCTTTTCCGAGAATCTAGCTGTGGGGAGAATTTGACTATGTAGAGAATCTGAGTATTATTAGGATTACGTGCGGAGGAAGATAAAGTTGTCCATGTGGTTCAGGATCTATAAAGTGATGGATTATTACTATTGCGACGACTCAACAGATTATATGTTTATGTTGATTTTGAATGGTTTTATCCAAACGAATTTTGTAGAAGCTGGCTGAAAAGCTGAGTGTTTGACAGTCCGCAGTAGCTTTTGGTGGTTAGAAGCTGCGAAAAGCTGAAAGGCATAGGCCTGTTTGTTTCGGCTTCTAGCAGCTTCTGGCCACCAAAAGCTGCTGCGGACTGCCAAACACTCAGCTTTTCAGCCAGCTTCTATAAAATTCGTTGGGGCAAAAACCATCCAATATCAACATAAGCACATAATCGGTTGAGTCGTTGTAATAGTAGGAATCCGTCACTTTCACGATCCTGAGCCCTATGAACAACTTTATCTTCCTCCACACGTAATCGTAATGATACTCAGATTCTCCCTACAGCCAGATTCTCCTCACAGCCAGATTTTCAGAAAAGCTAGTCAGAAAAAAGCTGAACCAAACAGTTCCATAGTCGTTCGTGAGCCGTGCTCGTGGAATTTATGTTGGTTGCCGCGTGACTTCCTGTGACCAAGGCAAACCAAAAGATTCAGCATTTTGTACGGCAGCACGCACAAACACCGAATATTGGACTATGCCCTATGCGCCTTTTTTCCTATAAGGCAATACGACAAGGCCCATAGGTTGTCTTCTCTGCTACGAGGGAGCCCATGGGCTCTGAAGGAAGGAAGTGGCAGTTAACCATGGGCTAGCGGTGGGCCTGAGACGAGAAAAAGAGGAGTCACATCCACATCATGATGTGATGTCGAATTCTTTCATCATGAGTGCATTATTCTACGTTGGAGTTTAGGGGACCACAAGTTCCACAACAAAGCACCTAAACTACTACTTAGGCCCTATCTGGATCCTCCTGACTAATTGCTGCCAATAGCTAATAATTAGCCTGCAAATACTTAGCTAGCAATAATTAGCTAAAGTATGTTTAGAGTCTTGGCTAATAGATGTCTTTTTCTCTTTATAGGATCTATTAGCACATATTAGCAAGATCAAATGATTAATGGGCCAAGGTGCTAAAATTAGCTAGCAAACTATTTGCCACACGGATCAAACATGCCCGAATTAGCATTGCCATACATGATGACAAATTCACAAGTTCTTGATCATCAAGTGATCAATGGAGTGTGATACTCACTCCGTACAAATTACAAACTTATTATGATACTAGCCGTGTGCCCGTGCGTTGCAACGAGAGTACGTTAGGATGAGCATCGACACATATATGATCGAATCTTATATTCCTTTGGGGTCTGGAGAAAGTTTGCTCGGAAGCCAAGCATGCGAGCTGACAGTCTGGCATGATACAATCCTTAATTCCTTATTAAAACAAAATAGTAAGACATTTGATTGCATCATACTCGACAACATTAGTTTTTATTAGTTGCAACGTCACCCAACCGAACGTACATGTATACAATATAGCTACGAGCGCGTGAAAGAAAGCTTAATCTAAATCTAAAACTAATGTTAATTTAGGACAAAGAGAGTAGTAAATAAACATTATTCTTTAGCTTGTGAACATTAAAAACTAAAGTGTTAGGGGTGTTTGATTTCTATCTTAGTGACTAAAGTTTAGTTACTTTTAGGGGTGTTTGGTTTATATGGACTAAATCTTAGTCCCTACATTTTATTACATTCTAGTCTCTAAATTACCAAATACAGAAACTAAGACTTTATTTTAGTTTTCGAATTGAGCAATTTAGGAACTAAAATAGAATAAAATTGAGGGACTAAACATTAGTCCATAAAAACCAAACACCCCTTTAATTCCTAAAATACTAAGTAGGTGTTTGGTTTATAGGCACGAATTTTTAGTCCCTTCATTTTATTTATTTTAGTCCATAAATCGCTAAACACGGAAAATAAAACTATATTTTAGTTTCTTTATTTGATAATTTACGAATTCAACGAAATAAAATGGATGGACTAAAGTTTAGTCTTTATAAACCAAACACTCCTAAATGAAGTGATTAAAATAGGTCTTCCAAATAAAATTTTTAGGAACTAAAGTTTCTCCTTAAAATATAAGAGGATGGCTGAAGAAACCAAACACCTACTTACATTATTTTGAAACATATTAGTACACGGCTTAAAATTTTCGTGCAACCGAGGAGTGAAAAATAGACTTGTTCCAACGTCCCTTGCAAAACAGATCAAAATCAGTAAAACGACGGAAAAGAAAAGAAAAAAAACAGGAAAAGGCCCTCCCGTCCGTCGCTAATCTCGATCCCGATCTCCAAGAAAACCCACCTCCCCGGCTATCCCCCGCTCGCCGATCCAAATCTCTTCCACTCCAACCAGACGCCTCCGCTGCCGCTGGCATCGGTCAAGCCACACGCGCACGCCGCTGAGGAACCCGGAGCGGGCGCCGGCAATGGAGCAGCTGTGGACGATCGGGCGGGAGCTGGCGATGGGGTCGCAGGGCGGGTGGGGGCAGTCCAAGGAGTTCCTCGACCTCGTCAAGTCCATCGGCGAGGCACGCTCCAAGGCAGAGGAGGACCACATCATTGCGCGCGAGCTTGAGCACCTCAAGCGCCGCCTCGCCGACCCCGACGTGCCACGCCGCAAGATGAAGGAGCTCCTCCTCCGCCTCGTCTACGTCGAGATGCTTGGCCACAACGCCTCCTTCTGCCACATCCACGCTGTTAAGATGACTCACGACGAGTCGCTCCCGCTCAAGCGGATCGGTTACCGCGTCGTCGCGCTCTTTCTCGACGAACGCCATGACCTCGTCATCCTCGTGGTCAACACCATCCAGAAGGACCTCAGGTCGGACAATTACCTCGTCGTCTGCGCAGCGCTCACCGTCGTGCTGACCTAGGTTGTAGGGCTCGCGGATGGGGCAGATGGGACGGTTTGTGTGGGCGAGGGGAACAGGACGGGTGGAGCCTTATCAGTGAGGAGGCCCTGCCGTGCTGACCCAGGTTGTAGGGCTCGCGGATGGGGCAGATGGGACGGTTTGTGCGGGCGAGGGGTACGGGACGGGTGGAGCGCGGAGGGGAGGCGGGGGCATCCTCACGGTCTACACTATTGTCTTAATAGTTAGTAGAGAAAGGGGAAGGCAACTGTTAGTTTGTTCAAACATTGCCGGTCTGCATAATGAATTAATGATGGGCCTCCACTAGCCATGGGTGGTCGTGAGTCCATTAGAGCTAATTTGGTGACCAGATAATTGGAAGAGATCCATGAGAGAGAAATCCCTTTGTCATTCAATTTTAGGGCTAGTTTAGAAACTCTATTTTTCCAAGAGATTTCTATTTTTACAAAGGAAAATGAACTAATTTCACTAAGAAAATTAAAAATTCCTTGGAAAAATGAGGTTACTAAATTAGTCCTTAAATACGAAAAAAATTCCTTCTTATGGATCCCCTCTAATTTCTTGGTCACCAAACTAACCCTTAGGGCTTGTTCGGTTAGGGTGGATTGAGGGGGATTGTAAGAGGTTAAATCTTTTTCTATTCAATTTTGAATAGAAAGGGAGTTAATTCCCGCAATCCACACCAATCCCTCTTAAACCGAACAGGGCCTTAGTGACTAGAGATGTCAATGGGTAATTCCCCACCGGGTTATAACATTCCAGACCTATCCCCATCATGTTTGATACATCCTCATACCCATACTCATACCCATCATGGGTACAAAACTCATCTCATTCCCATCCCTATTCGGGATTTGGGTCCACAATGGGTCCCCATCCCCAATTAAGGGATAACTAGGTACTAGCATCTAACACAAACTATCCAAATTTCATACATCACCACATCGGCAAGCACTCATCCATGAACCATGATTCATTCATCCATCCATCAGAAAAGAAATAAGTACTTTGGGACCAATATAAGAAATGGAGTCTGCCGGGTTTGATGACCGACTCGGCCTCAACTCATTCATACAAACAGGACATGTGTACACGTATGAAATACCCATGGGTAATCGGGTTCGGATTATTGTTTCCCAAACACATACCCATTTACCCAATGGGTGGAGATTTTGTCCTATATCCATACCCATGGGGACAATTTTTGTCTCATACACGTACCCTAATAGGAGAATTCCCCACGGGTTAGCGGGTATCGGGTCCCCATTGACATCTCTATTAGTGACCATATAGACGGTGGGAGCACCGGTTTATACGGTGAGGGATTCTAGCCCCTCAATCCCCTCTATTACCCTTTATCTCAAACAAGCCCTAGAGCTTCTCTAATAGCTTGTTAAAATATTGATCATAATTCTTATTTTAGGGAAAAAATAGAAAAAAACACACACATCCAATAGTGACCTATCTGACATCCTTATTTTCCCGCGCGAGCAATGTCCCTCTCGGCGCAAACTTCGGCAGCGGCTCCAGCTCCGGAGCTCCCAATCCAAGGAACCGCATGTGGGCCCAACACGCAGACGGCTGGGCAGGCGGCGGTGCAGCAGTTGTAACTCCACCTCCACGACGCATATAGAGATGATAACGGGTACAAACCCGCTGGATTTTGCCGTCTCAAACCCGTACCCGTGAAAAATATCTATACCCATTAAAAAACCCGTACTCATGACGAGTTTGAGATTTTGCCCAAACCCGTACCCATCGGGTTAGCGGGTACTCATGGGTTACCCGCGGGTTTCATCTCCAATATACTTGTTCTTCTCATAATCGATAAGTATCATAATGATTAATGATATCATGATCCAAAATCTATGTAATGAACAACGCGTTCATGATTTGGTATAAAAATTATTAGTTGAGAGAATGAAATACAAATAATAAGTTGTATAATTAAGTGACCTTGCACTAAGTTATCCATCCACCACATATATAATGCTAGTAAAAACTATAATATCAAGCAAGCAACACTCTCACCGACTACTGATACATTCACCAATTGATAAAAATTATGAAGTAAATAAGGAATAACAAGTTTGTTGTTCGTTTATAAAATAAAATGATAATATGCACTAGGTTTGGTCGGGTTTAAAAAACCCACGGGTTCACGGGTTTGGGTACTATAGGAACAAACCCGTACCCATAAACCCGCCGGGTATAGATTTATGCCCATTAACAAATCATAGATATGAAAATTGATATAAACCCGTACTCTAATAGAGTAAAAACCCATCGGGTTTCGGATTTCGGATGCCCATTACCCGTCACGCATCTGCAGCTCCAAGATATGTGCAGTGGCTGATGCGTGCAGCGGCTGTTGCGTGCGACACAACACTATAGCAGCTGCAGTTCCACGCGTGAGCAGCAGCTGATGCGACAGGACGCGACGTGCTGTTGTGCTGATTATGTGCATGTGGGACAGAAACAGAGCTGATGCGTGAGTCAAAAAAATATTAAGATTTGTTGGAGTAGTATTATTTTTTAAAAATTTAAGTTATATTAGAGAATCTCCAAGAGACTAGCTAAATAACTTATCAAGCTAAATTTTAGCTAATTAATAGAATAATAGCTCTTCAACAGAGTAGTCATTTAACTTGCTAAGCTATCTGGCTTTCTAAATTAACTCTCTCACTAGCCAAATTTGGCTAGCAACTCTCGCTAGCCAAGCTAAATTGCATTTTGGAGAGTCTGTTGGAATGAGATGTTATATATAGAGTTTAATATTTATGGAGAGACAAATAAAAAGTCAAATAGAGTGTAAAAAATAAATAGTCTCTTCGAGATGCTCTTAGACCCATAAACATGCGAGATTGCGACTTGCGAGAAGAAGAGAAACAGACGAAACAAAAAGGTTTTGTTGGGCAACAAGGACAGGTAGACGGCAAGTTATATTAGACGCATAAACAAATAAATAAGAAAGAGCAAGGCTTAATTTCGAGGAGGGTAGCAAATAAATACTTGAGCTAACAACATAGAGTACACTCCCACCAAGCTAAGCAACCAATATTACTTTATTAGCTTAGCAAGCTGAAGCAAACCATGCACCTTCCATCTAGCTAGCGTACACCAAAAGGGCAATAGAGAAGCTGGCGGGCAGGCAAGAAGTATACAAACAAAAAACACAATCATTCGTTTTCCTTTGGTATCCCTTCTTCCTTCCATCCTACACCCCTGGAATAATTTTATATCGACAAACGCAATGTGCACCGAGAAAAACAAACAACACAAGTGTAGTACATTACTAATGTAGCAACAGAAAAAAAAAGAGAAGACCATCAGTAGTACTAATCACTGTCAAGCAACCAATGTAAAACCCATGTCCTGCTAATTGAAGTTTAACAGGATCATCTGTGCATATGACGACCAGGAGGAGAGGAGATTATCGTCATGCACACCTACCGTACCAAATGGTGCCATGGCATGGCATGGTATGGTGGAGAAAGAGAGAGGGGGGATATGGGGACAGACACAAGTCCTGCGAGCGCGCAGCCCCGGGTGGCTCCCTCAGGTGATTGGGGATGCGCGCGGCTGCCCAGCTCAGCTTGCTTTTTTCTATCTATCTATCTATAATCTTCCTTCCTTTCTAGTTGGGCGGGCAGTATTTTTTTTCTCTTCTTTGTTTTCTTTTTTAATATATATATATATAACCGAACCAAATAAAGAAGTCGGACGGGCAAGCATGCCAGCATGGAGGAGAGACGGTGATCGTCCCCTCCATTGCCATTGTCGCCCAGTAGGCGTAGGTCGCGACTAGAATGGCGCGTCGTGTGGGTCCCCTTCCACCGACAGCCCTGTAGCCGCGCCCTGAGCCAGTTCTTGCTCCCACCGGCCAATGCCACCTCGTCATTGTCATTGGTCGCGCCATCGCCGTTGGTGTCCGCCGCACTAGCAGTCGCGTGGTCGTAGCTCCTCTTGGTGTCCACCAACCGTGCGAATTAAAAGCAATGCAGAAGTAAGGCAGGGCATGGCGACAAATTAAACGTAACTAATTCCATGGCATTGCCATTCCTTGATTCTTCCATGCCATTTTTCTTTCTTTCTTCTTTTTTCTTTCAAGAACGAAAGTAAGAATCGTCGGTCCGCCAAAAAAGGCACAATCTTTTGGTGTTCTTGTGTGGGCAGGGTAACCATTGTATTGTGGAATTCAGTGAACGAATAATGCCGGAGGGATGGGTGGGTTGCTAGAAGATGAAAATCACCTTGCATCCGAGGGAGCAGAAACGGAAGGGGTCAAGCAGCGCGCGCCTGCAGATCTCGTAGTTGCAGGGGGATGTGGCGGCCTTGCCCGTGGATGTTTCTGTGCAGCATGGCTGGTGTAATACCCCCGGTGTTACGATAATTAAAACTCTAATATGTCAACATAAGCATTTTCATTAACTTGCTTGTTACACCTAGAGAGCATTCATTAGGTCAAAATTTTGTTTCCAAAAGTGTGATGTTGTGTATTGAGTATAGGACTTAGTTTGAGAACCTTGCATGAGTTAAGCTAGTGAGAATCATCTCTTAAGGAAGTGACAAGTTGACTTGGAGTCTTAAGTTCTAAAAGCAAGTCTTGAACCTAGAGCAACTTCACTTTGGAATGTACATCAAGTGGAAGAGTCACTTGAGGAACTAGATCAACTTTAAACCCTATATTGAGCTTTGCTTGGAACTTGGAAGGGGTGGATAAACAAAGCAACTCCAAAAACAAGGACAATTAGCTATATATAATAAAGTTAGATCTTAGGTCAAAGAATAGTTTTTCTTTTAGTGGTGGATCGAAGTTAAGAAGTGGTTTGGAGAAGTAGTCACAATTAAAACTCTAAACTAGCGCCAAAAGTGGAACTAAAAATCCAGTGAGAATTTGGTAAAAGTCAAAGTACCAACGTTGTAGACCTTGAAAAAGTGAAAAACTTTCTTATTTAGAGATTTCCATGTTGTGTGGAAAGATTTGGAGTAATTTGCAAAAGTTCATATTTGCTCAAATTGGATTCAGCCCAAAACAGTTTGGTTTAGCTGTTTTGGGACCTCTGTAACTTTTAAACTGTGGGCTTTTGGTAAAAGCTTGCTATGACAAACTTGAAGAGTAACTATAGGAGAGCAACTTTTATTAAGTGTTATAGCCCTAAAACCATATGCTACCAGGTGAAAAGGTAGTCCAAAGTAATGTTGTCAAAATACTTGATTTCAAACTTTGTGCTGAAATAGGGCTGATTTTTCGTGTGTTGGTACAAAGTTTGGAGTTCTGTAGTTTGGAATACATGAGGTTTTAGTTAAGGGTCACTATATCAAACTTGTAGAGGGACTATATGAGTACAAACATTATTAAGCAACATGCCCCTAGAAGCATTTGTAACCTAGGACAAATGGTGGTTCAAAGTGGGGCTGTAGTATTTCTTGAGTTTCAGATGGTGAACAGTAGGTTAAGTCTGAATTGCAGTGTTTGTGCTATATTTGGAGCTCATTTGTGGAAAATCTAAGGAGCTTTGAGCTGTAGAGTTTATAGAGAAAGGGCATCCCATAAGATGGTGAACAAGTCCTCTTAGGTGGGATTGGTGTGATCCTACATAAAAAGTGGAGTTATGTCTACCTAAAGATCAGCTGTCAGGTTATTGTAACTGAAATTTTTGTTCAGTTCTGAACACGAAAATGGCAGCAAGTTGCCAGTTTGGAGCTCTCTAGAATTTGATCCATATACATTTGGTCTGAGATAACTATGGCAAACTTGGAGAACTTTAGTTGGTGAGTAAGTTTCCTATTGTGATCCTTTTGTGGTTCTACATGAATACTGGAGTAAAAGTGCTCAAAATGTGGACTGTCAGGTGTTGGGGATTCAGACTTAGTGAAATGTCTAAGTCTGAATCTGTGTGTTTTTACCCAAATTTGGAGCTTGGTGATAATTAATCCAAGGAGATTTCGGTTAGGATTTATGCGGTAAAGTAAACTACCATTTAAAGGAGAACAAGTTTCATACAAAGAGTTGGCTTGCTACTGTGTATAATTTAGAGAAAAAGGAGTTGCAAAACTCTCTGTCACGCTTAGTGTAGAGCTGTTTCAGTTAACTGAAATTGGGTGTGCAGCAGTTTTTGCTCTAATTTGGGACATCATAACTTTTGCTATATATGGTATCAGCCTGGGGTGTGATACCAAAGTGATAGGGATATAGTTGGACTATAACTTTGGTTAAGAAGGTCTGGTCTGTTGCCATATGGGTTTGTGCCTAACATGACTTTAACAGGGAAGGTGCTGTGGACAGTGGTGGCTGATTCAGTGGTTCAGTGATCAAATTGGAAATCTGAAGATCATTTCCCCCGCTGCTCTCACCTGTATAATTGGATGGGCATAAGGTTAAAATTCCTCACTAAAGATCTAGAGATCACTACCTACTGTAAAATATCCAATTTAGACTGTTTTGTGAGCTGTGGGCAGTAGAGATCAAATCTATTTTTTCTACTGCCTGCAGATATGGACATGGATGATATTTGTGTGTCAAGTGATATTTTGGCTGTTGAAATTGACCCAGTTCAGTGTCCCTTGCTGTGTCTGTGAACCTGTGTAGGACTTCAGCATGAAAGCCATGTATTGGAGCTCAGGTGTTGAGTTTGTGATCCAAATTCTGAAGAAGGCGGCCAAGTTGGCGAGCGAAGCGGAGGCCCATCGCCGGGAGGCTTGGGCCGGAGCGCAGCCCCCCGCGGTACGGATCGTTTTAGGGTTTCACCTCTATAAATATCTTTGTAAGCCGCAGGAGATATCCATCTCAATTGTAAATCTCCTGCGATCTGTAACCACCCGAAAATAGTGAGAAGTTGCCTGCCGGCGCCCGTGGTTTTTTCCCCCTTCACTTTGGAGGGGTTTTCCACGTTAAATCCGTGTCTTCTCTGTGATTGATGCTATTTGTGTCGCATTCATTTATAACAAGTGGTATCAGAACTTTGGTTGTTTGGTGATCGGTGTGCTAGGGTTTCCTGTCGGCGCACGGATGTCGACGATAATGAAGTACGATCTTCCGTTACTGGATCTCGACACGCGTTTCTCGCTGTGGCAGGTGAAGATGCGGGCAATTCTCTCGCAATCTGATCGCGACCTGGATGATTCCCTAGATGGATTTGGCAACAAGGATGCCAGGACGTGGACTGATGAGGAGAGGCGCAAGGATCGTAAGGCGCTCGCACATATTCACCTTCATCTGTCTAACAATATTCTGCAGGAGGTTCTGGCGGAGAAAACTGCCGCTGCTCTCTGGTTGAAGCTGGAGTCGATCTGTATGTCAAAGGATCTGACCAGCAAGATGCATGTCAAAATGAAGTTGTTCTCCCACAAGTTGCAGGAAGGAGGATCCGTTCTGACGCACATATCGGTGTTTAAGGAGATCGTGGCCGATCTGACGTCTATGGAGGTAAAGTTTGATGATGAAGACCTAGCTCTTCTTCTCCTGTGTTCCCTCCCTGCATCGTTTAGCAATTTTCGAGATACCATCCTATACAGTCGTGATACTCTAACCATGGCTGAAGTGTATGAAGCTTTGACTGCGAAAGAAAAGATGAGACAGATGGTTAACTCGGAAGATGCTGCTGGCTCGAGTGGAGAAGCTTTGTATGTCCGTGGCCGCACTGATCAGAAAAAGTCCAACTCAGGTGGCAAAGGAAAGGGGAAGAACCAGAGGGGTCGCTCCAAGTCAAGGGGGCCATCCGATGAATTATTTTGCAAATACTGCAAGAAGACGAACCATGTAATTGAGAACTGTTACAAACTGCAGAACAAGGAGAAGAGGAACAAGGAGAAGGGTAAGACTGGAGGTACTGTCTCTGTTGCATCTGAAAATAATTCTGATAATGGTGATGTTCTTATTGCCTTTGCTGGTTGTGCTGCTGATGATGCCCAATGGATCCTCGATTCTGCTTGCTCGTATCATGTTTGCACTAAAAAATCTCTGTTTAGTACCTATGAAGCTGTGCAGAACGGAGGTACTCTTCGGATGGGTGATAATTCCCCTTGCACTGTTGTTGGCATGGGCACCGTGCAGATCAAGATGTTCGATGGGATTGTACGCACATTGACTGAAGTACGGCATGTTCCATCCATGTCCAGGAACCTCATCTCTCTGAGTACTCTGGACACAAAGGGCTACAAGTATACCGCCGGTGAAGGTGTCATAAAGGTAACAAAAGGCTCTCTTGTGGTTATTAAAGGTGATTTGAAAGCTGAAAACTTATATGTGCTTCGAGGTAGTTCTGGCTCTGCTAATGCTGTTGTTGCATCTGATTCTGAGACTACTAAAATTTGGCATATGCGCCTTGGCCATATGAGTGCACCTGGTTTGGCAGAATTGAGCAAGAGAGGCCTTCTTGATGGTTGCCATGCTGATACTCTTGATTTCTGTGAGCACTGTGTTTTCGGTAAGCATAAAAGGGTAAAATTCAGTTCTGCTGTTCATAATACCGAAAATATTCTTGATTATGTTCATGCTGATTTATGGGGGCCGTCACGTATACCTTCACATGGTGGTGCTCGTTACATGTTGACTATCATTGATGATAATTCACGCAGAGTTTGGCCTTATTTTCTTAAGCAAAATTCAGATGCCTTTGAGTCTTTCAAGGTTTGGAAGACTATGGTTGAGAAGCAGACTGAGAGGAAGCTGAAGGTTCTGAGAACTGACAATGGTATGGAGTTTTGTTCTGGTGATTTTAACTCTTTCTGCAGGAAGGAGGGCATTGTGAGGCACCACACTATACCATATACGCCTCAGCAGAACGGTGTGGCAGAGCGTATGAATAGAACAATAATCTCCAAGGCTCGGTGTATGCTGTCCAACTCAGGTTTGAGCCGAAAGTTTTGGGCTGAGGCCGCTTCCACTGCTTGTCATTTGATCAATTGTTCACCATCCACTGCTATCGATAAGAAAACTCCAATTGAGGTTTGGTCTGGTTCCCCCTATGATTATTCTCAGTTGAGAGTGTTTGGTTGTACTGCATATGCACATGTTGATAATGGTAAACTTGAGCCTAGAGCAATTAAGTGTGTTTTCTTGGGTTATGGATCTTGTGTTAAAGCATATAAATTGTGGAATCCTGATACACAGAAGGCATTTTTTAGTAGAAACGTTGTGTTCAATGAATCTGCTATGTTTCCTTCGGTTGTATCTACCAGTGCTACTAACCAGAATTCTGAGTCTATCAGTGTGCAGGTGGAGCACGGGGGGGATGTTGATGATCATGCTCCACCATCTGCTGAACCTGCTGAAAATTCTGTTTCTGAAATTTCATCACCTGTTGTGGAGTCTCATCCCCAGTCTCTTGCTGAAGGCCGAACTAGGAGGCAGATAGTTCGGCCCCAAAGACTGATTCAAGAGTGCAATGCTGCTTTTGCTTTGGCTGTTGCTGAAGAAGTTGATAATGTTCAGGAACCATTGAATTATTCAGAAGCTATATTGTGTACTGATAGTGAAAAGTGGATGGGTGCTATGCATGAAGAAATGGAGTCTCTTGATAAGAATGGCACTTGGGAACTAGCTCGGCTGCCTTCTGGTAAAAAGGCAATTAAGTGCAAATGGATCTTCAAAAGAAAAGAAGGTATGACTCCAAAAGAGCCTCCGCGCTTTAAAGCAAGGCTAGTTGCAAAAGGTTTTAGTCAGATTCCAGGAATTGATTACTCTGATGTCTATTCTCTTGTTGTCAAGCATAGTTCAATTCGTACCTTTCTTAGTCTTGTTGCTGTACATGACTATGAGCTTGAACAGTTAGATGTGAAAACTGCTTTCTTACATGGTGATTTGGAGGAGGACATTTATATGGACCAGCCAGAGGGGTTCATTGTTCCTGGAAAAGAAGACTATGTGTGCAGGTTGAAGAAGTCCTTATATGGTCTGAAACAATCTCCCAGACAATGGTATAAGAGGTTTGATTCATTTATGCTTTCTAAGGGCTTTCAGAGGTCTCAATATGATAGTTGTGTTTATCTAAAATTTGTTAATGGATCACCTACATATTTGCTGCTATATGTTGATGATATGTTGATTGCTGCCAAGAGCATGAAGGAAATCACTGCTTTAAAGGCACAGCTTAGTAGCGAATTTGATATGAAGGATCTGGGTGCTGCAAAGAAAATCCTTGGCATAGAGATAGTCAGGGATAGGAAGTCTGGACTGCTGTACTTGAGCCAGAAGAATTATATTGAGAAGGTCCTTCGTCGTTTCAACATGCAAAATACTAAACCTGTGAGTACTCCGTTGGCTCCTCATTTTAAACTGTCTGCTAAACAGTGTGCTGAAACTGATGCTGAGCTTGAATATATGTCAAAAGTTCCATACTCTAGTGCTGTTGGGTCACTCATGTATGCTATGGTTTGTTCTCGTCCTGATTTGTCTCATGCTATGAGCGTTGTTGCTAGATACATGTCTAATCCTCGTAAAGAGCATTGGAAAGCTGTTCAGTGGATCTTCAGATATCTACGTGGTTCTTCTAGTGCTTGTTTATGTTTTGGTAAATCTGGAGATGGTCTGATTGGCTATGTTGATTCAGATTATGGTGGTGATTTAGACAGGAGGAGATCTCTTTCAGGTTATGTCTTTACTATTGGAGATTGTGCTGTGAGTTGGAAAGCTCGTTTACAGGATACTGTTGCTTTGTCTACCACAGAAGCTGAGTATATGGCAATTGCAGAAGTTACTAAGGAAGCCTTATGGTTGAAAGGTATATATTCAGAGCTATGTGGAATTAAGTCTTGCATTACCATCTATTGTGATAGCCAGAGTGCCATTCATCTCACCAAAGATCAGATGATTACTGAGAAATCCAAACATATTGATATCTGTTATCACTTCATTCGTGATGTCATTGAAAAAGGGTTGGTGAAGGTATGCAAGATCAGTACTGATAATAATCCAGCTGATATGATGACAAAGCATGTTTCTGTTGCTAAGTTTGAGCTATGCTCAAACTTAGTTGGTATTATAAATTAGCCCTTAGTGGCTGTTGGCGCCGGTAAGATAATGATGCATTTGTTTAAGGTGGAGGTTGCTATTATGATGCTACAAGGAATTTGTCTCAAGGTAGAGTTTGTTGAGTTTGTGATCCAAATTCTGAAGAAGGTGGCCAAGTTGGCGAGCGAAGCGGAGGCCCGTCGCCGGGAGGCTTGGGCCGGAGCGCAGCCCCCCGCGGTACGGATCGTTTTAGGGTTTCACCTCTATAAATATCTTTGTAAGCCGCAGGAGATATCCATCTCAATTGTAAATCTCCTGCGATCTGTAACCACCCGAAAATAGTGAGAAGTTGCCTGCCGGCGCCCGTGGTTTTTTCCCCTTCACTTTGGAGGGGTTTTCCACGTTAAATCCGTGTCTTCTCTGTGATTGATCCTATTTGTGTCGCATTCATTTATAACATCAGGGTGTGCTGACACCCCAGGAGTCTTTCCCCACTGAGTGACATACAAGTTTGGGGATATTTGCTTACATGTGCAGCTGCCTTAAGTGTTGGATTCAGTGAAGTTCTTCTTAGCCCTCGAGTTCCAGCCAGAGTGCACTAAGAAAGTGAAGAGGGTCTTGTGTTCAAGCTTGGAAAACTCCTCTCCTCAGCCACCAACCCGGTCTGCTCTTGTGCATAGGGTACCATGCCCTTGTCCGGTGACCACAGCAGCAGTTCTCACCCTCACCGTCGCTAGAATTCCTCCGAGGTTGTCTCGGTCATGTGGTGCCCGTTCCTTACTCCTCGCAGGTTAGTGAAGCTCATACCATTTACTGCTTGAACTCCTCCACTGTCTGTTGCTTGAAACTAGGTGTAAAATTTGCTCAAAGATAGGCTGTCAGGTTTTTGGATCCTAGACTTAGTGCAGAAGGCTGAAACTAAGTTCTAATGTGTTGAGCTCAACTTTGGAGCTCTGACAGTCTATTTAGTTTTGGGCCAAAGTTTTTGTAGCAAGTTTGAAGACCGTAGTAAGATGAACAAAATTACTAAAGGGAGATGGGCTAGGTGCTACACAAAATTGGGAGTAATTAGTGTCCAGACTATCTCTGTCAGACATATGCAATGCAGACCAGATTCAGTTGTTGTAACTATGGTTCAGTGTTTTTCTCTAGATTTTGGAGCTCTTTTGTGTTTGCTTGGTGAGGTTTTGGACCATATTCTCTATACCAAAGTAATAGAGCTATAATTAGAGAATAATTCTGGTTAAAGAAGGCAGGTCTATTACCACATGAAGTTGTGAGATGTGAGGGGTTAAACATAGAGGTGTGCAAAGGTTAATGAGTGCTGATTCAACTGATTCAAGTAATCAGTGTTGGTTTGAGTTGGGAAGCTGAAGAAGAATATTCCCTCCCTGTGGTTGCACTTGTGGATACAGTAGAAGATATGGATGGGATGCACAACTAGGGTACTAAAGGTCTCATTCTCCACTGAAAATATCTAGGGGTTGGACTGTTTTGGGGATAGTGGTGAGAGTAATTCAGTTAACTGAACCTTGGATCAGATTTGGGCGCAGAAAATATCTCCTCTCCCTGTTGTCCTCGACCCATGTGCGCAAACTGAGTTACATTGGAATGGACAACAAAGGGTCTTGAGGTCAAGTCCCCCTACTGAAAATATCCTAGTTGGGCTTGTTTGTACCTATCCACCAGTAGAGTCATATCCATTATGTTTGTTAGCTGCAGAACTGGACAAAACTGATATTTGAGTTGAATCCTTGTTTAAGTCATAAATGGAGTGTTGGGTTATAAAGACAAGGTTCCCTAGTATGATTTGGGAACTTGGCTATGCTATTAGAGTGTGTAGCTCTTTTGTGTGGTTTGGTTAGTTTTGTGTGCACCTTTAGTAAGGTGTGGTTTGTGATTCTTTACAGTATATTCTCTGCAAACTGCATAAGCATAAGCATTTATGGATATATCATTTCATGTAGAGTTCCCATCAGAAGAATATGAAATACAAGAAGTGGTTTCTAAGGAGGAGTCTACTCCAAGATCTGTACATCAAGTGGTTGAAGTCATCTAACTGGTTATTGGATAGAGGGATCTAGCGCCTCTTCTCTATAACAAAGGCAAGCCCCAGCGCATTTGCCCCTTCCTTGTATTTTTAAAAGACTTTTATACACTTTAAGTCTAGTGAAATGTGCATTAAGTTTATAGGAGATGCTTGGAAACTATCTGATGCATTAACTACCTTGATATCCATTCTGTCGGTGGGAAGAATTCCACCGGCCGAGTGGCGGAACGCACCTGCCCTAATCCTAAGATGAGGAGGGGCCTAAGCGGTTTGCCTGTCTGTTGGAAGGTGGAAGAACACGCGAGGACACGAGGGTTTAGAGTGGTTCAGGCCGCCGGAGCGTAATACCCTACCTCCACTGTGTGTAAGCTGTATTGAGAGTGAATTGAGTCTGTGTGTCTGTGTGCTTGTCCCCTGTAACGTTGTGCACCTTCCCTTTTATAGTTTAAGGGGGGCACATACAAGGATGCTGAGCCCCGACATGTGGGCCTAGGAACATAATGGAAAGAATACATTATGTGAGTAACTAATGCTAGTAACGTCTGAGCAATCACCGGGAGTCTTGATGACCGCAGTCCATGCAGCATTGATGGGCAGTTACCATACGAGTAATGCAGGAGTAATGGTGAGTAACTACGCGGCCCATGTATCGTGGACTGAGCACGCCGCCTGTCAGTGGAATGGACAGGCGCACGTCTTATCCGTCAGGAAGGCGCGTAGCCCAGAGGCGTCGCGCTGGGTTCCACCCGTTGGCTTATGCCGCGTGTAGTATGCCACGTGGCAGCATCGGGGCTCCGCCTAAGCGGGGAGCAGGAGTGTATGCGGATAGGTCCAGAGCGCACCAGAGCTGGTCTGGACACGTGTCAGCTCCGGACCCCCGCCTGGGCCTTAAGTAAGGTCTTGGGACCCCACTGTGGGCGGTCCGGACCCCATACGGGGGGGGGGGGGGGGTTCGGATCCCATTCTAGGGGTCCGGTCCGTACACGTGGGGGTCATGGACCAACTTGGAGGTCTGGACTGTATATCCAGGGGTCCGGCACTTTCCCATGGGGTCCGGACTCACTGTTGACGCCTTGGAGTATATCACTTTCTCTAGCCACGTGGCGGCCCCGAAGCCGCCCACGTTGTGGGGTCAGGCGCTGTTGCTGGTCCAGAGTAATCGCCCGAGGCTGGGGCGAGTCATGGTCTGGTCCCACGTACAGCTCCTTTACCACGCGACTAAGGATAGCCGCGTGGGTACTGCGTCTTCATACAGTAGTAAGGGGTACCCTAGTTTCAGGGTACCGACAGTGGCCCCTGGGCCCACCTCAGGGGAGGATGCGAGCCTGCAGGTGGGGCCAAAGCTTGTACTTCGTCTCAACATGGCTCGATTGGTGATTGACGTGCCGTTTCAGTGCGTCTGCTGACGCAGTCACCGTCAATCCGCCTTCGGTCATGTCAACTGCCATATCTGTCCCCGCGGTTGACTGACCCGCGGCCCCCACGCATGGTTGTTCGTCGGGCCATGCGCGAGGCGCCTCGTTGCTGCTGCATTGGTTCAAGGAGGCGCACTACAGGCATGCGCGACGGTTCGCTCCTTCCGCACCCAAAGTTCAGCGCACAATCCGTATGACTTGTGGACCCGGGCCCCGTGTCATAGGCTGGGTTGCCTTGGTGCGCGTCGGGCGAGATTTTCTGCGGTGATTGAGGTTCGTGCGGAAGGGTTTCCCTAACAAGGACTCTGGTTTCCTTGAAAAAGGAAAACACCCCGCGTGCAGTAGTTACCTTTTCGCATTTTCTTCCAATCGACTCGCCCTTTCGCCTTCGTGCTCCTCTGTGCCCCTTTGCTTTTGCGCTCTTTTGCTCTGCGCTCGCGCCGTTGCACAAGCCATGACTTTGCTTGGCCACCCCGAGCATTTCCAGTCTGAGGGAGCGCTCAACCTGGTGCGCAGCCTGCTTGGATGGAGCACACCGGGGCTCGACGGAAGGATCCGCGCTGGCGCCGCTCCCCTCGGCGATCTCGCCGCCGGGGAGTTCGTGTTGTTCGTCTCCTACATCTCCTGCGGGTTGGCGCTGCCGATCTCGCCCTTCTTCTTGCTGCTGCTGGAGGAGTTCGGACTTCAGCTTCAGCACCTCACGCCCCACTCCATCCTCCAGGCGGCCATCTTCGTCCACCTCTGCGAGATGTTCATAGGTGTGGCCCCTTGTACTTCCCTCTTCTGCCACTTCTTTGTGCTTGTCAAGTTCGGGAAGACTAGGGACCACATTGGTGCCTACTACTTCTAGACGAGGCCAGATCCGGCCGTCGTCTACATTCCCACCCTTGGTGGAGCGAGGTTGGAGGACTGGCGTAGCGACTGGGTGATCGTCAGCGCCGAGGCCAACGAGCGCCTCATCTTGCCGAGCAATGGGCCGGTGCTCGACCGCAAGCTGTGGAGGACCAAGCCGTCCTTGGCACCAGAGTTCCTGCCCGTACTGGATAGGATCAAGGCTTTGGCTACGGGCGGCCTGACGTCGATGCACGTGGTCGGCGACCTCCTGAAGCGCCGGATCGCACCGCTGCAGAGGAGACCGCGCCTGTGCTGCTGGTTCACCGGCCCGAACGACATCGGTCAAATCCAGCGCGGGTGTGGCGGAACTGCCCGAATTATTCCAACTTAAGTGCCTAAGTCCCGCCTCAAAGGCTAGACCACACTTAAATGGGAATAACCCGTCAATCCCTCGGATCTAGTCCGACGAGGCCACTGACAGGATCAAGTACCACACTCTCACTCGATGGTGAGTCACAGAGCAAATACAATAAAGCATAAAACCATACATTAAGGAGTATTAAATTATTACATCATCAACGGAGTTTTTGCAAAAGTAGTCATTACTGTTCGAAGTGCAGCGGAATGAAACTAACGATAAATAAACAGAGAGATGGGGAAGCCTGTCCCATCACTCCTCATGCTCCTCCTCCGCCGAGGCAGGATCCCACTCGACTGTCCAACCCGGTGGCAAGATGGACGACCAAGTCACTCCAGCAACCATGTCCTCCAGAGAACCTGAAAAATTATGCCATAAGCAAGGCTGAGTATACTAATACTCAGCTAGACTTACCCGGTGTGAGGAGTCTACTCCTCTACCTCTAGACATGCAGCTGTTTGGCTGTAGGGTTTGATTGCCAAAAGCACTAGCTGAGTTTATAAATCAGGTTTTAGCTTTGTCAGGTTTAAGTGTGACTCTCTTAAGGCTAAATGTGTACTATCTACTCATTCATGGTATCAAACAGATTTAGCAATCAACATCTTATGTGGACTCATCACATTTCCATTTGTTACTCAATGTAGCAGCATGGATCAAGCAGTCTCATTAGCTGCGAGAAGCAGACGATTCGAATCGAGTTTTTATCCTTGCAAGGTAAACCTAAACACACGACATGTAGGGTCACTCCGTCCCCACACACATCAACCGTCCCCATCGATTCCCCGTCAGCAGATCAGGGCTCACTGCCTTGGCGTACAATGCCTCATTGACCCCGACTGCTGTCGTGCAGTGACCGCACTTGTACCCACCATAACCGGAATGGGAGACCACGTCTCAGGTCGCGTGAGGGGTAAAGTCCACTGCCAGGTTCAATCAGGTACTAGGCTCACCGATTTACCATATTTCTCGGCATGTGCTTAGTACGTTCAAACGCTTGACACACGGTACCACACCTTAATCCTTATTCCAATTTCTATCACGTGGACAACCAATCCCCATGGATTGTTATCCACAAACCAGCATCATTATGATAAGAAGGTGGATACAACCAATTTTCCTGACCTCGCGCGAGTGCTAGAAAAATCACTCGACTTCTACCGAGATCCTAATTAATGAAGCATCTACTCGACCTAGCATACTAGTATTCATCTCAATCGGATTCCTGAGATCATGCAACTAGGGTTTCAAGCAACTCCTATACTTAAGTGCACATTCAATCCTACAATCATTAAGTGTATTAAAATATCATAGATAACAGGTTATGCATAAAACCGGGGCTTGCCTTCCAAAGATGTGGCAGGCAGATCCTCTGGTGCAGGCTCTGGTGCTGGATCCGGGGCTACCTCCTGAGCAACACCTTGCTCCGGCACGAGGACGTACTCTCCGTCAACGAGGTTGCAATCTATCGAATGCAATGAATAGGAATATGCATGTCATGATTATGCATGATTCAACAACATTATGCTAAAGGAAGAAGAACTAAGTTCGTTAGCAACTTAGGGTTTCTTGGTCCTAGTGGCTTTTAGTGGTTTATGCCTATCACTCGAGGTTTAGGTGTTGTGGAGAATAAGCATAGTGGATTTATATTTTTCCTTTACATATTTCAATGGGCAAATTAAAAAGGGTTTTGCTAGTTGGGTTAGGGTGACACAGTTTCCACTATCAATTTCCCCTTTTTCATTTCTAATTATGAATCCTAGTGTGGGCTTGAACTACAACAGTGGTTTAACTTGCTCCAACAATTCTATAAAAATTACAGTGGGTTGCCATTGGTTATTACAGTTTGTGCTATGAATTTGAGGTCCATCCTAAAAAGGGTATGCCTTGGACAAAAATAACAAAAGTTGGGCAAAAGGGGGGTCACTTTACACTACAACTCTTAACTAGGGGTGGGTTCTGTCTTAAGGATCATTTTTGTTGGTATCTAACAGTAATCACAAGTTTCTGTGCCAAAAATCACAGAAGGTTAATTGGTGGTTATTTAGTTGTGATTTTCTAAAGTTTTATGCCAAAAAGGTACTTATAACTAACTTGTTATTTGAAAAATATCAAACAACAGATTTCATATTTTTTCTTATGTTCATAATAACAACCCATTAGTTATCCCAAGGTTTGGGGTGTTTTCTCCTTGGGGTTATTTTTCTAGGGTTTTTCTAAGTTTTCCTTGTTTTCTTAAATTAAAAGGTATCCCAATTATTTTATACTCAACCAGGGTCTAACAAATTTTTCTAGTGAACTATACTGCATAACTAGACTAACAAAAATATGGGTGCTCCCTGGTTCTTTATTTAAACCTCCATTAATATTTTCTCTAACTTTAGGCTAAAAAGGATTAAAAGGGGTAAACTTTACCTTAACTGGGTGTACAGAGGGGTCTATCATTTTTAAGCAGGTTAGTAGGTGATCAAGTACTTCTCTAAATTTTCTTAACTTCAGTTAAATAGTGTAACTATTTTTCTTTATTTCTTTTAGCTTTTGGCCAGTTAATCATTTAATCCAAAACTCTAAAGTTTTCTGTAACACTAAGGGGTTTTATATTTTTCTTAAGTAGTTTACATTATTTAAGATCTAGCAAAATTGGTTTGATTCAATTTGGGTGAACAAAACAGAAGATATGAATTGTTTAAGCTCTGTTTGAATTTAAATCATATTTTTAAAAAGGTTTCCTGGAAAAACCACTTTGCATCGAAGTCCTCGGGCTCTTTCCAAACTAACTCTCTCAGTTATACCCCTGTGCTACTATTCCTCTGAGTCACTGACATTGCGCAAAACCCCCTAACCTTTTCTTCTTCTCCCCCGCAATCCCTCCCTAGGTTTAAACAGTACCCGCGAAGAAGGAAAGGGCGGCGCGGCTTACCGGCGGCGAGAGAGGTCAGGCGAGGGGCGGGGTTGGCTCCGGGAGGTCCTGGCGGTCACGACGGTGTACGGCTCGACGGCGGGGGTGGCCGGAATCGTCCGATCCACGCGTGTAGACGGGTGCTCTCGTCGGCGGCGGTTGTTCCGGCCAAACCACGGCGATCTAGTTCAATCCAATGGCACGGTGAGCTTCACGGGGTGACATAGAGGCTATGTGCACAAGGAATCGAAGAATGGAGCAGAGGATTACCCGATCTACGCTCACCGGCGGTCGGGTGGAGTCTGGCGACCGTGGACTGGCTTCTCCAGCGAAGCAAACTCCGATTCCTTGCTCGAGGAGCTTCACCGAGGTGTGCACAGTCGATTCTAAGGATTGGACGGGGTTGGGAAGGGCTCTGTTGGCTGGTCTACGGAGGCGGGGGATCGGTCGGCCGCGGGCACACCGTGCAGGGGCAAACGCCGGTGGTTTTGGGCTCCGGTGAGGTCGAGCGCGTGCGGAGGGGTACGGTCGAAGTCTCTGGGTGCTTTATAGGCGCGGGCGCGGGCCATGGTGCCGGCTGGGCTTTGGCGTGACGCGGGGCACGCGGTCGAAGTCTCTGTGTTTGACTTAGAGATAGGAAATTGAATTTGATTTGCAAAAACAAGCCAAGTGGTGGCAAAGAATGATCCAAATATGCCAAATTTGAATCAAAAACAATTCTTGTTCTCAATTGCATTGATGTTGCACTTCTCTTGGTTGCTTTTTGATGTGTTGGCATAAATCACCAAAAAGGGAGAGATTGAAAGGGAAATGTGCCCTTGGGCCATTTCTAAAGTGTTTTGGTGATTAAGTGCCCAACACCTATTCTCTAAGTGTTAATTAGTGCCAAAGATTGAAGAAGTGCAAATCATATAACAAGGTACGTTTCTAGACTTAGTACATTGATTTGGGTACTAATGTATTGTGTCTAAGTGCTAGAAACAGGAGAAAAGCAATTGGAAATGAGTTGGCTGTGTACAACCAACTCCTGCTCGGTCTGGGTGCACCGGACTGTCCGGTGGTGCACCGGACTGTGTCCGGTGCGCCAGACCAGTCTTGGTGAACAGGCCGCTCTTAGGACTCGATGATGGCGTACAAATATAATTCAACGGACTGTCCGGTGGTGCACCGGACTGTCCGGTGAGTCGTCTGCGGCGAAGTCGTCGCTCTCGGGAAAACTTGGCGGCGTACGGCTATAATTCACCGGACTGTCCGGTGGCGCACCGGACTGTCCGGTGAGCCAATGGCCGCCAGCGCAACGGTCGGCCGCACAATCCGCGGGCGACGTGTGGCCCGTGCCAACTGTCGGCTGGGGGCACCGGACTGTCCGGTGTGCACCGGACAATGTCCGGTGCGCCAACCAGCCCGGAGTTGCAACGGTCGGCTACACCAAATTAGGAAGGAGATCCGCACCGGACATGCTACAGTGACTGTCCGGTGGTGCACCGGACTGTCCGGTGCGCCACTCGACAGAAGGCAAGATTAACCTTCCAAGATTGTCTCCAACGGCTCCTAGCTGCCTTGGGGCTATAAAAGGGACCCCTAGGCGCATGGAGGAGTCACCCAAGCATACTTTGAGCATTCTAAGTCTTCCACACTCCGTCTCCGCGCACTTGATCGACCGTGCTAGTGATTTGAGCTCCGTTCTTGTAGTGAACTCGTCGTGCTTCATTTTGAGCTTAAGTCTTGGCTTGTGTGCATGTGTACTGCTGCGGATTTGTGTGTGTTGCTTCCCATCCTTACTCTTGTGCTTTCACCGTAATCTTTATTGTAAGGGCGAGAGACTCCAACTTGTGAAGATTCCTCGCAAACGGGAAAAGAGATAAGCAAAGAAAAACCGTGGTATTCAAGTTGATCATTGGATCACTTGAAAGGGGTTGAGTGCAACCCTCGTCCATTGGGACGCCACAACGTGGAGGTAGGCAAGTGTTATACTTGCCGAACCACGGGATAAACTTGCGTGTCTTTTGTGATTGTTTTTCTGTGATACTTGTGTTTGCAAGAGCTTGCTACTTAGCCATACTAACACTTAACCAAGTTTTGTGGCTATTAGTTGTTGAATTTTACAGGATCACCTATTCACCCCCCTCTAGGTGCTCTCAATCGGTATCAGAGCCGTTCTCTTCATGAAAGGGACTAATCTCCCAAAGAGATGGATCCTAAGGGAAAGGGGATGGTGGTCAATGATAAGGAGAAGGAGTCCATCTTCAACGAGCCAAGGGACGACAAGCCCACTGACTCTGGCTCGAGTCATAAGAAGGACGGGAAGAAGAAGAGGCGCATCTAGAAGATCGTCTACTACGACAGCGACGAGTCTTCTTCTTCCCCAAGAGACAACGACGAGAAGAAGAAATCGGTTAATTCAAATTTTTCATTTGATTATTCTCGTATTCCTTATAATTCCAATGCTCATTTGCTTTCTATTCCTCTGAGTAAACCTCCACACTTTGATGGAGAGGACTATGCTTTTTGGAGTCACAAAATGCGTAGTCACCTTTTCTCTCTCTCCATCCTAGTATTTGGGAGATAGTCGAGAATGGAATGCAATTTGATAGTTCGGATAACCCTGCCTTCATTAACGAACAAATTCATAAGAATGCACAAGCTACCACTGTTTTGTTAACATCGTTGTGCAGAGATGAATACAACAAGGTGAGCGGCTTGGACAACGCCAAGCAAATATGGGACACCCTCAAGATATCGCATGAGGGGAACAACGCCACTATGATCACCAAAATGGAGTTGGTGGAAGGCAAGCTAGGAAGGTTTGCCATGATTAGGGGAGAGGAGCCAACGCAAACGTACAACAGGCTCAAGACCCTGGTCAACAAGATCAGGAGCTATGGAAGCATGAGATGGACGGACCACGACGTCGTCCGACTTATGCTCAGGTCTTTCACTATTATTGACCCTCATCTTATGAACCTCATCTGTGAGAATCCCAGGTACACAAAGATGACGCCTGAGGAGATACTTGGAAAGTTTTGAGCGGGTGTATGATGGTCAAGGAAGCAAGATATGTTGATGATGCATTGAACGGCCCAATGCCCATCTATGAGTCCTAGCCCGTTGCACTCAAGGCAACAAGCAGCAGCAGGGAGGCGCTACCTAGCAAGGTGGCACAAGTTGAAGCTGCCGGGCTAAACGAAGATGAGATGGCCCTCATCATCAAGCGATTCAAGACCGCGCTAAAAGGACGCAAGGAGCATCCCAACAAGAGCAAAGCAAAGGGAAAGCGCTCTTGTTTTAAATGCGGTAAGACTGGTCATTTTATAGCAAATTGTCCTAATAATGCTAATGACCAGGAACAAGAAAACAGCAGGAAGAGAGAGAAGAAGAAGGCCTACAAGAAGGCGAAGGGCGAGGCGCACCTTGGCAAAGAATGGGATTCGGACTGCTCTTCTTCCAACTCCGACGACGAAGGACTCGCCACCTTGGCCTTCAACAAATCGTCACTCTTCCCCAATGAGCGCCACACTTGCCTCATGGCAAAGGAGAAAAAGGTAAGCGCTCGAGAAACCCCTAAGTATACTACTTCAAGTGATGAGGATTCTAGTGATGATGAAGTAGATTATACCGATTTATTTAAGGGCTTAGATATAGCAAAAGTAGATAAAATTAATGAGTTAATTGATGCTTTGAATGAAAAAGATAGATTGTTAGAGAAGCAAGAAGATATATTGTATGAAGAGCATGATAAGTTTGTTAGTGTGCAAAAATATCTTGCTTTAGAGGTCAAAAGGAATGAAATGCTTTCTTCTGAATTATCTGCTTGTCATGAAACTGTGTCTAGCTTAAAGAGTGTTAATCATGATTTAAATGCTAAGCTAGAAGTAGCTAATAAAACTAGATCTTGTATAGAACATGTTGTCATTTGTAATAGGTGTAAGGATTTTGATGTTGATGCATGTGTTGAGCACCTTACTTCTATTACAAAATTAAATGGTGAAGTGGCAAGTCTTAATGCCCAACTTAAGACTTGCAAAAATGACTTTGATAACTTAAATTTTGCTAGGGATGCCTACATCGTTGGTAGACATCCCTCAATTAAGGATGGACTTGGCTTTCGAAAGGAAGCCAAGAACTTAACAAGCCAAAGGGCTCCCATTCCCAACAAGGAGAAAGGGAAGGCCCCTATGGCTAGTAGTAATCAAAAGAATCATGCTTTCATGTACAACGATTTTAAATTTTCTAAAAATAGGAGTTATAATGCTTTTGACTCACATGCCATGATTGCTTCAAGTTCTAATTTTAATGGTAGGCCTAGGAGAAATTTTATGTCTCATGCTCCTAGGAAAGTGTGTAATAAACCTACCACTGTCTTTTATGCTTGCAACACTACGTTTGTTCTTTCATGTAAAAATGAAAAAGTGGTTGCTAGAAAGTTGGGGGTCAAATGCAAGGGAGACAAGACTTGCATTTGGGTCCCAAAGGCTATTGTAACTAACCTCTTAGGACCCAACAAGAGTTGGGTACCTAAAACCCAAGCCTAATTTGCCTTGCAGGTTTATGCATCCAGGGGCTCAAGCTGGATTATCGACAGCGGATGCACAAACCACATGACGGGGGAGAAGAAGATGTTCACCTCCTACGTTAAGAACAAGGATTCCCAAGATTCGATCATCTTTGGAGATGGGAACCAAGGCAAGGTTAAAGGACTAGGAAAGATAGCCATTTCATCCGAGCATTCCATATCTAATGTGTTCTTAGTTGAATCGCTCAGGTACAACTTGTTGTCTGTCAGTCAACTATGTAATATAGGTTACAATTGTTTATTTACCAATGTAGATGTGTCTGTCTTTAGAAGGAGTGATGGTTCATTAGCTTTTAAGGGTGTACTAGACGACAAACTCTACTTAGTTGATTTTTCGAAAGAGGAGGTCGATCTAGATGCATGCTTAATTGCTAAGACTAGCATGGGCTGGCTGTGGCATCGCCGTCTAGCACATGTTGGGATGAAGAACCTTCATAAACTTCTAAAGGGAGAACATGTGTTAGGACTAACCAATGTATTTTTCGAAAAACATAGACCTTGTGCAGCTTGTCAAGCAGGTAAACAAGTGGGAAGCGCTCATCACACCGAGAATGTGATGACCACATCAAGACCTTTGGAGCTACTTCATATGGACCTCTTCGGACCTGTCGCCTACCTCAGCATTGGGGGAAGCAAGCATGGTCTTGTTATTGTTGATGATCTTTCCTGCTTCACTTGGGTATTCTTTTTGCAGGATAAATCAGAAACCCAAGGGACCCTAAAGCGCTTTCTAAGGAGAGCTCAAAATGAATTTGAGCTCAAGGTGAAAAAGATAAGAAGCGACAATAGGTCCAAGTTCAAGAACTTACAAGTGGAAGAGTACCATGAGGAGGAAGGAATCAAGCACGAGTTCTCCGCTCCCTACACACCACAGCAAAATGGTGTGGTAGAGAGGAAGAACAGGACGCTTATAGACATGGCGAGGACGATGCTTGGAGAATTCAAGACGCCCGAGCGGTTTTGGTCGGATGCTGTGAACACGGCTTGCCACACCATAAACCGGGTCTACCTTCATCGCCTTCTCAAGAAGACCTCGTATGAACTTCTAACCGATAACAAACCCAATGTTTCATACTTTCGTGTATTTGGGAGTAAGTGTTACATTCTAGTAAAGAAAGGTAGAAATTCTAAATTTGCTCCCAAAGCTGTAGAAGGGTTTTTGCTAGGTTATGACTCAAATACAAAGGCGTATAGAGTCTTCAACAAATCATCGGGTTTGGTTGAAGTCTCTAGCGACGTTGTATTTGATGAAACTAATGGCTCTCCAAGAGAGCAAGTTGATCTTGATGATGTAGATGAAGATGACGTTCCAACGGCCACAATTCGCACCATGGCGATTGGAGATGTGCGACCATAGGAACAACAAGAGCAAGATCAACCTTCTTCCTCAACGATGGTGCAACCCCCAACTCAAGACGATGAACAGGTTCCTCAAGAGGAGGCGTGTGATCAAGGGGGAGCACAAGAAGACCAAGTTATGGAGGAAGAAGCACCACGGGCCCCTCCTACTCAAGTCCGAGCATCAATCCAAAGGCATCATCCCGTCGATCAGATATTGGGTGATATAAGCAAGGGAGTAACTACTCGCTCACGTCTAGCTAATTTTTGTGAGCATTACTCGTTTGTCTCTTCTATTGAGCCTTTCAGGGTAGAAGAGGCCTTGCAAGATTCGGACTGGGTTTTGGCCATGCATGAAGAGCTCAACAACTTCAAGAGGAATGAAGTTTGGAGCCTGGTGCCACGTCCCAAGCAAAACATTGTGGGAACCAAGTGGGTGTTCCGTAACAAGCAAGACGAGCACGGGGTGGTGACACGAAACAAGGCTCGACTTGTGGCAAAAGGTTATGCCCAAGTCGCAGGGTTGGATTTCGAGGAGACTTTTGCTCCTATGGCTAGGCTAGAGTCTATTCGCATTCTATTAGCCTATGTTGCTCACCACTCTTTCAGGTTGTTCCAAATGGATGTGAAGAGCGCTTTCCTCAACGGGCTAATCAAGGAGGAGGTGTACGTGAAGCAACCCCCTGGCTTTGAGGATGAACGGTACCCCGACCATGTGTGTAAGATCTCTAAGGCGCTCTATGGACTTAAGCAAGCCCTAAGAGCATGGTATGAATGCCTTAGAGATTTCCTAATTGCTAATGCTTTCAAGGTTGGGAAAGCCGATCCAACTCTTTTCACTAAGACTTGTGATGGTGACCTATTTGTGTGCCAAATTTATGTCGATGACATAATATTTGGTTCTACTAACCAAAAGTCTTGTGAAGAGTTTAGCAGGGTGATGACACAGAAATTTGAAATGTCGATGATGGGCGAGTTGAAATACTTCCTTGGGTTCCAAGTGAAGCAACTCAAGGACGGCACCTTCATCTCTCAAACGAAGTACACGCAAGATCTTCTCAAGCGGTTTGGGATGAAGGACGCCAAGCCCACGAAGACACCGATGGGAACCGACGGACATGTCGATCTCAACAAAGGAGGTATGTCCGTTGATCAAAAGGCATACTGGTCTATGATAGGGTCATTGCTTTATTTATGTGCTAGTAGACCGGATATTATGCTTAGCGTATGCATGTGTGCTAGATTTCAATCCGACCCAAGGGAATGTCACCTTGTGGCCATTAAGCAAATTCTTAGATATTTAGTTGCTACGCCTTGCTTCGGGATCTGGTATCCAAAGGGGTCTACCTTTGACTTGATTGGATACTCAAGCTCCAATTATGCTGGATGCAAGGTTGATAGGAAGAGTACATCAGGGACGTGCCAATTCCTAGGAAGGTCCCTGGTGTCTTGGAGTTCAAAGAAACAAACTTCTGTTGCCCTATCCACCGCTGAGGCCGAGTATGTTGCCACAGGACAGTGTTGCGTGCAACTACTTTAGATGAGGCAAACCCTCCAGGACATTGGCTACAATTTGAGCAAAGTCCCACTCCTATGTGACAATGAGAGTGCAATCCGCATGGCAGATAATCCTGTTGAACACAGCGGCACTAAGCACATAGACATCCGGCATCACTTCCTGAGAGACCACCAGCAAAAGGGGGATATCGAGGTGTACCATATTAACACCGAAAACCAGCTAGCCGATATCTTCACCAAGCCTTTAGATGAGAAAAGGTTTTGCAGGTTGTGTAGTGAGCTAAATGTCTTAGATTCGCGTAACTTGGATTGATCTATAGCATACATGTGTTTTATGCCTTTGATCATGTAATTTATGCATTTCAATCTATTTGTATTCATTTGTGGTGCTCAAGTTGTACACATGATCCCCGGACCTCACAAGTCCATTTGCAAGTGATGCACTTATTTAGGGGGAGGCATGCTACAACTTGACCCTTTGAGACTAACCTTCTGTTTGAGTTTACTTGTTTTAGTCTTAAAAGTGAATTAAAAGGGAAAGGTGAACTTGGACCATGCAAAGACTTCCACTGCACTCCGGTATTCACTCCAAGTTCATATCTATGCTCTTATTGCCTTTTTGCTCGTAATTGACGATTTTGGTAAGGCAATGGGGTTAAAGGGCCAAAAATGATCTCGTTTTGGTGCTTAATGCCAAAGGGGGAGAAATTAAGGCCAAAGCAAATGGATCAGCTACCACTTGAGAATTTTGAAAATAGTAGAGCTAGAACCTTTGATTTGTCAAAATACTCTTATTGTCAAAATTTGGCCTCTTATGGGGAGAATTTATGATTATGGGAAAAAGGGGGAGTTTTTGGATCTTTGATCAATTTCACTCTTGGAATATATCTCTTTATGCTAAACAAGTGTGTTTGACTTAGAGATAGGAAATTGAATTTGATTTGCAAAAACAAGCCAAGTGGTGGCAAAGAATGATCCAAATATGCCAAATTTGAATCAAAAACAATTCTTGTTCTCAATTGCATTGATGTTGCACTTCTCTTGGTTGCTTTTTGATGTGTTGGCATAAATCACCAAAAAGGGGGAGATTGAAAGGGAAATGTGCCCTTGGGCCATTTCTAAAGTGTTTTGGTGATTAAGTGCCCAACACCTATTCTCTAAGTGTTAATTAGTGCCAAAGATTGAAGAAGTGCAAATCATATAACAAGGTACGTTTCTAGACTTAGTACATTGATTTGGTTACTAATGTATTGTGTCTAAGTGCTAGAAACAGGAGAAAAGCAATTGGAAATGAGTTGGCTGTGCTCGGTCTGGGTGCATCGGACAGTGTCCAGTGCGCCAGACCAGTCTCGGTGAACAGGCCGCTCTCGGGACTCGACGACGGCGTACGACTATAATTCACCGGACTGTCTGGTGGTGCACCGGACTGTCCGGTGAGTCGTCCGCGATGAAGTCGTCGCTCTCGGGAAAACTTGGTGGCGTACGACTATAATTCACCGGACTGTCCGGTGGCGCACCGGACTATCCGGTGAGCCAACGGCCGCCAGCGCAACGGTCGGCCGCACAATCCGTGGGCGACGCGTGGCCCACGCCAACGGTCGGCTGGGGGCACCAGACAGTGTCCGGTGCGCCAACCATCCCGGAGTTGCAAGGGTCGGTTGCACCAAATTAGGAAGGAGATCCGCACCGGACATGCTACAGTGACCGTCCGGTGGTGCACCGAACTGTCCGGTGCGCCACCCGACAGAAGGCAAGATTAGCCTTCCAAGATTGTCTCCAACGGCTCCTAGCTGCCTTGGGGCTATAAAAGGGACCCCTAGGCGCATGGAGGAGTCACCCAAGCATACTTTGAGCATTCTATGTCTTCCACACTCTGTCTTCGCGCACTTGATCGACCGTGTTAGTGATTTGAGCTCCGTTCTTGTAGTGAACTCGCCGTGCTTCATTTTGAGCTCAAGTCTTGGCTTGTGTGTGTACTGCTGCGGATTTGTGTGTGTTGCTTCCCATCCTTACTCTTGTGCTTTCACCTTAATCTTTATTGTAAGGGCGAGAGACTCCAACTTGTGGAGATTCCTTGCAAACGGGAAAAGAGATAAGCAAAGAAAAACCATGGTATTCAAGTTGATCATTGGATCACTTGAAAGGGGTTGAGTGCAACCCTCGTCCATTTGGACGCCACAACGTGGAGGTAGGTAAGTGTTATACTTGCCGAACCACAGGATAAACTCGCGTGTCTTTTGTGATTGTTTTTATGTAATACTTGTGTTCACAAGAGCTTGCTACTTAGCCATACTAACACTTAACCAAGTTTTGTGGCTATTAGTTGTTGAATTTTACAGGATCACCTATTCACCCCCCCTCTAGGTGCTCTCAACAGGTAGGAGGTCACCACCACAACCCTATGTGCCTGAAAATAGTGGCGCAACTTCCTGGACGCAACAAGTACAACATAGAGAAGTTTGTGCGTCTCAAGGTACCTAGCCTTTGCCTCATGGAGGACCTCGCTGACGTAATAGACCGGTTTCTGGATGGTTCGGACCCCTATGGTCGGTCCCGGGTCCTCAACCTCCTGGCCTTCCATCAACGTCATGGTGGTCGGACCACCACCTTCTCCTAGGGGAACTTGTTGACTCCCCTAGGGTTGTTGTGTCGCCCTCTCGGCGACCAGCACCATGCTCACTACCTCGGAAGCCGCTGCAATGTACAAGTACAACGGCTCCCCCGGCTCCGGAGCTACCAGTATTCACAGGGACACAAGGTGCTGCTTCAACTCTTACAAGGCACGTTCTGCCTCTTCGATCCAAGAGAATGGATCGGACTTCCACAACAGCTTGAAGAAGGGCAGTGCCCTCTCAGCCAGTCTTGAAATGAAGCGGCTAAGGGTAGCTAGGGACCCCGCAAGCTTCTGGACATCCTTGATGCGGGACGGAGGTCTCATTGTCTCAATTGCCTTGATCTTCTCTAGGTTTGCTTCAATGCCCCAGTGTGAAACCAGGAACCCCAGCAACTTCCCTCCTGAGACACCAAAGACGCACTTGTCCGGGTTCAGCTTTGTGCGGGTTGCGCGTAGCCTGTCGAAGACTAGGGTCAAGTCTTCCACTAAGGTCAACCCTCTCTTAGTCTTGACCATGATGTCATCAACGTACACCTCTACTCTGTCTCTAATTAGGTCCCCGAAAGTGTTACTGATCGCCCGTACTGAAGGATTACGGGGAGGCTACGCTAGCGCAAAACAAAATTTTCAACCCCATAAAACCAAGAACTACTGCGGTTATAGGTCATGGAATTACCACTAGACGCGCAGAGCAGCGGAAGATGTCTCGATGTAGACGAACGCGTCGAGCAGTGCCGTGCAGTCATCGGCGTCCTTCACGTCCTCGCATGGTTCGTCCTAGTGCTCCAGATGCAGCACCTCTGAGGTATCCACACGTACAGGGAGGAAGTGCCGCGTACCGAACTGCTAGGTTCACGATGGCGGCTTGGCGAGGGCGAGAGGCGAGCGGCTACTCGTTTGCTGGTGGCGAATTAGGGTTAGCCTAACCGCGCCCCTGCCCCTCATTATATAGGCGTTATGGTGGGCTTCTGACACTGAGGCCCATCAGTAACCCTAAAGCCCAGTCTAATTTCGGATCTAATCCGAGTTAGGCTTCCTTTCCCTTAAGTGTGTGACCCTATAGGTTCACGTACAAATAGACATAGCCCGAGTACTCTTACTTGGCCCAATAATTGATAGCGGCATCTAGCAAGACATGTCAACTCTTATGCGCACGTAAAGATCATATCAGACGAACCATTGCAACATTACGTACATGTTGTTCCCTTTGTCTCACGATATTTGGTCTGGCTCTAAGCTGACCTCTCTTTCTTGATACTGTGAATTGCAATCCTTTCAATGGTTAACTCTTAACCCTAGCACGGCCATGCATTTCTTGATCCAATCACTCGAGGGGCCCAGAGATATCTCTCTCACAAAGAGAGGGACAAATTCCATCTTGACTAACCATGCCTCACAGCATGCTTCCTGACAAACCCAAAACTACCTTTATAACTATCCAGTTACGGAATAGCGTTTGATAGTCCCTAAGTAAGTCAATTCACATCTTGAGAACATGCGACAATCTCAGGTCTAAGGATACAGTATTCATGTTGCAAAAAGAGAACTATATTACAATATCTCATGTTGGGTCGGTCCAGCCTCATGTCATATATGCGCCCACATTATTAGTTTAACATCTCCATGTTCATGACTTGTGAAATGTAGTCATCAACTAATACATGTGCTAGTCATCGACTCTGACTAGGGACATCATTTAGAATAACCATATAAGTAAAGAATCTCACAAACAATTCACATAATTGCTAATCAATACAAGGTGCCTTCCATGGATATTCAATTAAGCAATATATATATATCATGGATACAAAGAAATATGCTCATCTCTAGGGCATATTTCTAACAGTCTCCCACTTGCACTAGAGTTAATCTAGAAGATATCTAATACCCATAGATCTCATGTGTGCCTCATGCTTAGGTTGTGGAAGAGGTTTTGTCAAAGGATCAGCAACATTCAAATCCGTATGTATTTTGCATATCTTTATCTCACCCCGCCTAACGAATTCCCGTATGAGGTGAAACTTCCGCAGTACGTGTTTGCTTTTCTGGTGGTTCCTTGGCTCCTTAGCTTGCGCAATAGCCCCATTGTTGTCACAGTAGAGGTTCAATGGACTAGATGCATTAGGAAACACACCAAGCTCGATGAGGAACTTTCTTATCCAAACACCTTCCTTCGCAGATTCAGAAGCTGCAATGTACTCGGCTTCTGTTGTAGAATCAGTCACAGTCTCCTGTTTGGAACTCTTCCAACTAACAGCACCACCATTTATTGTGAACACAAAACCTGATTGCGATTTTAACTCGTCTGGGTCAGTTTGGAAGCTAGCATCGGTGTAACCAGTTACAATGAGCTCCTCCTTACCCCCATATACTAGGAACATATCTTTAGTCCTTCTTAAGTACTTAAGAATGCCTTTTACCGCTGTCCAGTGACCCTCACCTGGATCAGCCTGGTACCTACTCGTAGCACTTATAGCGTATGAAACATCTGGGCGTGTACTTATCATGGCATACATGATTGATCCAATTGCTGAGGCGTATGGTACCTTACTCATGCGCTCCCGCTCATTAGCCGTCGCAG
This sequence comes from Zea luxurians, assembly GCA_029449295.1. Classification (NCBI taxonomy): domain Eukaryota; kingdom Viridiplantae; phylum Streptophyta; class Magnoliopsida; order Poales; family Poaceae; genus Zea; species Zea luxurians. The sequence goes on along the minus strand of JAOPSE010000194.1, from coordinate 994,689 downwards.
GACATTGCATCTGGCTAAGGTGTATACCATGTGACATAGGTAAGAACCCTTTCTTGGACTGTTCCATGCTGAACCATTTCAAAACCTTGTCAATGTACATATCTTGACTTAATCCTATAAGCCTCTTCGACCTATCTCTATAGATCCTTATGCCCAAAATATATGCTGCTTCCCATAAGTCCTTCATAGAAAAACTCTTTTTCAGTGAAGCCTTGATGGACTCCAGCATAGGAATGTCATTCCCAATCAATAATATGTCATCCACATACAAGATCAGAAATACAACAGCGCTCCCATTTTCCTTCTTGTAAACACAAGCTTCTTCTTCATTCTGATGAAAACCAAGCCCTTTGACCACTTCATCAAAACGAATGTTCCAACTCCGAGATGCTTGCTTCAACCCATAAATGGATTTCTGAAGTTTGCATATCTTTCCAGCATTGATCGGATCAACAAAACCCTCGGGCTGTATCATATACACGTCCTCATCTAGGTTTCCATTAAGGAAAGCTGTTTTGACATCCATCTGCCAAATCTCATAATCGAAATATGCGGCAATAGCTAGAATGATCCGAATAGATTTAAGCATCGCTACTGGCGAGAATGTCTCGTCATAGTCAACTCCTTGAACTTGTCAAAAACCCTTTGCAACAAGTCGAGCCTTATAGATGTGAACATTTCCATCCATGTCTTTCTTCTTCTTATAGATCCATTTGCATTCTATGGGTCTAACACCATCAGGCGGGTCAACCAAGTTCCAAACTTGATTTTCTCCCATGGAATCTATCTCGGATCTTATGGCGACTTGCCATTTCTCGGAATCTGGGTCCATCATCGCTTCTGCATATGTTGCAGGTTCGTCGTTGTCTAACAAGAACACTTCCCCATTGCCCAACAATAGCACTTCTCCTCGTGCCTCGCGAAGCCTTGCTGACCTTCGTGGTTGTGATGGTGATTCTCTTGCCATAGACGTCTCAACTTGTTCTGCTACATTAGCATCACTTGTTGAATCTTGTCCCACTGGCTCATCCTGGACTTCTTCAAGATACACCTTTTGTTTACTTTTCTCTCTTTTGAGAAACTCTTTCTCTAAGAACACACCGTTCCGGGCGACAAACACTTTGCCCTCTGACCGATGGTAAAAGTAATATCCTAAAGTTTGCTTTGGATATCCCACGAACATGCACTTGTCCGATTTTGGAGTGAGTTTATCCGACTGAAGTCGCTTGACGTAAACCTCACAACCCCAAATCTTCAGAAAATACAAACTGGGAGTCTTCCCAGTCCACATCTCATATGGTGTCTTAACTACGGACTTAGACGGTACCCTATTTAGTGTGAAAGCTGCTGTTTCTAGAGCGTATCCCCAAAACGACAAAGGTAGGTCCGACTGGCTCATCATTGATCGAACCATATCCAATAAAGTCCGATTACGTCGATCAGACACGCCATTCCTCTGAGGCGTTCCAGGCGGCGTAAGCTGTGGAACAATTCCACAACTCCTTAGATGATTGCTAAACGCATGACTCAAATATTCACCTCCACGATCCGACCGCAGTGCTTTAATTTTCTTGCCACGCTGATTTTCTACTTCATTCTGAAACTCTTTGAACTTTTCTAAGGATTCAGACTTGTGTTTCATTAAGTAGACATACCCATATCTACTAAAATCATCAGTGAAGGTTATGAAGTATTGGAATCCTCCCCTAGTTGTCGTACTCATTGGTCCACACACATCAGTATGTATGAGTTCCAATAAATCTAATGTCCTCTCCGGTAAACCCGTGAAGGGCGCCTTGGTCATATTACCAAGTAAGCAAGCTTCACATGTCTCGTATGATTCAAAATCAAACAAAGTTAAAAGCCCATCAGAATGAAGCTTCTTCATGCGACTCTCACTTATATGACCCAAACGACAGTGCCACATGTAGGTAGGACTTAAATCATTAGGCCGAGGCCTTTTAGCACTAATATTACAGATAGGTGCATCATCAAGATTTAAAATGAATAACCCATTCATAATGGATGCAAAAGCCACAAACATGCCATTCTTAGAGATCACACAACCATTGTTTTCACTCGCAAATGAATAACCATCCTTCATCAAACATGAAGGAGACATAATGTTTCGACTCATACTAGGAACTAGATAACAATTATTTAAGTCCAAAATAAATCCTGATGGGAGGTGGAGTTGCATTGTCCCGATGGTCAACGCAGCAACTCTTGCATTATTGCCTACCCGGAAATCAACTTCTCCTCTTTTCACGCTTCTACTTCTTAGCATTCCCTGCATCGAATTGCAAATATGGGCAACTGATCCGGTATCAAATACCCAAGAATTAATATAAGAATCAGCAAGAAAAAATTCTGTAATGTGAATAGCAAGTGTACCTGCTACGGCTGTACCCTTACTGCCGCGATCCTTAATAGAGGCCAAGTACTGCTTGCAATTCCTTTTCTAGTGACCAAGTTCTTTGCAATAAAAGCACTCTGCATCTGCAGCTGGTCCAGCCTTGGGCTTTTGATTTGGCTTGGATACTGTATCCTTTGCCTTGCCCTTCTTCTTTTGAGATTTACCCTTCTTATTAAAGTTGGGTTTGTTTTGGACCGCCATCACATGGCCGCTGCTGCCAGCGCTTTTCTTTATGTCTCCCTCTGCTGTTTTTAGCATGCCACATAGTTCATTGAGGCCCCTCTTCGCCCCATGCATATGGTAGTTCGTAATGAAGTTTCCATAGCTAGGCAGAAGAGATGCCAAAATGAAGTCAGTGGCCAACTCTTGGCTTATTGGGAAGCCTAGCTTCTCCAACCTCTGACTGTAACCAACCATTTTGATTACGTGTGGCCCAACTGCTGCGCCTTCTGCTAGCTTGCATTCTAGAAAGGCTTTGGACACATTGAACCTTTCAGTCCTAGCCTGAGTCTGGAACATATCCTTGAACGCCACGATCATATCGTGCGCCTCATGGTTTGTCTCAAACTGCATCTGTAGCTCAGGCTCCATGCAAGCAAGCATTAGGAAACTCACTTCAAGATTAGCATCCATTGCTTTCTTGTAAGCGGTTTTAGCTGCAGCAGTTGCATCTTCACCAGGATCCTCTGGCAGTGGGGTGTCTAGAACGTCTTCCTTTTTTTCAGCCTTGAGAACAATTCTCAGGTTACGGATCCAATCCGTATAGTTTGTTCCATTTAACTTATCCTTTTCAAGAATTGATCGCAAAGTAAATGTTGGTGTGCTAGGTGCCATTTATCTACAACAAAATAATGCAAAATACTAAGACAAAAATATCCATGACAGAGTAAATCATATTAAACATTTAATAGTCTACTCCCACTAAAATCAATATCCCTCAATTGATACTTAGTGATTCAGAACCCACAACTAACAAGTCTACTAGTGAGCTTTAGCATCACTGCTAGAAGACAAGGTAGATCGGTAAGCGACTCCTTGCTAATCATATCATATATATGACTCCTGTTGTTGGGTGACATCTCTATGTCTCGGCTCCCAACCTTATGCCCCAAAGTCCTTAACCATTAAGCTGACTTTGTTTAAGTTAACCAACCCATTCTGTAGTTCGTATCCGATACAAACCTATCTAGTCAAGGAAAACTGGTGGCACCCTAATTTCATAGACCCACCACCAATTGTACAAGACTTATGTTAGTGCAAGGTTTGGAGAGGCATTTAAGCTTAAACATTTATGAGGGATCGTCCTACTTATATCATCGCACGCAAGGATATATATGCAATATGAACAAGTAGAACATTAAGAATGGCATTCACACAACAGTTGTGGTTCGGTATGGCTTGCTGTCACATGGTGATCCCCATCTCCAATAATCTATCCATCACGATGATCTCCATCTCCATGATATAGGTATGTCATCCTTCAGGTGATGAGTCCTTCAAGACCTATCTAACGTATGCTGGTAAACAAATTACATATACGCTTTGGATCATCACATGTTGACACGCAGGTCATTACATTAAATTTGGACAATACATGTGGCTCCAGCCGTATTGCCCTGGTCACGACACGTAGGTCATGAATAATTCATTAATATGCATCATATACACACAATATCCATACCGATCACAAGATGTCCTGCAAAAACAGGTTAGACAAACACGTTTCCAATGATCAAAACCTCACAGGATTCCATGCATCATATGTATGGAAATTCCACTGAAAATCTCATGCGGTTGATCAAATCAACCCAAATCCGAGACTTTCGACCCGAAGAAGATTACACTCATGACGTCGATCTGTTACGTCAATCTGCTGGTTGTGTATGCAGTTAGCCCCGATGGTGATTCCAGCCGGTAGGGGCAAGTCGCGCACATAACAGAGAAGGACGAACTAATCTCTTCAGTCATATCCGATGTAATCTACTTCAACCCTTTATAACCAATTGATCTAATCAAACCGTGCATCAAGTAGATCCATCTCATGAACCTAGATCCAGACCTAAAACTACGCAGAACTTGCTCCGATACCACTGAAGGATTACGGGAGGCTACGCTAGCGCAAAACAAAATTTTCAACCCCATAAAACCAAGAACTACTGCGGTTATAGGTCATGGAATTACCACTAGACGCGCAGAGCAGCGGAAGACGTCTCGATGTAGACGAACGCGTCGAGCAGTGCCGTGCAGTCGTCGGCGTCCTTCACGTCCTCGCACGGTTCGTCCTAGTGCTCCAGATGCAGCACCTCCGAGGTATCCACACGTACTGGGAGGAAGCGCCGCGTACCGAACTGCTAGGTTCGCGACGGCGGCTTGGCGAGGGCGAGAGGCGAGCGGCTACTCGTTTGCTGGTGGCGAATTAGGGTTAGCCTAACCGCGCCCCCGCCCCTCATTATATAGGCATTATGGTGGGCTTCTGACACCGAGGCCCATCAGTAACCCTAAAGCCCAGTCTAATTTCGGATCTAATCCGAGTTAGGCTTCCTTCCCCTTAAGTGTGTGACCCTATAGGTTCACGTACAAATAGACATAGCCCGAGTACTCTTACTTGGCCCAATAATTGACAGCGGCCTCTAGCAAGACATGTCAACTCCTATGCGCACGTAAGGATCATATCAGACGAACCATTGCAACATTACGTACATGTTGTTCCCTTTGTCTCACGATATTTGGTCTGGCTCTAAGCTGACCTCTCTTTCTCGATACTATGAATTGGAATCCTTTCAATGGTTAACTCTTAACCCTAGCACGGCCATGCATTTCTTGATCCAATCACTCGAGGGGCCCAGAGATATCTCTCTCACAAAGAGAGGGACAAATTCCATCTTGACTGACCATGCCTCACAGCATGCTTCCTGACAAACTCAAAACTACCTTTATAACTACCCAGTTACAGAATAGCGTTTGATAGTCCCTAAGTAAGTCAATTCACATCTTGAGAACATGCGACAATCTCAGGTCTAAGGATACAATATTCATGTTGCAAAAAGAGAACTATATTACAATATCTCACGTTGGGTCGGTCCAGCCTCATGTCATACATGCGCCCACATTATTAGTTTAACATCTCCATGTTCATGACTTGTGAAATGTAGTCATCAACTAATACATGTGCTAGTCATCGACTCTGACTAGGGACATCATTTAGAATAACCATATAAGTAAAGAATCTCACAAACAATTCACATAATTGCTAATCAATACAAGGTGCCTTCCATGGATATTCAATTAAGCATTATATATATATATATCATGGATACAAAGAAATATGCTCATCTCTATGATTATCTCTAGGGCATATTTCTAACACGTACAAACGTTGGCAAGGCGTTTTTCAGACCGTAAGGCATTATGACATAACAGTAAAGCCCATCCATTGTTACAAAAGCAGTATGTTTCATATCCTGTCTAGACATCTGAATCTGATGGAAACTAGAGTAAGCATCTAGGAAAGACAGGAGGTCACACCCGGAGGTGGAATCCAGGATTTGATCTATTCGTGGAAGTGGATATGGGTACTTGGGACAGGCCTTATTTAGGCTGGTGTAGTCGATGCACATCCGAAGCTTCCCGTTCGCCTTGGGGACGATGACTGGATTGACCAGCCACATTGGGTGATGAACCTCTTCGATGAAGCCAGCGTCCAACAGCTTCTGGACCTCCTTACGGATGAAGTCTTGTCGCTCAACGGACTGTCTCCAAGGCTTCTGACTCACCGGCCTGGCATTAGGGTGGATCTTCAGATGGTGCTCGATCACCTCCCTGGGGATCCCATGCATCTGCGACGGTTCCCATGCGAATACATCAGCATTTGCCTGGAGGAAGGCGACGAGCGCGAGTTCCTATTTCTCCTCCAGATCGCCCGCAATGCGAGTGGTCTGGGGGAATCCGCGCTGAGCTAGATGGTTTTGGTGGGGATGTCGTCTGCCCCCAATGGCTGCACCTTAGGCACCTTGGCAGGCGTCTTGGTACAGGATGTCGAGGGGTCCCTCCCCACATCATCCGGGCGAGTAACTTCTACCGCTAGGGCGTGCAGCTTCTTGACAGCGGCGAGCGCAGCAGGGCGGTCACCCCGCACGGTGAGGACCCCAGCCGGGGACGACATCTTGAGAACCAAATACCCATAATAAGCAATGGCCATGAACCGGTACAGGGCTGGCCTGCCAATGATGGCATTAAAAGGGAGGTTAACCTCCGCAACGTCGAACTGGACGTTCTCAGTGCGGAAGTTCTCATCGGTCCCGAATGTAACTGGGAGGGCGATGCTCCCGAGGGGATACACCAGCTGAGGGCCCACTCCAAAGAATGGGCGACAGGGTCCCAGTCGGGACCCTGGGATCTGCAGCTGCTTGAACGCAGCGTGGCTGATGACGTTGAGCCCAGCCCCACCGTAAATCAGGACATGATGCAGCCGCATGTTGGCGATGACAGGGGTCGTGATGAGCAGTAGTTTACCGGCCCCTGCCATATTTTTGGGGCAGTCGGATGCCCTGAAGGAGATAGTGGTGCTCCGCCACCACTGATGGGGAGCTACCTTCAGGACCCCTGGGGTCACCGAAAGGACCTTGCGGCGTAGGGACTTCACGTTCCTACGGGAGGTGAGCTCCCAGCTTCCGCCGTACATAACGTACAGCTTCTTGCGGCGGTCGTCGTCATCACCATAGTCGGAATCTCCAGTGACGATGTCCTTGAGGACTTGCTTTGGGGTCTGATACCTAAGGTCCCGTTCGCCTGTGGCCAGGTCGCCTTCGTCGACCTTCTCCTTGCCAGGCCGACGACGAGGTGGCGAGCCATCCCTGGAGGCCTGCTCGCGCCGCTCGCTGATGCGCTTCGTGAGCTTCAGGATCTTCCGGCACTCCGAGGCACTATGGCGAGCGTTGGGGTGGACAGGGCATGACCCACTGTCACTTCCCTGTTGTCGGGGGCACTTTCTGCGCTCGTCCCGGCCCCCAGCCGTAGCTACGGCGACCGGAGCACCAGTGTGTGGCCTATCATGGCCGCGGTTCTTCTTCTTCTTCTTGCCACCACCCTAGGTGGTGGCACGTGAGCCACCCGTCCGGGTAACTCCGGTTTGCGGCACCAAGTGCCATGCACGGCCCTCAGTAGCTCTGCACACTTGTCACCCAGAGTGAAGAGCATGGAGACGGTCTCTACGTCATGCGTCGCCAGCTTCTCCAACATCTTCTTATCACGCACCCCCTATCGAAAAGCAGTGATAATAGAAGCATCAGAGATGCGAGGTATAGTCTCCCGTACCTTGGTGAAACGGGAGATGAAAGCTCGAAGAGTCTCTCTAGGTTCCTGCCTCACTGCATGGAGATGAGCCTCCACGCCATGCTGCTGGTAAGCACTGGCAAAGTTCGCTGTGAACCACGCATAGAGCTCTTCCTAGGAGTAGATCGACCCTGGGGTGAGGTTCATGAGCCAGGTCCGGGCCGGCCCGGTCAAGGCTACATGGAAGTAGCTTGCCATCACGACAGTGTTTCCACCAGCTACCGTAATAGCGATGACGTAGACCTGCAGGAATTCTGACGGGTTTGATGTCCCATCGTACTTCTCCGGTAGGTGTGGCCGGAACTTGGGTGGCCAAGTCGCCGCACGGAGATGATCCACAAGTGCGGCGCAGCCAATGCCAACCAATGGGATGCCCGTCTAGATTCAGGCATCCCTTGGAGTTTGTGGCGAAACCGAACCGAAATCCTGGTCGAGGTTGCGACCCTCGAAGTTTTGTCAGCGCTCACGCGCCCTCTCTAGAGAGATCCGAGCATCCTCGCCCGCACGCCGGCGGTTGAGATCTGCTCGTAGGTCATCATCCCTCTCTAGAGAGATTCGGGCATCCTCGCCCGCACGCCTGCGGTTGAGCTCTGCCCGCAGGTCATTAGTCCATGCACCCTTCACTAAGGGTGAGTGCACCGATGCCAACGCCTCACGTTGACGCTGGAATGACCGAGGCCTAGGTCTGGCCGAGCCAGAATGTGCCATGCCGAGGAGACGGTCAACATCCTCATGCCACTGCCTCATGGCCCCCGGCAAGGCCGTGGAACTTGGGGGGTTGCGCAGCAACTCCCTGGCTGCAGACAAGGCCCTAGGAGTAGCCCTTGACGCCCTAGATGTCTGCACATGCGTGTGCTGCTGCGCAGCGTGCATAGCATCAGCACCGGTGGCAGGGCGGTTGGAGCTTCGTGGCATGAAGGATGCTGCCTCTTCCTCCATCGGGAATTCCTCGGGAATGAAGTCACGGTGCTCAACGATTTGAACCATCGTGTCGAGCAAGAAAACATGTGGAAACCTCAAGCCAAAGCCCCTACCTGGCGCGCCAAATGTCGGGGGGAAGAATTCCACTGGTCGGGTGGCGGAACGCACCCTCCCTAATCCTAAGATGAGGAGGGGCCTAAGCGGTTTGCCTGTCTGTTGGAAGGTGGAAGAACACGCGAGGACACGAGGGTTTAGAGTGGTTCAGGCCGCCGGAGCGTAATACCCTACCTCCACTGTGTGTAAGCTGTATTGAGAGTGAATTGAGTCTGTGTGTCTGTGTGCTTGTCCCCTGTAACGTTGTGCGCCTTCCCTTTTATAGTTTAAGGGAGGCACATACAAGGATGCTGAGCCCCGACATGTGGGCCCAGGAACATAATGGAAAGAATAAATTATGTGAGTAACTAATGCTAGTAACGCCTGAGCAATCACCAGGAGTCTTGATGACCGCAGTCCATGCAGCATTGATGGGCAGTTACCGTACGAGTAATACGGGAGTAATGGTGAGTAACTGCGCGGCCCACGTATCGTGGACTGAGCATGTCGCCTGTCAGTGGAATGGACAGGCGCACGTCTTATCCGTTAGGAAGGCGCGCGTAGCCCAGAGGCGTCACGCCGGGTTCCGCCCGTTGGCTTATGCCGCACGCAGTATGCCACGTGGTAGCATCGGGGCTCCGCCTAAGCGGGGAGCAGGAGTGTATGCGGATAGGTCTGGAGCGCACTAGAGCAGGTCTGGACACGTGTCAGCTCCGGACCCCCGCCTGGGCCTTAAGTAAGGTCTTGGGACCCCACTGTGGGCGGTCCGGACCCCATACGGGGGGGGGGGTCTGGATCCCATTCTAGGGGTCTGGTCCATACACGTGGGGTTCGTAGACCAACTTGGAGGTCTGGACTGTATATCCAGGGGTCCGACACTTTCCCATGGGTGTCCGGACTCACTGTTGACGCCTTGGAGTATATCACTTTCTTTGGCCACATGGCGGCCCCGGAGCCGCCCTCGTGGTGGGGTCAGGCGCTGTTGCTGGTCCAGAGTAATCACCCGAGGCTGGGGCGAGTCATGGTCTGGTCCCACGTACAGCTCCTTTACCACGCGACTAAAGATAGCCGCGTGGGTACTGCGTCTTCATACAGTAGTAAGGGGTACCCTAGTTTCAGGGTACCGACACATTCCCTTTTAAAGATACTTCTTTTGAAGTATCAAGTATTATTTGAAAATTTTGCTTAGCTCTTCTTAGATCTTGTGGATAGAGGTTGTCCTTTAATACTCAAGGAAGGATGGCTTCTACCTACAAGAATATTTCACCAAAAACATGGTGGGATCTTATTGTAGGATTCCCTTTGATATTTTATTCATTCTAAGGAACACAAGTAGTCCTAAGGATGAAAGCACTTAAATCGAGACTTGGGCTAGGAACAGGTGATGTTCCGTCTAGGTTGATTAAGGATAATCTCGAGTGTAGGCCTGATGGTCAAGAACTATCTTAACTGGCCACATGCCCTGGTATGCGACAAGGTAATCTTGAACCAGACTATTCCATATATGAAGAGACAATCGCGCAATGGGAGTGGAGAGATGGCGGGAGTAGCATGTACCCTTCTGGCATAGTAGCTGGATGGTAGGGTAATGTGCTCTCGGGTGGCGTGCACCTATTCATGTAGTGGAGGACTCCGTGGGAACAGTTGACATATGCAAGGGTTAAGTGGTACATATGTCATGTGGTTAGAAATCCTCAGCTGAGTAAATTGATTCGGATCACCGTTATATCCTCGGACAACGGAGACATGATCACTGCCCTGCATCGTAGGTTAGGAGGAAATCATAATCAATAAAAATATTGTTGTATTTATAAAATGATGAAATGACTAGATGCAAACATCGTCTATTAATATTTGATCCAACATTAAAATGTCAAAAGTTAGGACTCATTTTAGTAAGCTTTTCTGTAAAATATTAAAGTTGATTCTTGCTAAAAGCCTTTCCTTGATTCCTGAATCCAGAATATCCTTGAGAGTCTTTTTTCTTAATCGGGTAAGACTTGCGAAAGTATAGTATGTACTCAGAGTTTTTGAACCCATGTTGTTTCAGGTGGTCAGGAGTATTCTATGTGTCCCTGTGGCTGGAGGATGCTTCCAGTCTTGAAGGAGGATTAGTTAGGTTTGTGTGTGAGCTTTAGAAGGGTTCTACCTTCCTGGTTTTGTTTTTAAGTTATGCACTTTGAGTACTATCAGGATTTATAATAATTATAACTCTTTCTAGCATGTAAAACTTGAGTTCTGTAAATGTAAAGAGTGTTTTGTAAGTCTTCCGCTCTGTCTCTGAAGTGTGTATGTTTCAAATGTGATTACTATAATATACATGTTTTGTGGGAGATCTCTAGGATAATGAGTCCAAGTTGTTGAACCCGATAGCCTTGTTAAGTAATCCAGTACACGTGCATAGCAATCTGAGGCCATTAAGGAAAGGATTGGTGCATGTGGGCCTGATAACTTGGGAGGGTTGTCACTGCTGGAGGATCTCATTGAGGAAGAGCACGTGGCTGTTGATGACGTAGGTTTGCACGCCCACTAGTAGAAAAGAGCTCAAAGCCCGCGATAGGGTTTAATTTTTATATGTGGTTTTAGTTATCAAGCGCCAATGCTATTTTTAGTGACGATTTCTTAAAAAACCTCTTGCAAAAATCATTTGTATAGACCATTTTTGAAGAAAAACGTCACTAGTAATCCATGATTTCTACAGGCAGTTTTTAAGGAACTGCCACTAAAAATCTTTTTTATCCTGAGTTTTTTGAGCTTCTTAAATGACCTCATATGAAAAACCACCAACATAAAAGTTGTAGATCTCTAAAAGTTATGAAACTTTGTAGTTGATAACGTTTTTATTTAAAATAATTTTGACTCTCAAACATTGCATCTAAATTTGTCAAATTTAAAATGCAAATTTTGCTGTTGGGACTATGCTTCGTCGTCGAAGGTCTTGTAGGAATAAGCGGTTTTCAGCTGAAGCTGTTTGTATGAGTTGGCCGAAGGTTCCTCTTCATGAAGCTTCGGTATTACAAACCGACTTAAAGATAGAATGACCTTTTAGTCCATAAAGGTCTGAGTCAATGTTGTAAACTTTTATGAGGGGCATAATTGTAATTCTTCACAGGCTGTGTCCTGTGTCTATAAATAGTGAACAGTATTCCTTTACTGTTCACGGATTCCGGTAATTGTAATCGCATCATTCGAGAACCAATCTTTGTCAAGGCAGAGGTAAAGCTGTATTCAATGATTTAATATATTATAATATGATTCGTTTATGATTCATTTACCTTTGATACCCTGTATTTTATATTATCTTGTACAATCTATTAAAATTTGATTACGAAGACTTAACCTTCGTAATCATATTCTCATTAACCTTCGTCCAAGGTTCATTATCCTCAAGGGAATAATGCTTCGTGGACGAAGGACGTTAACATTTAACATTTTATGCTGCCTTGTTCTTAATTCATAGCATTTGAGAACAAGTCTCCAACATTGGCGCCCACCTCCGGTGAACTCACTTCCACTTTTTTTGAGCTGATGGCTTCGTTCAACGATCAAGCTGGAGCTGCTTTGGCTCCGAAGCTGCTACTCCCGATAACAGGCGGTTCATGTTCAGAGCCAGCCAACAAGAAGCAGAAGAAGGAAGCACAGAGAAGGGTACAACATGTTGGGGTGCAAGGACCCTTCATCAAGTCGAGATGGTCTCACATTCCTATTACCTTCTCCCAAGAGGACCTTCAACTCAAGGATTACCCACACAACGATGCCATGGTTATCTCTTGTGTTATCAAAGGATTTCTGGTCCACAATGTCTTGGTTGATACAGGCAGTGCAGCTGATATCATATTTGCTAAGGCCTTCAGGCAAATGCAAGAGCCAGAAGATAAGATTCATGATGCTACGCACCCTCTCTGTGGCTTCGGAGGAAGACAGATTGTAGCACTGGGCAAGATCACCATGTTAGTGACCTTCGGGTTCATCAACAACACTAGAACTGAGCAAGTTGTGTTTGACATTGTTGACATGGAATACCCTTACAATGCAATTATTGGTCGTGGCACCCTCAATGCTTTCGAAGCAATTCTTCATCCTGCCTATCTTTGCATGAAGATACCTTCGGATCAAGGACCCATCGCTATTCATGGAAGTCAGGAAGCTGCCAGAAGGGCCGAAGGAAACTGGACTGACTCAAAAGCAATCCATAACATAGATGGAGCTGAAGCTTGTGAACAGTACAAATTCAGAAGGGAGAAAGCAGCTTCAGCAGATCAGCCGAAGCCCATGCTCTTATGTGAGGACATAGCAGAGCAGAAGGTGCTGTTGGGCTCTCAATTATCCGAAGAGCAGGAGAAAACCTTAATAAGGTTTTTGTTCAACAACAAAGATGTTTTTGCATGGTCAGCCAATGACCTCTGCGGAGTAAATAGGGATGTTATTGAACACTCGCTCAATGTTGACCCATCCTTCAGACCCAGAAAGCAGAGGCTTCGGAAAATGTCTGATGATAAGGCCGAAGGTGCTCGTAATGAAGTCAAAAGACTCCTCAGTGCAGGAGTTATCAGAGAAGTAAAGTACCCAGAATGGCTAGCTAACACTGTTATGGTAAAAAAGGCCAATGGCAAGTGGCGAATGTGTATCGATTTTACAGATCTCAACAAGGCTTGTCCGAAGGACGAATTCCCATTGCTAAGGATAGACTCTTTAGTTGATGCAGCAGCTTCTTCAGAGCTCATGAGTCCGCTAGACTGTTACTCAGGCTATCACCAAATCTGGATGAAGAAGGAAGATGAGCCGAAGACTAGCTTCATAACCCCAAGTGGCACATATTGCTATCTTCGGATGCCTGAGGGGCTCAAAAACGCTGGAGGAAGTTTCAGCAGAATGACTGCGAAGGTTCTCCAGTCTCAGATAGGCAGAAATGTGCTAACTTATGTTGATGACATCATTGTAAAAAGCACGAAACAGGAAAATCATATTGCTGATTTGCAGGAGACCTTCGCCAGTTTCAGACAAGCTGGCTTAAAGTTGAATCCAGAAAAATGTGTCTTCGGAGTAAAGAAGGGGAAATTTCTTGGATGCTTGGTTTCAACAAAGGGAATTGAAGCTAATCCAAGTAAAATTGAAGCTATACTTCGAATGGAGCCACCAACTACAAAAAAGGGGGCCCAAAGATTAACAGGGAGGTTGGCATCTCTTAATAGATTTATATCCAGATCAGCAGAAAGAAATTTACCATTCTTCGAAGTGCTGAAATCAGCCGAAGTCTTTCAATGGGTACCAAGCCAACAAAAAGCCTTCGAGGAACTGAAGCAATATCTGATAGATTTAACAACATTAACTCCACCAACGCCAGGGGCTCCTTTGTTATTATATGTGGCAGCTTCGCACTCAGCGGTAAGTGCAGCACTTGTCCAAGAGAAGCTTGATGGCCAAGTCAAGAAGCAGGTCCCAGTGTATTTTGTATCTGAAGTTCTTAGTATATCAAAGAAAAACTATACAGAATTAGAGAAGGTGTTATATGCTGTTTTGATGGCATCCAGGAAGCTTCGGCACTACTTTCAAGCATACAATATTGTTGTTCCTTCTTCGCAGCCGTTGAAGGATATTATGAGAAATAGAGAAGCTACTGGGCGAATTGGAAAATGGGCTGCAGAGCTCAATGAATTTTGCATTGATTATGTGCATAGATCCTCGATCCAGTCCCAGACGTTAGCAGACTTCATTGCTGACTGGACGCCAAGGGCTCAGGATGAAGAAACAAATAAAGATGCCGAAGTTTGGACAGTGTTTTGCGATGGGTCTTGGGGAACCTTCGGGGCAGGAGCAGCTGCTGTGTTGGTCTCGCCATCCAAAGTTAAAACTTGTTATGCGGCAAGACTCGATTTCAGTTGTACAAACAATATTACTGAGTACGAAGCCTTGCTTTTGGGTCTTCGGAAGCTAAAAGCAATGGGAATCAGAAGGGCCATTCTTAAAACTGATTCCCAAGTTGTTTCGGGTCATATCGACAAGAGTTGCAAGGCTAAAGATCCGAAGCTTGAAAGATATCTAGACATGGTTCGAAGAGTCGAAGCTTCTTTCGAAGGATTTTCTGTCAAAAATATCCCTCGAGGACAAAATGAGCATGCTGATTTGCTAGCTAAGTCAGCAGCACAGGGGCTGCCTTTACCTTCGGATGTGTTCTTCGAAACAATAAAGGCACCTTCCGTGGAACTCCTTGAAAGAGCAGTCCTCAATATATCTCCTGTTTATAGCGAAGATTGGAGAACTGAGATCATCTCTTACCTTCAGGGTAAATTCCTTTTAGATGACGAAGCTTATAACAGGAGGATAGAGGCAAGAGCTCGTCCATATGTCATGATAGAAGGGGAGTTGTACAAGCATGGAGTTTGCGCTCCGCTACTCAAGTGTTTATCTAGAACCGAAGGTATAGAGTTGATGAAAGAAATACATGCAGGCCTATGTGGATCTCACATTGGATCTAGGCCGTTACTTGGAAAAGTTTTCCGCCAAGGGTTTTATTGGCCGAAGGCAGCTTCGGATGCAGCGGAATTAGTCCAAAAGTGCGAAGGCTGTCAGAAATGTGCAAGAGATCAAAAACAACCTTCGTCCTTAACACAGCTCATACAACCCATCTGGCCATTGCAAAGGTGGGGCCTTGACTTGTTAGGTCCATTACCACCGGCCCAAGGGAACTTAAGATATGTTGTAGTGGCTGTGGAATATTTTTCTAAATGGATTGAGGCAAAGCCTTTAGCCACAATAACTTCGGCCACTGTCCAAAAGTTTTTCTGGCAGAATATTGTTTGTCGTTTCGGGGTACCAAAGGCCATCACTGTAGATAATGGAACACAATTCGACTCCGAAGCTTTCAGAGATTTCTGTGATCAAATTGGTACAAAGATCCATTTTGCATCAGTCAGGCATCCGGAGTCAAATGGGCTCGTTGAAAGAGCCAATGGCATTATAATGACAGGAATAATGAAGTTAATCTTCAATCAACCCAGGGGAAAGTGGCCAGATCAGTTAACCAAAGTGGTGTGGAGCCACAATACAACAACATCAAGGTCTACAGGCTTTACTCCATTCAAGTTATTATTCGGTGACGAAGCAATAACTCCGGAAGAAGCTAAAACTGGATCAATAAGAGTAGTAGCTTCGGCAGAATCAGGTTCTGAAGATGCTTATTCTGTGAAAAAAGATGCTTTAGAAGGGATCAGGCTTCAAGCTGTGGAGAATATCAATAAATACCAAGCTGAAACAGTCAAATGGCGAGATAGAAAAGTTCGGCTAAAGAATATTGAGTCAGGACATTTGGTGCTTCGGAGAGTGGCCAACCCAGACACAGTGGGCAAGTTACAGTTGAAATGGGAGGGACCTTTCTTAGTAGCATCTTCGTCAAGACCCGGTTCATACAGATTGAAAGATATGGACGGCAACGACATTCCTAGATCTTGGAATGCGGATGAGCTTCGGCGATATTATGTGTAACTTGATGTAACTTTTTATGTCTTTTCTTTTTCATGGCACCCTTTTCCTTTCTAAAGGGGGAGAAAGGTTTTTAATGGGGCCATCATATGTAATTTCCTTTTTTAGTTCTATAAGAGCAAAATCCCCCAAGGAATGTAAATGTAAAAGCTGAGAACGCACCATTGAGTGCCGAAAAGTAAAAAGCGAAGAAGCTCCAAAGTCGTTCCTAAGGGAATGCAGAGCTTACAGCGAAAAGTCAACGCTAATTCCGCCAAAAGTAAAAGGCGAAGAAGCTCCAAAGTCGTTCCTAAGGGAATGCAGAGCTTACAGCGAAAAGTCAATGCTGATTACGCCGAAAGTAAAAGGCGAAGAAGCTCCAAAGTCGTTCCTAAGGGAATGCAGAGCTGATGTGTGATTGTTTCTAAGGAAATAATGGCTGAGGGTATGGCTTCGGATATGTGTTTGGACATTCATTCGCACATCACATTACATCATAGCATTTGCATTCATAAACATTCATCCAGGCATATGTAGGATAATCATCATCATGGCATAAGTGGTTGCTTCGGCATAAGAGAAGAGCTTCTTCGCGTACAAAAAGGAGAGCTTCGGAAGAAAGGGAAATGTTGTTTTCTATGCTTCGCTGTGTACGAAAAGAAGGGAAGGTGTTTTTTTCGCCTTCGGCTCAAAAAAGATAATTTCGTCCACAACAAAGCACTTCACATACATTAATAGAAGGGTAAGAGCATAATACAAGGTATGAACAGAACTCATTAAAGACAAGTTTAGTTACATTTACACAAGTTATCTCAAAAGTTTCCTGAGTCTGTCTACAGTCTACTCCTACTTAATCTTCGAGGGATTTTAGCTTCGACGTCACTCTTTTTAATCATCGACTTCGGCTTCGTCATCCTACATGAATTAAGTTGTTGTAAGTCAAAATCGAGCTTGAAGGAAGAGGTAAGCACAAGGTATGATTTCTTACTGGTTCAAGATGACTCCGAGCTTCATCTCCAGCCTTTTCTCGCCCGCCTTTTGTCCATATCATTTTTATAAATCTATTGGAAATACTTCGGGCGAGATCAGGGATGTTATCTAGGATTGATGGTGATAAAGTGAAATTGGGCCTATTGACAATCTTTCCATGGTCATAGCCAGCTTTTAGGAAAGCTGCAGCAGTGCCCCGAGAAGCTACCCAGGCACAGAAGTCACCGTGCCCAGCTATAACTTCGTCGAGCTCGTCAATTTCACCCTCAATATGTTCGAAGGTCTTCGGTAAATCTTCAGCTGAGGGGGTGAATTTCTCACTGCTGGCTCCAATTGAGTGAAAGAATTTTCTTAGTCGTTGAATGCATTTGTTGCTAAATTCCAAACATTTTTCTTGAAGGTCCGCCAATAGTTTTTTCAAATCTGAATTTTGTTGAGCTTCGGCTTCAAGTTTTGCATTAAGTTCTTGCTTTTCTTGTTCAAACTGCTCAGATTGGCAGAGAAGCTTCGTGTTCAGTTCTGTTATTTTTGCTTCGGCTTCCGCCAATAAATCTTCAGTTGCCTGGAGCTCAAAGTTTTTCTTCTCAATAGCAGCTGATTGCTCCTTTATTTTGTTTTCTAAATTTTCAATTATAACTTCGTGTTTCTTGTCTTCAAAATCTTGCTGCATTTTCAAGGCTTTGATCAACAGCATACTCTGCACGAAAACAACCTTCGTTAGACATGTTTTCATTATTAAAAACAATATAAGTTAAGGGAAAAGTAGTTCACCTTGAAATTGGAATAAAATAAACTACTAACGATATGTTGTCGTCGGTAGCGGCTAATGTCCATTTCTAGCTTCGGAAAACCGATACTCTTTGACAGAGTACTGATAACTTTGGCAACAGTTTGGTTTCGGATACAATCTAATTTTTCATCATCAATACCTCCGAAGAGGAGTGCTCCTGGTTTGTACCCGCAAGATTTGGCATACTCTTTAAGCTCTTCTATTTCGGGTTTTGACAATTTTTCTCTAACTAAATTTTGAAACATGAAGGCTTCGTTATCTGAAGCTTCGTCAGCAATTTCCTTTCCTTTCCCCGACGCTGCGGCCGCGGCCTCTTCGGCGGCAGTGGTAGCTTCTTCTGTGGCCATGTCTAGCAGTATTTTGTCGATGTGTTCGATTGTGCTTTCCAGGTTCACATCTTCAATTGAGGCAGCTTCGGCAGCCGCGACCTCCGAAGGTGTGATTTCAATATCTGTTCTTTCCTCAGCCGCTGGTGTCTTCTGAGCCGAAGCTCTTGGTGGTGTCTTGTCAATGACCTCTGTCACAGTGATAATTCTTTGTCTCTTTGCTTTAGTCGTTTTCTTCGTTTTTTCGGGCTCCTTTTCCTTCTGAAAAAACTTTGTCAGTTGAGGCCCCAATGGACTTAGCTTCGCAGGCAGGGATTCAGTCATTACCTTCAAAATTTCCTCCACATCAGTGGCAGAGGGTGATGCGGGGGTTTCTTCTTCGTCAGATATTTTTTGCTTCGGAGAAGACGCTTTCCTCTTCTTCGGAATTCTCTTCTTTGATGGTTCTTTCTCATCTTCATTTAAGGCTTCAGTTGTCCTTTTCCTTTTCTGGCCCCCGACACCTTTGTTCAGATTTTCATAGTCAGGGTATTCAAAACCCAGGGCGTCCAGCACTCGATTCAGTCTTCGCTTCGGACGGGTGCCGAAGGCCGCAGTCATCAATTGATCTTCTTTTTTGGAGTAATTGCCAAGTATTTCATTGCACATTACTTCAATTGTATCCAGCCACTCTTGGCAAGGTGTTTTAAAGTATTTCTTAAACTTGAAATAGTAAGGTAAACGCACAAGTTCACCTTCTTTCTTCTCCTCCTTTAGCTTCGGCATTTCCCATTCTTTTAAACTAGGAAAAACCTTGAAAGCCAAAAACTCCTGAACCAGGTCTCTTGTACTGATATGCTCTGCAATAATTCTGAATTCATTCAATGCCTGTTGTGTTGGACCTTCTGGTGTCATATTGCAGCGAGGTCGGGTTTCTCCGAAGATTAGTTCGAGTGGACTTTGCACAAGCTTCTCCTTGTCGTCATAAACCTTGACATAGAACCACTCCGACTTCCAGTCTGCTGCCCATTTGCTCCGGTAGCTGATTACAGGAAACTTTGTGGTTTTCCGATAAGCAAAATTATAGCAACCAAAATTGTCATGCAATCCATCTTTTCTAGCCTTCGTCTGATAGTGCAGTTCGTGAACTCGACAAAAGCTGTCTGCAAACGGCTCCACCGCTTGGCTTCGGAGGGCCCAGATATAAACGCTAAGCCTAACGATAGCGTTAGGAGTTAACTGATGAAAGTAGATACCAAACCTCTTCAGTACCTCTGCAATAATCTCATGTAGGGGGAATCTTAATCCAGCCTTTAGAAAGCTCTTGAAAATGACAATTTCATCCTTCTCCGGCTTTGGGGTAGTCTCTTCTCCCCCGAAGCGTAATAGCTTCTTCTGATTCTCATTGAAAAAGCCCGACTTTACCATTTTGGAGAGATCAGCCTTCGAAACAGTAGACTTTCCGAAGTCCAAGTGGCTGGGCTTGCTTGGCATGGCAATACGATAATCGTCTTCGGGATCAGTTTCCTCAATATCTTCTTCTTCTGCTTCGGCAATTGCTTGTTCTGCCTGTTCTGCATCATCACTGAGGATCTTTTCCGAAGTTACCAGTCCGGACCTTTGCATCGCTTCGGAGATGGGAACAGTCTCCGAACCTTCAACTTCGCCCCCCTCACGCTCAACCCTAGCGGTAGATCGCACTCTAGCCATTTAATTCTGAGTTTGTGGAAATTAAATACTTTTTTCTTCCAAAGTTTTTCCTTCTGACGAAGCAGGCTTCAAGTTGGAGCTTCGTTCGATTCCGAGAGTCAAGCTTCGGCGATGGTTAAAAATTTTGGCAGCAAAACAGTGCAAATAGCAATGAATGCTGTGGTAACTTCACACCTACTCGTCTGTTTATATAGTACTGCAGGTAAGAAGGCGAACCGCCAGGATTTTTACACCAGGCGGACACCCGCTTGCACTCGCTGCGTGGTGGACCGCAGAGACAAACAGTAACTCTGCAAGGTGGGACCGATACGCGCTGGGAAACTGAATCGTTTCTCGACAACGAGCTCGGGGAAGGTGTTTTTCGGACCTTCGGCTCCCCAAAGCTTAAGAGACTTTTTTCACGGATCAAGCTCGTTACGAAAAACGATCTAGCACCACGAAAGGGGCTACTGTTGGGACTATGCTTCGTCGCCGAAGGTCTTGTAGGAATAAGCGGTTTTCAGCTGAAGCTGTTTGTATGAGTTGGCCGAAGGTTCCTCTTCATGAAGCTTCGGTATTACAAACCGACTTAAAGATAGAATGACCTTTTAGTCCATAAAGGTCTGAGTCAATGTTGTAAACTTTTATGAGGGGCATAATTGTAATTCTTCACAGGCTGTGTCATGTGTCTATAAATAGTGAACAGTATTCCTTTACTGTTCACGGATTCCGGTAATTGTAATCGCATCATTCGAGAACCAATCTTTGTCAAGGCAGAGGTAAAGCTGTATTCAATGATTTAATATATTATAATATGATTCGTTTATGATTCATTTACCTTTGATACCCTTTATTTTATATTATCTTGTACAATCTATTAAAATTTGATTACGAAGACTTAACCTTCGTAATCATATTCTCATTAACCTTCGTCCAAGGTTCATTATCCTCAAGGGAATAATGCTTCGTGGACGAAGGACGTTAACATTTAACATTTTATGCTGCCTTGTTCTTAATTCATAGCATTTGAGAACAAGTCTCCAACATTTGCAAACGAACTCGGATGAGAAAAGTACCAAAATAAAAGTTATAGAACTTCAAATGTTATGAAACTTTGTAGTTGTTAACTTTTTTGTTTGAATTCGTTTACAACCTCAAATAGTCAGTTTATACTTATATTGTTCTAATATGTGGGCAACAAAACTGCAATGTAAACACAAAGTAATTGATTGACGGAGTGGTAGAGGGGGCTATGCGCGTGGTTGAGGTTGTTGGGTTCGATTCCCATCGGCTGTGTAGCCATGAATTTTACGCGAAAAATGCCTCGACTTGCAACTTTGAGCGCCAGTGGAAATCGATTTTTTGCTATTTTTAAAACATATTTTATGTTTCATAGAAAAGGTTTTCGCTGCGCTTTTATTACCTCGACTGTCACTATAAATCAATTTCCACTAGTGGTTTTCTTAGCTCAATCACTAGTGGAAATTGATTTCTACTGACGGTTCTCAGTTACCCGTCTATACAAATAATTTTTTTCTATTGACCTGTAACATTGACTATTGTAAAAAAACTCTAGTGTAATAGATTCACAATCAACTGTATAAAGCTTCTCTATACTAGTGACCGGAGAAGTCGAAGACGTCCTCCACCTCGGAGATGCGGACGATGTTGTTGGAGGATCGTCGTATCTGCATAAGGCTGGATTAGTTCTCAAAGCCGTCGCACATTGCTGGTCTAGCAGCCGACCAACAGGAGGATGGGTGTGGAGGGGAAGAAAAAACAGCCAGGACGGAGGTATGGCTTAGCTAGATGACGCGGTGGGACAAGTGTCGATGCGCTCTGCAATAGTAGCAGAAGGTCGGTGGTGGCGGGGCCCTGCATTCGAGGCAGAACATGTTGCACTCGTTGCACGGGAACGCTGGCTGCGTGATGCAGGCGATGAAGTGTGTGGCGAGGAGCGCCTCCAGCCACTCGAGCACTGGCGCCAACTAGTGCTGGGAATATGGGTCGGGTTTTTCGGGCTAGCACGAGCATGACCCGAAAATAGGAGCCCAAAAAACGGTCCGGCACGAAATAATTTGGGCCAGGCTAGCACGGCCCGAAGGCGGGCTTGAGCCGGGCCTCAATTTTTGGCCCGTCAGGCCCCCAACACGGCCCGCATAGATGGGCCGGGATTGCGCCAGCACGGCCCAATTAAACCCAATCTGTTTAATTTCTTTAATTTAGTAATGTATCGACTTTATATTGTTGTTATATTTGGAGTTTATGTAGTCAAATGATGCTAAAATTGTTTAATATCTTTAATTTAGTAAGTTATGGACTTTATATGGTTGTAATATTTTGATTTTATGTGGTCATATATATGGGCCGGGCTTGGGCCGACACGGCCCAAAGAAGGCACGACATGGTTTATGGCCGGGCTGGGCTACTGTTTTTACACTTCGGGCTAGCATAGCACGACCCAAAAATCTTTTAGGCTTTGCTGGCCTGAACCCGTTTAGCACGAAGCACGATGGACTTGGACCGGGCTGGCCCGGCCCGACCCAATTCCCAGCACTAGCACCGATGCCACGCGCCCAGCTCATTCGTCTGCCCAACCTCGCCCTGTGCCTATGCCGCCGCCACCACTGTTGCACTGGTAGGACCTGACATGGCGGCGCAATGCAGAAATGCAGTGATGGACAGATGTCGCACCCAGATTTAAAGGGTAAACCTGGGCACGAATCAAATGTGTGTTAGGATCAAGTCTCACACATATAATGGCTCATGGTACAAAATGAATGTTGCATCTTTATTATATAATAGAGTTCTGTACAAAATAGTTAAATAATTACATCATAAGAAGACAACGATCCATCAACCAAAGTTTACTGGGAGATGATGGTCTAGACCTCTCACGAACTCATCACAGCATCCTTCATGCTCCTTATCTTGTGTTACATGTCCTTGACATGGGGGAAGTGAGTACAGCAAGGGTGAGCTTATATACGTTCATCTCTCAACAAGTTCTGGAAATAATGTGCATAAGCTCACTTACGATGGGGGCTCATGTGAAATGTAAGGTTTACCAAAGAAGATAGTTAAAGCTGAATATTGCTTTTAAAGTTATTTAAAGTTTTATTAGCAGTTACTAAGTATAAGTAGATACCAATCCAATTAAATAAGAGATCACAATTAATAATAACACTCACAATGTAATGCATATGACAGATTAAGTTTAGTTCCATAAGTTAATCATGCGAGAGTCCTGAGTCGCTCTTGACCATGAGCACGGTTGATATACCAGTTTTGCACTCTGTAGAGGTTACACATCTTTACCCACAAGATGTGTTTTCCGTTTAGCTAGGGTTAGCTAGACCCATAGACACTTCCAAGGTGAATGGCTAGGGATCCACTGCGAGGCCTTTCCAAAGTTCCACTAGTTCGAGAAAACCCACTACAGATTTTCAGGAAGAAGGAAGCATAGGAATCCGTCGTCCGAAAAGCTTTACAGATAGTTCGACCCGAGGACCTCCCTATACTCTGCAGCGACACCTCCCCGCTTGTCCCTTTCAGGTAAGGTAATATCTCCCTAGCTTTCCTAATTACTTGGCCAATGGCATCCCATTCCACCCTTGTGGTAGCACCGTTATCTCAAGTTAAGCTCAATGTTCCAATTAACAGAATATTCTTTTCATGAACAATAATTAAATCAACAATAATAGTGGAACATGATCATAGTTCAGCATAACATTAATCCCAAAACCTGGTAGAGCAATAGCAAGTCTATCTAATAGTTCATTTGTCTGCAAGGTGTGGGGTAAACAAAACTAGGGGAACCTATTGGACCTGTTGGTCCTTGTTCTCGGATGCTATACATCAATAACAAAGCAACACAATTGTTAATGATTAGAGACCTTCGTCCTTCAGAACATTATCTCCCTTCAGATATAATGATCCTCAGACAAAGGTCACGAAGTATATACCTTCATCATCTCAATAAATAAATATAAATGAAGGCACGTAAAACACAAAAGAACGTAAATAACGGTATATCGACAAATTATTTACATTCTCATTTTATAAACATGAATAAATATTCATAATATTCATATCTTATTGATTTCTTTGGCTTGTCAGAAGGTGTGAACGTGAGGGTGACGTGAGAGCAATTACAGTGTAGCGTGAACAGTACGGTTTTATTGTTCATCTATTTATAGGCGAGGGACGCAGCCCGTGCAAAATTACATTTATGTCCCTGACATTTACTATTAACCATAAGGCAAGCTATCAAGGACTAAGTAATCTTTTCTCCTTTGGGTCGGTTCCATCTTTCACCATCGTCATCATGCTAAGCCAAGGCTCCTTCAGCCACAGCTTCGGCGCTCGTTCATTCTTCCTTCAGGTCGTACCTTCATATCACGCATACCTTCAGCTTAAAATCGAAGCCTCCTGTAACAATCTATGTTATACTGAAAAACATGTTAGTTAAGTTTTTTAGGACCTTCGGAAGAGGAAGGCCCCCAACAGTAGCCCCTCGCAGTATTAATTTGTTTTTGTATTCACAAATTCAGAGTGCGACGTGAACGGAGGCCTTTAGCCGAAGGTCCGAAAAAACACCTTCCCTTCGCTAGAATAGCGAAAGTCAATGACATGTAGGGCCCACCAAGTTGTGATGCGCTGGGCATATAAATAGGAACCTGCATTGATAGCATTTGACATTGTTGGGGGCCTTCGACTTCCGAAGGTCCTCAAAAACATGATTTAACAATGTTTCTGGAAGTATAATGCATGAACAGGTACCTTCGGACTTGAGTTGAAACCACAGCGTGAAGAAGCACAAGAAGGAGTACGAAGGATAGCGCGAAGCCGAAGCTGTGCGCAGGAGAGCTTCGGCATGAAAGCAGAAAAGGAAAACCGACTTAAAGATGAAAAGGCTATTTGGACCTTGATGGAGTACTATAGAGTTATTAGCAAATGTAAAGGGCATGAGTGTAATTTTACATGGGCTGCGTCCCGTGCCTATAAATAGATGAATAGTAACCCCGTACTGTTCACGCTGACTAGGCATTGGTCCTTGCGCCACGCTGGTACTTTTACCTTCTTTCAAGTCGAAGGTACACTTGTAATTTGATATCATTTCTATTTTTCCATAGCAATAAAATAGAAATGGGATAATAATAATACATGACTGTTTATATTATCTTTTATGTTTTATGTGATTCTTTCTTCATCCCTATATGTTATGTTGATGAAGGTATGTCCTTCATTACCTTCGTCCGAAAGTCATTATATCCTAAGGGAAATAATGCTTCGAAGGACGAAGGGCTTTAACGTTTAACGTTTTCTGTGTTGCCTTGTTCTTAACTCATAGCATTTGAGAGCAAGTCTCCAACATTGGCGCCCACCTCCGGTGAACCATTTTTTGACCACCTTCGGCAAGCATCGACCTTCGTCATGCCGCCAAAGAAAGCTTCGGCAACAGGGGCTACCGCTCTGCAGCCGCTGGACCCGAACCAGGAGACCCTTTCTCTTCGGGAGGCCCGAAGTCAGAAGAGGAAGGCCACTAGTCCAACACCACAAGAGGATGAGTTGGACCAAGAAATCAGGAATATGGAGATGCTTCATCAGCAGGTACAGAAGAAGGAGAAGATGGCTCGGTTAGCTGACCTGAAAGGCAGATTGACGAAGCTACCGAAGAAGTGCGTCATCTTGCTCAAGATGAGCAGAATCGAAGGCCCCACCACAGAGAGCTGCACCAAGAGGGCTTCTTCAACGAGGATGACTGGTATGAGGATTTCCATCATGGAAATTTTGCTTTTGATGATGCTTCTCCTCTGTCAGAAGAGCTGCAGGCTATGCCCTAGCCCCTGTCTTACAAGCCACCCCAGCTCCCCAAGTATGACGGACACTCAGATCCAAAGCAGTTTCTAATGAGCTACGAAGCAACTATATCATCGTATGGTGGCAACACTGCAGTCATGGCGAAATCCTTCGTCATGGCAGTCAAAAATGTTGCACAAACTTGGTACTCCTCTCTTCGTCCAGGAACAATCACATCATGGCAGAAGCTGAAGGACATGCTGGTCACCAGCTTTCAAGGGTTTCAGACGAAGCCGGTTACCGCTCAAGCCTTGTTCCAGTGCACGCAAGATCAAGAGGAATATCTCCAGGCGTATGTCCGAAGGTTCTTGCGTCTGAGGGCACAAGCGCCAACAGTGCCCAATGAAATTGTCATTGAGGCCATGATTAAGGGGCTTCGGCCAGGACCTTCAGCCCAATACTTCGCCAGGAAACCCCCTCAAACCCTGGAGAAACTACTTCAGAAGATGGATGAATACATCCACGCTGACAATGATTTTCGACAGAGAAGGGAGGAAGCTTACAGGTTCTCCGAAATGGCCAGGGGCTTCGGAGGGAGAATCCACCCTAGGCACGTCAGATCAATTCATTCCACTCAGAATGACGATAGGGGAAGTCAACAACAGAGGCCGCAATATTCTTCCTAGGCTTCGGGGCAGCAACAGAGCTATCCTCGGCCCCCAGCTCTAAGGGGCAGAGGCGCCAGGGGCTTCGGAGGAAGGTTTGGGGATCAGCCCAAGAAAATTTATTGTCTATTCTGCGGTGAGGACAAGGGCCACACTACCAGGATGTGCCACGTCACCATCCAGAAACAGAAAGAGATAGCAAAAGCTGCAGCCCAACAGAGCCAGCCGAAGCAAGTCATGCATACTGCTTCGTACCACTCATCGTACATTCCAGAGTATGTGGGTAACCATCCTGCAGCCTCTGTTGCTTCGGTAAGCCAACCTCAGGCATCTTGGCAACAGCCTCCACCTTCACCACCATTGCAATGAGGCCAGCAGCTAGAAGGGAGCCATCACACTCATCAGCAACGAGACTTCAGAGAGGAGTCCGAAGCTCGCACAGTCAACAGTACTGTGCCAGAATCGAAGCACATTTACTAGAAGATATCCTACTTCTGAAATAGTTCTGGCATTCGTTATCATTTTTCTTTTTTAATAGAGAACAATCGTTAAAAGCCTAAGTTTTTCCTGTCGTTTTCAATTCCTTGTAATAGCTTCGTTTTGGCCATAGTGGAAATGTATCTCTTTTACAGACTCACGAAATCCAAAAAGTTGATGAAGCACGAAAGTTGCTCTCAAGAGAGCGCGGGGATCACAATCACATTACAAGTTTTGCCGAAGCAATAGAAAGTCGTTCTAAGGAGCGCAGCGTAAGTTTCCCGAAGCAACAAAAAGTTGTTCCTATGGGAGCGCAGTGTAAGTTTTCTGCTCAAAAGTCGTTCCAAAGGGAATGCAGAGCTTACAGCGAAAAATAAACGCTGATTCCGCCGAAGTAAAAGGCGAAGCGCGAAAAGTCAACGCGAATATCGCTGAAGTAAAAGGCAAAGAAGCTCCTAAGGGAGGCTTACAGCGAAAAGTCAGTGCTGATACACCGAAAAATAAGCAGTGAAGCCGAAAAATAAATGGCAAAAAGATTGTGTGCTTTACTGAGGGAATGTGTGTGTATCTTCGGCACAAATACCATTTTGCATAGCATAACATCATTACATCATTTTGCATAGCATAATATCATACATCATATTGCATCAATGGCGCAAGAAGGGGATTGAATGTTGATCTTCGGAGATTGTTTCGAAGAAGCAGTGCCAAGGCACAAAACAAGTATTGAAGAAGTACAACTTCGTCAAACTCTAAAATGAAAAGGAGATCTATTGCTTACGAAGCATAATGATTTTACGAAGATTGGATGTTTTTACGAAATATGGATATTCTTCACAACGCATGAAAAGCAGGGAAGGTGTTTTTCGCCGAAGGCTCAAAAACGGTATGTACGTAGAGTTTCATGCATCGTAAAGAATTCAGTTACAAGCAGCTTAAATATTACATTCAAAATTATAAAAATATTACGCACTTTGTTCAGCAAATGTTACATTCCAAATGTTTTTACAATAAAAGCTATTCTTCTTTTAAAACTGCTTCCGCAGCTTCGTTTAGCAGTCGATTAACAGCTTCGTCCAAAATAACTTCGGCCACTTTAGTGACTTCATCTTCTTTCTCTACTTCTGGGATGGCCATCGACTCGAAGGGCTCTGGAGGAGGAGATAGTTCAGCTGCGATATTAAATGTAAATAAGTCCGAAGTCGCAAAATTAGTAAATAAAGTTAAAAAGTTATTAAGCAATACCTATCCGCCTCTCAAGTTCCGCCGCTTTCTCAGCTGCCTTCGTCGCTTCTTTTGAATCATGGGAATCTTTTTCACTCTTTTTTATCATCTCGTGCGCCATCCCTCGACCGCCATTCTCCTAGATGTCAGTAAAGAATTTTCCGCCAATTAAGCTTGCTTCGGCCGAGGGATCTTTTGTATCTTCAATAGATAAAGTAGCTTCGCCTTGAGCCAAAGCTTTCACATGGTCGCAGCCTAACTTCTCTAAAATAGCTGCGACTCCCCTGGCACCCAAGAAAGCACAGATATCCCCGCGACCACTCAAAACTTCCTCAAAAGCTTCAGCTTCTTTGCTGATCCAATCAATTGGGCCTTCAGGATCACCCCTTACGAAGTCGTCTTCGTTAGAGAATGCGCCAACATTGGCGAAGCTAGTTTTTATTTTCTTAACACACTCTATAGATTTTTCATAGCACCTCTCCTTGGATGCATGAAGTTCATCAACTGTTTTTTGTAAGTGGTTCCTCCAATATACACTAATATCTCGATCAGCCTCTGCAAGACCACATTTTTCTTTAGCTTCGAATAGCTGTTTCCGAAGATCTTCGATTTCGTATTTCTGAGCTTCAGCTTGGGCTTTGGAAGCAACTTCGTCTTCTTTTATTTTGTTCAACAATGAGTTTAATATTTTATCTTTTTCAAAACCTTCGATCCTTAGTTCAATTACTTCGGAACGAAGGTTGTTTAAGGCTATGGTATACCCTTCATCTTCAGCACTTTTTTGCGCCTTGAGGGCGTTGCTAAGGATAAGGCCCTGCAAAAAATGCGGTATTGAGTGTAAGTAAATGGAAAATTTTGTTTTTAAATACAAAAATCTCATTTTCTCACCTTTAAACTATTGTATGCTAAGCTGTCGGCCAACTCATCTTTTGATAACACTGAGAGCCCATCTTCTAGTGTCGAGAACCCGAAGCTCTTGCCCATCTCTCGGCAGACAGAAATCTCTTTGCTGTCTGGGAGACAATACAAGAAGTCTTCTTCCCCGCTGCCGTTGAATACCAGTGCCCCCTTTGGATATTTCAATCTTTGAGCATAGAATTGAGCTTCTCGCTTTTCTTTCTCAGATAATCTTTTTTCCAAAGCATGTCGTATAATATAATCAGGAGCTTCAGATGATGCTTCGGGAATAGGAATGGCGGTTTTTCCAGTTAGAATTACTTCTGCATCTTCTTTCTCCGTCTTTTCTCTGATTTCCAAGGATTTCTCCTTGGCGGGCTCTGAAGGCCCAGCTTCGGTCTCGACTTGGATCTTGGTAGCTTCGGCCTCAATTTGTGTTTCCGAAGCTTCGACAGCTTTCTTCGGAGTAGAGCTTGAAGATTTTATTATTTCTAGCATATCTAATACGTTAACCATTCTCTTCCTCTTGGGAGTCGTTGAAAGATCCTTTTGTGCCTTCGGCATTGTCACCTCTGCCGAAGGACTTATTACTTCTAATATCCTCGTTTTCTCAACCTTCATCTCTTCAATGTTAATGGCCTTCGGCTCATCTGACTTGGCTGATGATGCCTTCGGCGATACAGACGATTCTTCAATTTTCTGCGTAATCGCAGGTTTCTTGCCTTCGGTCACCGAAGAGGTCTCACCGCCAAATTCGGGCACTGTGGCCGGTTCAATATAGCGCGGTCGATGAGTAAGGACCTTCACCCTTTTCCTCTTCGGCACAGGCTCACTCGGAGTGGCTGAAACATCATCTCTCCCGGAACCTCCACTTTTTCTTTTTTGCCCCCGGGGCGGGTAACGGTAGTTAGGATACATGAACCCAAGAGCATCAAAAACTCTGTTTAGTCTCTTCATTTTTCGGTTCCCGAAGGTCGCAGATAATGCGTTATCTTCTGCTCTGGAGTATAGCCCAAGCAGCTCATCGCTTGTAGCATCGACGCTTTTCAGCCAGTCGTTGTCTGGCTCAATAAACTGGTCTCTAAACCTGAAGGTATATTTTAGTCGAACCAAACCACCTTCGTGGGGATTGCTGATGGATTCTTTTAGCATCTCCTAGTTGGCTACCAATGGCCATATTCTGTAGGCCACGTGCTCTTGAACTAAGTCCCTTGTCCCGATGAAAGAGCAGACTAAGCCGAAGGCCTTACGACATTCTTCGGCCGCTTCGTCAATTTCTACCTTTGGTTTCCAGAGCCCGAAGCGTTGCTAGATAGGGCGCATGATTATCTCTTTAATGTCTTCTCGTGCCTTTAAATCATTTTTTACATAGAACCATTCTTTCGTCCAGTCTCTGGGCCATCTCTTCTGAAAAGTCGGTACTGGAGAGCTTGAGCCAGAACGGGCAACGAAGCTATATGTAACACCCCACTGGTCATACACAATGGATATTACCAAAACTCCTCCCACCAAACTTACTCAACACAAGAGATGTAATAAAGAGAGAAAATATTGCAAAATCCGGCAGCACCTCCTTTGAAACTAGCATAACAAGGAGGGGAAACATGTAGTTCATACAGGATATAAAGACAGATAATTCACGTAGTAGAATCTAAATGCAAAAGTGGTAAAACACATTCATGACCCAACAGAAGCAAAATAAATGAGATAAGGAACTCAGCCCACCCCAAAACAAACGCTCAACCAAGAACAAAGTAATTCACTAGACTTGACCCTCTCTGATTAACAACATTATTAAGTGGTGGTTCCTTTATTAAAGGTGTAGTGGCCGTGCTGCTACATCTCTCTTTTCCCAAAGCAGAAATTAGGTGCCTGCATCAAACAATGCAAGATGTGAGATGACACATCTCAGCAAGTAAACATAACAACAAATTGGACATTGTAAATCAACTGTGCTTAAACAACCACGTGGTTCAAAACTTCCATTTTGAACATTAAATTGCAGCAAGTAAACAAGTAACAAAATACTTAATGCCAAGAAGAATCACCATGCACAAGTCCAGATTATCCACATCCACATAATAGATTCCACACCTCTCCCATGAATGCACATGGCTATAGATGCAATAATGACTTCTGCCTCCATATCTTTAAGGATATAAAGCTGCATCATACCCCTTCTCGGGCAACATATGATGCTCAATGTACCAGTACGGTCGGACCATAAGATCGCGACGAAACTTCAATGCAATGGATGATGAGTGCATTATGCATGACAACATCATGAGTTCTTCCCAAATAAAATGTGCTAGACATATACTTCCACCCATTCCACATAATAACCACTTGAGTAACATGATCAAACCTCAAACTCAACATATGAAATCCATGAAACATGAACATTTTCAAATGATGGTACTCAATAAAAAAAATATGAATATGAACACAATAGCACAACATAATCAAGTATAAAACTCCTCATTTGACAGACGGAATAACCATCACAGTTTTACTTGCCTTCACCGGAAGTTTGGGCAAATCCCTAAGAACGATCCGGAAGTCCACCACCTGTTTTTGACACCCAACTTAGTGCACCAAATTCACATAAAAAACCTCAAAAACAATGCCGCACCTACGCGCAGTCTCAAACCCCGCCGCGGGTAATAATTTCCCCCCCACACCAACCAAACTGCAGCGGCGCTGCTTAACAATTCCATAACTTTAAAATTAAGACAGCAGCGGTGACAACCAAAAACTCCAGAGACAACTACATACATTTCCCCACAAGTTTGGTATACAATTTAGGATTAAATTCTAACATCTAATTACCCCTAAACGGTCCACAAGACATCCCCTGCAATCTGTTTTTTCCTGATTTGGGCAGCGACATATTCGGATTCAAACAGCGATAACTTTTAAAATATAATTCCGAATCGAGCGCATAAGTACTTGTTGGAAAGATAACATAAAGCCCTACATGATTCTCATACTGATTAACACTAATTACTCACGAAAAATCCCCAGAAACTGCTAATACTGCTGCTGTTCATCCCCGTGAAAATCTGTTTTTTTGGACAGCCACATACCCGGATTCCAACGGTGATAACTTTTAATTTATAACTCCAAATTGAGCACATAAATACTCGTTGTAAAGGTATGACAAAGTTCTACATGATTCCCAAACTGATTTCCCTTAATTCTCCACGAAAAATGCCCAAAAATCACTAATTCTGCTGCTGTTCGTCCACCCCCTTAAAATTCTGGACAGCCCTTCTACCAAATCGCACACGCAACATCTAAACAATTGGATTGCCGCACAAATGAACAAGAGATAAACACAAAAATCACCTTGGGTTCTCCCCCTTTTCTTCCTCCCTTCCTCCCTCCACCAGAAACCGTTGAAGATTTGCACCACGCGACGGAGATCTGAGCGGCAACGAATGGCACCTTGGGAGGAGGAGATGGGGGGATAGGGTTTGATGTGTGGCTGCAAGTGCTTGAGAAAGGAGGAGATGGGAGGGGGGCGGCGGCCAAGAGGGTAGGGGAATGGGGGGGCTGCACAAAGAAGGGGGGGTTAGGGGGAGGGCGGCTAGGGTTATGGGGGTTAGTGGGCCGAAACAAGATTCGCGGCCCAACACGCCCACGCGACGGCTCCCGACCCTGATGCAAGCGCCTAACCAAAGAAATTCTACTGCCCTACTGGTGAATGTTTTTCCTCAAATTCCAAATTCCCAAAACGCAACCACCGAAAGAGAGAAAAAAACAAAAAGAATACCCTCCAACTTCTCTTCTTTGCAAACCGGGTATCACACTATAGCAGCCGAAATTGTTATGATACTGTTCTTTACCCCAGGGCTTCGTCTCATATAGCAGTTCATGCATACTGCATAAACTTTTTGCATTTGGTTCCAAGCCCTGACTCCTTACAGCCCATACGAAGATTCCCATTCTTATAATGGCTTCGGGGGTAATCTGGTGAAGGTAAATCTGGAATATCTTCAAAACCTCGACTACGAAGCTGCTCAGAGGGAGTCGAAGCCCAGCCTTGAAAAAGCTTTGGAAGATCACGACTTCATTCTCCTCTGGAGTAGGACAAGTCTTCTCTCCGTCGTCAACCCTCACAATAGACATATCCCGAAAGTATCTCCCCCTCATGTTGTCAAGATGGCTTTGTTTAATAGTTGATTTTCCAAAAACTACATGGCTCGGTCGCCAGGGTCGATCTTCGCAGTCTTCCCCGCCGCTTTCCACATCATAGCTGTCACTATCACTAGTGTCTTCAGATAAACCCTCCAAAGTTTCCCTAGTAATATTCTCTGCATTTGTCTTTGCTATTGATTCAATAAAGCCAAGGTTCATCTCCTCAGAAAGGCTCAACTTCGATTCAGCGACAGCTTTCTTATCTTCAGACATCTTCGAAAATGCTGAGAAAGTGCTCTCAAAGCCGAAGCTTAAAAATTTAAAAAAGCCAAGCAAGTGTTGGTGCGCAAGAGCTAAAAATTGAATAAGCAAGAGCAGATGGCAAGAAAGCGTGTTAAATGAGCTCGTGGTGTGCTCTTATTTATACGCCTGGTGCATTGCATGCTGGAGGGCCCGCTTGTCAGTGGCTGTTGCTATTCTAGCAAAGGGAAGGTGTTTTTTTGGACCTTCGGCTCAGAGCCTTCGTCCTTGTCACAATCTAAATTTATCATTCTAACAAATTAATATTGCGAGGGGCTACTGTTGGGGGCCTTCGGCTTCCGAAGGTCCTCAAAAACATGATTTAACAATGTTTCTGGAAGTATAATGCATGAACAGGTGCCTTCGGACTTGAGTTGAAACCACAGCGTGAAGAAGCACAAGAAGGAGTACGAAGGATAGCGCGAAGCCGAAGCTGTGCGCAGGAGAGCTTCGGCATGATAGCAGAAAAGGAAAACCGACTTAAAGATGAAAAGGCTATTTGGACCTCGATGGAGTATTATAGAGTTATTAGCAAATTTAAAGGGCATGAGTGTAATTTTACATGGGCTACGTCCCGTGCCTATAAATAGATGAACAGTAACCCCGTACTGTTCACGCTGACTAGGCATTGGTCCTTGCGCCACGCTGGTATTTTACCTTCTTTCAAGTCGAAGGTACACTTGTAATTTGATATCATTTCTATTTTTCCATAGCAATAAAATAGAAATGGGATAATAATAATAATACATGACTGTTTATATTATCTTTTATGTTTTATGTGATTCTTTCTTCATCCCTATATGTTATGTTGATGAAGGTATGCCCTTCATTACCTTCATCCGAAAGTCATTATATCCTAAGGGAAATAATGCTTCGAAGGACGAAGGGCTTTAACGTTTAACGTTTTCTGTGTTGCCTTGTTCTTAACTCATAGCATTTGAGAGCAAGTCCCCAACAGACATGCCATCTCAACCGCTTGTGCTATTTTTCAAGCTTGGATTTTCTTGTTCTGTCAAATTTTTATTGATTTGTGAGCTTCGGCATTTGCACAAGTGCTTACTAGATAGCTGAAGAGAAGAAGGTTGTTGACCCTGCACTAGTTGGGTTTTACGAGGCTATGGAGAAGACGAACACGGAGAAGATCACCAATGAAATGCTAGCTGGGTTGTCTAAAGATTCTGGCGATAGCGAAAGCTTTAATTTGGAAAGTGGAAACGAAGATGCCGAAGATCGGCCCCGTTGGCCGAGTCATACCATCTTCGGGAAGTCATCCATCAAGCAAAGTCAGATTGATGCTATGAAAGGGAGATATTTCCATGATATTTCCATTGTGAGGGCTGGATGGGACAGCGCCGCCACGGTGCCTGAAGTAGACAAATTGTTGTTTACAGGAGCTTCATGAAGGCGGGGCTTCAGTTTCTGTTAAGTAAATTTTTAGTTGAAGCTTTGAAGACTTTTGAGATTTTCCTTCATCAGATTACCCCTGAGGCTATCATCAGAATGGGGATATTCATCTAGGCCATGAGGAGCCAGGGACTAGAGCCGAGTGCAAAATGCTTCTGCAACATGCACGAGTTGTCCTATGAGACGAAGGCTACTGGCAAGGAGCAGTATCATAATAATTTTGGGTGTTACGGCTTCGTGCCGCGCTCTAATGTAAGCTATCCAGTTCCAATGTTTCGGTAAAGGTGGTCAGGAGCCTAGATGGAAGAATGGTTTTATGAAAGAACAAATTGATTGAAAGAGAAGATATAAAGGGGATCATCCAATGCCCTATTTGGTCTCGCTTCGGTATTAGAAGGCCAGCCACTGCTCTTGGAAATGAAATAGAAACATGCCAGAGGACTTTTGACACTGTGTGCACTTTTATTGGCACATTGCTTATAGAGCACATTGCTTATAGAGACTTGGTCCAAGAGCACATTGCTTATAGAGTATGGCCTCTTGTGAGTGACTGGGATGCCGAAGGAAGCTGTTGTCGGGTCTAGTCAAGGCGGCTTGGTCTATCTAAAATATACCTTCAGATACAGAGATCATTTTGATGAGCTGAATGATGAGTGGTTGAACTTTATTGAGGCGACTAGTGACGAGTTTCTTGGGGCCTATACAAGGGCCGAAGATGATGCCATGACCTTAGCCTTCAGAGGGCGAGGCAAGAAGATTAAACAGAGTGTTTGATGTAATTGGTTTTGTATATCTGAACTATTACTATCCCTTGCGAAAGCAGGGAAAGAAAAGAAAAGTTGCTGCTTCGGCCATCTGTGCTACGCTGAAGGGTAAGAAGATCAAGGTTTTGACACACCGGCCTATGTACATTGAAATGGCCAGGGTGCCGAAGCTTGCTGAGGGGTCTTCTTCTGTCGCTGAGCCAGAAAACCCTGCTCCTATCGGTGCCAAGGGAGGATCGGCTGAAGTGCCAAAAGTAATGGAACAGGAGAGAGCTGAGTCGGCTGAGGCGCCGAAGCGTCTTGCCGAAACAAAAGAAAATCGGTCGAAGAGCCAGAGCTAGAGGAGTTTGCAGGATTGCCAAAAATTCCGAGTCTGCCACCAAAGCCGGAGTTGCCGAAGGTGTCTAAAGCTCCTACATTAACTCCAAAGAGGAGGAGGATGGCTAGCATGCTGGACGCTGTCTTGGAGTCGACAAGGGCACCAACTGCTGCCTCTGCAAAGGAGGCCACCGAAGCTGTTACAACTTGTGTTGAAGTCGAAGTCGGGCCCTCAGCGCCCGTCGAAACAGGGCCTGTTGAAACTATTGAACAGAATACTGATCAAGGACCTTCGGATGCCACCCTGATCGCGGAAAAAGAAAGTGCATCCAAGGTTAAATCTCCTACTCCCGAAGCGTTTACCGAGGAGCTAGACTTTATCGTTCGACACACTTCGGGTAAACGGTTGTCGGAAGAGAAGATTGTCGAAGCTAAACACTATGCTAGGGAATTGAAGTACCCAAAAGGATCCTTGGTGTATAATGGCACTGATGAAGATGACTTTCTGTACTGCCTCCTAGACAACAAGGAAATATATGTTTGTCGGGAGATGGCAAGGAACATAGGGTTTCTGAAGCTCGAAGTTGGCCTCTCTGCAATATCGAAGGATGACCTTGCAGACAGCCTCGCTTACAACAGTCTGAAGGTAGAGATATTTTGACTTATATGCAAATTTTTTTTGCATCTTTTGCCATTGTGTTGATCCTCTTTTCCCCCCTTTTTTTGTAGGGATCAATCTTGAGCAATGCTTTGAGGGCACAAAAGAATGCTGAAGACAAAAGCTGCCAAATAGCCCTTGGGAACCTTCGAACAGAGGTTATCAGACTAAGGAATGAAGCCCTAGAGAAGGATAAAATTCTGCTTTCCTTGGTAGATAGGGTGAAGGCCAGCGAAGCAAAGCTTACGGCACAGTCCGAAGCTCATAAGGCCAAAGTTGAAGACCTAAAGAAAAAACTTGCCGAAAAGAATGAAGATTTCGAAGTGGCGAAAGCCAAGCAAGAAATAAGCGAGTGAACTAGTTCAAGATTACAAAAGAATGTGGATGAGCTTCGTGAGTCGAAGGAGAGATATTATGAAAAATCCTTGAGTGGTGCTAAAAAATTGAAAGATAGTTTTACAAAGGTGGGTGCATACTCATCTGAGCAAAAATTTATTAGAGGCGATCCCGAAGGAATCATCGAATGGATCGGCGAAGAAGATGAAGCCTTTGATGAGATACTTAGCGACCGTGGTGATTTCTGTGCCTTCGCCGGTGCCAGAGGGGTTGCAGCAATTTTAGAGAAAACCGACTGCCAACATGTTAAAGTTGCAATCCAGGCAGAAACTTTCTTCTCTGTAGACAACACGAAGGATCCTTTGACTGAGGCTACTATGATGGGCGGAAAATTTTATTCCAACATTTGGATGAAGGGCGGTCGGGAGATAGCGGACGAAGCTATAAAGAAAAATGAAAAAGAATCCTATGACGCCCGGGAAGAAGCCAAGCGAGCCGAAGAGGCTGCTGAGTGTGCAAGGCGTATAGGTATTTTTATTGTTTCTTAGCTTCGGTATTTTTTTTGGCTTTGGATTAACAACTTATTACTTTTACTGTAGCTGAACTTTCACCGCCACCCAAGCCATATGATCCCGAAGCCAATCCAGCCATGAAAGCGGCACAAGAAACAATAAGGATTGCCGAAGAAGCTGTTGACGAAGCTGTCAACAAACTTCTGAACGAAGCCACTGAGAAAATCTTAAAAGAAGACTAATTTTTTGTGTAGTTAAGAAATGTAGCATTTGGGAAATGTAATATTCGCACATAAGTTGAACATTGTATATCTATGTGTATATTAATGTAATATATTTCTTTGCGATGCAAGAAATTTGTGTACATACCATTTTTGAGCCTTCAGCGAAAAAACACCTTCCCTTCTTTTCATGCTTCGTAAAGAAAAAGCCCTTCTATAGCACAACTATTGTATGATATTGTTGTCGACGAAAATTTACTTGGCATGTAAGTTTATAATTGCCGACAGTGTACTTTGTGCTCTAGCACACTGTTTCATTCATCTTATATTTTGAAAGAAGCAACTTTCTTTCTACACAATCTTGCTGCTGATGCGACATTATGTATGATGTAATGCTATGCGAAATGATGCGATGATATGATGCAGCATGATGTTTATGTCGAAGACACATACCCACACGGAAACACTCACAGACTCTGCATCCCCTTAGGGACTTCTTTTGAGTCTCTTCACCTTATATTTCGGTGGCATTTAAGCTCTGCATCCCCTTAGGAACGACTTTTGAGCTTCTTCACCTTATATTTCGGTGGCATTTAAGCTCTGCATCCCCTTAGGAACGACTTTTGAGCTTTTTCACCTTCTATTTTGGTGGTATTTTAGCTCTGCATTCCCTTAGAAATGACTTTTGAGCTTCGGAACTTACTCTGCGCTCCCTTAGGAACGACTGTTGTAGCTTCGGAACTTACTCTGCGCTCCCTTAGGAACGACTTTTGTAACTTCGGAATCTTGTTAAGGGGATGTACCGCACTCGATGATGTGACCACAATATTATTACATTATATTGGAATTTAATCCTTTGTGAATTGTTTTTCATACAAGAAAATAAAATGGCGGAAAAACAAAGATGCGCCAGGGTAGGATATTCTTTAGTAGATGTGCTTGGACTCAGGCACAGTGCTATTGACTGTGCGAGCTTCGGACTCTTCCCGAAAATCTCGCTGCTGCTGAGCGTGTTGATGCCCTTCTAGCTGCTGGCTTTGAATCAGAGTAGGTGCTAGTGGTGGGGGGGTGGCAGCTGGGCCCAGAAAGCTTGAGAATGGCTTGCCGAAGCGATAGAGGTCGTAGGCTGTTGATTGCCTACGTACTCTGTGACATGGGGAGAATATCATGAAGCGGTATGCAGAACCTGCTTCGGCTGATTCTGCCGTGCTTCAGCTTTGGCAATCTCTTTCTGCTTCTGAATCATGACTTGGCACGTTCTTGTGGTGTGGCCTTTGTCTTCGCCGCAGAACAAACAAAATAGTCTCCTAGGCTGATCTCCATATCTTCCTCCAAAGCTTCTACCCCCTCTACCTCTTGGAGTTGGTGGCCTGAAGGAACTTTGTTGCACCCCTGATGATTAGGAGCTATGCTGCTGCCTTTGGGTTTGGTTTCCCCTGTCGTCACTTGGGCTGGCATTATGGATTGACCTAACATGCCTGGGGTGGAATCGCCCTCCAAAGCCCCTGACCACTTTAGAGTACCTGTAGGCTTGTTCCCTTCTTTGCCGAAAATCATTGTCGGCTCTGATGTATTCATCAATTTTCTGGAGAAGCTTCTCCAAAGTTTGCGGTGGCTTCTGTGCAAAGTATTGCACCGTAGGTCCTAGCCGTAGCCCCTTGATCATGGCCTCAATGACGATCTCATTGGGCACTATAGGTGCTTGAGCTCTCAGCCGCAAGAACCTTCAGACATACACCTGCAAATACTCCTCCTGGTCTTGTGTACACTAAAAGAGAGCCTAGGCAATGACAGGCTTCGTTTGGAAACACTAAAAGCTAGTCACTAACATATCCTTTAGCTTCTGCCATGATGTAGTTGTCCCTGGCCAAAGAGAGGAGTACCAAGTTTGAGCTACACTTTTGACCGCCATGACGAATGACTTTGCCATGACTGCAGTATTGCCCCCATATGAGGATATGGTTGCTTCGTAGTTCATCAGGAATTGCTTGGGGTCTGAGTGCTCGTCATACATAGGGAGTTGAGGTGGCTTGTATAACGGTGGCCACGGGGTAGCCTGCAATTCTGCTGCCAAGGGAGAAGCATCGTCAAAAGCAAAATTGCCCTGATGAAAGTCACCGTACCATTCATCATCATTGTATGAGCTCTCTTGATGAAGCTCCCTGTGCTGAGGCCTTCGATCCTGGTCATCCTGAGTAAGATGACGCATCTCTTCAGCAGCTTCATCAATCCTTTTCTGCAGATCGGCCAGATGGGCCATCTTTTCCTTCTTCCTTTACACCTGCTGATGAATGACTTCCAGATCCCTGATCTCCTGGTCCAGCTCCTCCTCCTGAAGTGTTGGGCTAGTAGCCTTTCTCTTCTAATTCCTGGCTTCATGGATAGGAAGCGTCTCCTGGTTTGTGTCTAGTGGCTGCATTGTAGCCCCTGGCGTTCCTGTCTTCTTCGGTGGCATGACGAAGGTCGAT
This sequence comes from Zea luxurians, assembly GCA_029449295.1. Classification (NCBI taxonomy): domain Eukaryota; kingdom Viridiplantae; phylum Streptophyta; class Magnoliopsida; order Poales; family Poaceae; genus Zea; species Zea luxurians. Next base: position 954,510 of record JAOPSE010000194.1, on the reverse strand, counting down.
GCTTGCCGAAGGTGGTCGAATGAGTTCACCAAAGGTGGGTGCCAATGTTGGTCCTTGTTTTCGGATGCTATACATCAAGAACAAAGCAACACGATTGTTAATGATTAGAGACCTTCGTCCTTCAGAATATTATCTCCCTTCGGGTATAATGATCCTCAGACGAAGGTCACGAAGGACATACCTTCATCATCTCAATAAATAAATATAAATGAAGGCACGTAAAACACAAAAGAACATAAATAACGGTATATCGACAAATTATTTACATTCTCATTTCATAAACATGAATAAATATTCATAATATTCATATCTTATTGATACCTTTGGCTTGTCAGACGGTGTGAACGTGAGGGTGACGCGAGAGCAATTACAGTGTAGCGTGAACAGTACTGTGTTACTGTTCATCTATTTATAGGCGCGGGACGCAGCCCCGGCAAAATTACATTCATGTCCGTGACATTTACTATTAACCATAAGGCAAGCTATTAAGGACTAAGTAGTCTTTTCTCCTTTAGGTCGGTTCCATCTTTCACCATCGTCATCGTGCTAAGCTGAGGCTCCTTCAGCCACAGCTTCGGCGCTCGTTCATCCTTCCTTCAGGTCGTACCTTCATATCACGCATACCTTCGACTTAAGACCGAAGCCTCCTGTAACAGTCTATGTTATACTGAAAAACATGTTAGTTATGTTTTTGAGGACCTTCGGAAGAGGAAGGCCCCCAACAGGACCCCATCAAATTATCCCGAGCATGTCACAGTGATTAACATGAACGTTATTAGTTAAAGAAGAGTGATCAAGGGCACAACTTGCATGTGACTTGAGATTCCTGATACTTCACCAAACTGGTCTTTCGAGTTTCTCGTGACCTCACTGCTACTCGTAGCAATACATATAGATAGACAAGGAGTTCATAAATATAAGAGTACACAAAACATAATAAAACAACCGCGTAAAAATATTCTACGCGCCGCTACGAGATCGTAGGTTCGAGAAGTATTAAAATCGGAGTTACAGTTTAAAAGTTATAGTTTTCGGAAGACCCACGTGATTAAGTAACTAAAACCATGTCTTGTGTTGATTTTATAAACTATGTGAGAAAATAACTTAAATAAATAATTAATTCAAATCTAATCTAAATTATATCTTGATTAGAGATTTTATTTTTAGTCAGTTTATGATTATGGATGGTTACTTTGATCAACTAGATCCATCCACTAAACATAGGTTAAACAAATATCTATTTATAAGCTTAGCTCATATGACAAAATAATGTTGTTATTGTGTAGACAAATTTAATACGAGACTAACGCAACTTGAACGGAGTAATTCGGAGAAAAAACGGAGAATCCATGAATTTTCTAATATTCAAGGATTATTTTTATACTAACAATCATTTTCTCCATTTATTTTATACATTTACTATCATACCCGGTTTTGGGGGCAAAACCAAATGCATAGCATATGTATGCCAGGATCCATTTTCCACACATATGTTGACGTCACAAGTGTAATATATCAAAAGACAATGCAATAAAGGTGTAAAAGGGAGTAGAGTAACTTATTACATCATCCAGATCACAGTATCTTAACAAGTATCATTATCAAAGTACGACAGAATTAAACATGGACAATCTTCCATAGGAAGGTGACTGGCTCATCGTTAGACTCAATATACATCAACGTCATCTGCAATGTCTTCATCATCACCCTCTGATCAAAATATTAACAAGGGGTGAGCTCACTTATGGTCGGGGCTCAGCAAGTGGGAGGAATAATGCAAAGTTAACAAGGTAGGCTATGGATAAGCGGTAAGCATTTTAGTTGGTCAATATTTTATTAGCAACGCCTGACTTACTAATTGTAAGTATATCCAAAAGTATCCCAATTAAATATAAGTACAGAAATATATCAAGAACACTTAAGTGAAACCACTTATAGATCATCGGATCACAATTTATTTTCCATCTTTAAGTTCAATTATCATGTGAGGGTCCAGGTTGCTCTTAACCGTGAGCACGACTGGCATATCAGTTTTACACTCTGCATAGGTGGTACAACTTCACCACAAGCCATGTATCCCCTCCAGCCTGGGTTGATCCGACTCGTAAACACTTCCTAGGTGAATGGCTAGGGATCCACTATGAGGCTTTCACAAAATATCCTTAGTACAAAGCCACCCGCTAAGGTTTCCACGTCAGTATTGATGGCCCTTTAGGCGAGGTAACTTAACCAAGACTACCATCCCATGTTAACATGAGCTGCCATCGAACCACTGACGCCCCCTCTTGCCCATCTTTCAGGTAGGGTTGCTAAGCACTAAGTCTATAGAGCTAATTACCAAAGCCAGAGCCATTATAGCACTTGTTCTTGCACTGTCATCCTGGGTGGTCACTCCATGTTCCATTTCATACGAAATGATCTTGTTTAACCATCGGGTTAACCTTATAATACAAATTTCATTTCCGAAACAATAGTATCATTAACGAGTGACATCATATTTACCAAGTTGAGCGGTAGCATAAATTGCTAAGCATAGTGTTTCCAGGATAATCAAGGAATATGGTTGGTAATTCTAGGAAAATCCAATTTAGGCATAATATTGTTTCTAGGAACTAACATAATATTGTTTCATGCGCTAAAATGAGAAGTTAGTCATAAATGCATCTAGTACAAAGTTAATGAGTTGTAACATTATTTATTTTCGATATATAAAAATAATGTCCATATCCAAAATACTATTGTCGGGGTTGATTCATAATTACATGTATACTTCGGGGAGTAGCACGTAAGATTTTAGGACTTCTTTTAAATACATTTGTACTGCAGAAAATATAGGAATAATTTACAGAAAACTAGAGGGCCAAACTGTAAAATGACTTTCTTCTACCTTGAGCTCGTGCTCGCGTGCAGGGAGCTCGACGAGGCAGAGGAAACGGGATGGACGGCGGCAGACGTGAAACGGGGACACGGCCGAGCAGGGTGTGACTCCGGCGAGCACAGGTGGCGAGCTCCGGTGAGGCGGGCACGCGATCGGAACGAGCGAGGCTCGGTGGGGTGGACTAGGCACGGCGCGGCGGTGAGACGAGAAAGAGAGGGGAGGGAGCGCGGGTAGGGGAGGGAGAGAGGAGAGCTTGGCTGGCCCCTTTTATAGAGAGAGGGGAAGGGGAGAGGGCGCCAGGGGAGGGAGATAGCCGGTGGCTTCAAGGCCATTAATGGCAGCCTTTTCCACCATTGATTGAGAGAGGGAAGTGGGGGAGGAAATGGGGGAGGAGGGGAGAAGAATCGGCAGCCGTTTCGGGTGGCCGGGCAGTGCTCGGGAGGCGAGGCAATGCCGGGGCGGTGGGGCGAGTGGCCAAGCCGGGCGGCGGTGGCGCTAGGAAGGACCCCCGCGTGCGCCTAAGCGTGCCCGCGCCCGTGCTGCGGTGGAAGGAGAGGAGGCGCAGGTGGGGCCCACATGTCGGTGAGGGTGGGGAGGGGGAAGATGGCACGGCGGCGTAGCTTGGGCCCTGTGGGCCGATTCGGCCAGCCGGGCGATTAGGGTTTCTGTTTTTTTTCTTTTATTCCTATTTCACAAAAACATAAATAAATATATTTTTAAATATTTCTAAATAATCATAATAATTATACAAAAATTATTTATAACTAAAATATTTATTTTTGGACCAATGTTTCTATATTAATTAATTGGGCTTTCAATATAAAAGAAATTCTACAAAAACAACCATAAATCGAATATGAGCAAACAAAAGTTATTCTATTGCAATAAGATCAAACATTTGAAAGAAAAATTATTTACTATTATTACTACTAATATTCTAAGTGCATTATTTTTAGTTGATGGTTTTGAGGTGTTACATACCTACCCCTCTTAAAAAGAATCTCGTCCTCGAGATTAAGGAATTTCTGAAAATAGCTAGGAGAATTCTGCTCTGAGTTCATCTTCTCTTTCCCAAGTGGTATCATCTTCTGAATGATGACTCCACCGAACTTTACACATGTTGATAACTTTACTCCGAGTAATTCTGCGAGATGTTTCTAGAATTTTGATAGGATATTCCAAATAAGTCAAATCTTCATTAACGTTGAGTTCTTTCATAGGTAATTGTTCCTCAGGCACTCTTAAGCATTTCTTAAGTTGTGACACATGAAATACGTCATGCATGTCTGATAAACTATTGGGTAGCTCTAACTAATACACTACTTCACCTTTTCTTTCCAAAATTTTGAATGGGCCGATGTAGCGAGGAGATAGTTTTCCCTTAACCTTAAATCTTTTCATTCCTCTCTTTGGTGAAACCTTAAGATATACGAAGTCTCCAACTTCAAAAATCAATTCTCTTCTATTGTCAGCATAGCTTTTCTGTCTTAACTGTGCTTTTTTCAGATTCTCTCTGACAATCTGTACTTGTTTTTCTGCTTCTTGGATAATTTCTGGACCAAATACTTGACTTTCTCTGATCTAATTCCAATAAAGCGGTGTTTTGCATTTTCATCCATAAAGTGCTTCAACGATGACATCTTTAGACTTGCTTGATAACTGTTGTTATACGAGAATTCTGCATAAGGCAAACTTTTATCCCAACTTGTACCATGCTTTAGAGTACAAGCCCTTACCATATCTTCTAACACTTGATTTGTTCTTTCTGTCTATCCATCTGTTTGCGGATGATAGGCTGAGCTGAAGTTTAGCTTGGTATGCATGGACTCATGTAATCTTTTCCAAAAGCGTGAGGTAAATTGGGTTCCTTGATCTGATACGATCTTCTTCGGTACTCCATGTAGACAAACAATCCTCGACATGTATAATTCTGCTAAATGTGCTCCCGAGTAAGTTGTCTTCACAGGTATAAAGTGTGCCACTTTAGTCAACATGTCCACTATAACCCATATGGAATCATAGCCATCACGAGTACGGGGTAATCCAACTAAGAAATACATGCCGATTTCTCCCCATTTCCATTCCAGTACCTTGAGAGGTTGTAGCAATCTTGCTGGTCTTTGGTGTTCGGCTTTAACTCATTGACACACGTCACAAAGTGCAACATATGTAGCAACATCTCTTTTCAAACCGTACCACCAATACTTTTCCTTTAGGTCCTGGTACATCTTAGTACTTCCAGGGTGAATAGAATAAGCTGAATCATGAGCTTCTCTTAAGATAAGTTGGCATAGGTGCTTGATTTTTGGTACATAGATTCTCTTTTTAAACCATACAGTGCCTTGTTCATCTTTAGTGAAATCCGAGGTCTTTCCCAAATTAATTTGTTCCTTTATTTCCTTGATTTTCTCATCGAATTCTTGTCCTTTATGAATCTCCTATTTCAAAGTAGATTCCACTTCCATAATTGTTGCTTCCATATTATTGAGGATACCAAGGTTGAGTTGTTCCATTTCCCATCATAATTCCTGTGGCATCAAATAGGTAGTAATACTATTCACTTGACCTTTATAGCTCAAAGCATCTACCACTACATTTGCTTTTCCTAGGTGATATTGTATTTCCAAATCATAGTCTTTGATTAACTCAAGCCATCTTCATTGTCTTAGGTTGAGTTCCTTCTGCGTGAAGATATATTTCAAGCTTTTGTGATCCGTGAAGATTTTACACTTGTTTCCAATCATGTAGTGCCTCCAAATCTTCAAAGCGTGCACTATGCCAGCTAATTCTAGATCATGCGTAGGATAATTCTTTTCATGCTTCCATAACTGCCTTGAGGCATAGGCTATTACTTTTCCTTCTTGCATCAATACACATCCAAGTCCCAGATGTGATGCATCGCAATACACGTCAAATCCTTTGTGAATATCAGGCATAATCAACACTAGTGTAGTGGTTAGCTTTTCCTTTAATTCCTCAAAACATTTCTGACATGTTTCATCCCACTTAAACTCTTTACCTTTCTCCAGCAGTGAAGTATGGGATTTCACTATTTTGGAGAAGCCTTCAATGAATCTCCTGTAATATCCTATCAATCTAAGAAAAGTCCTGATCTTGGACACATCTTTTGGTTACTTCCAATTTAATATTTCACTTATTTTACCGGGGTCTACCTTGATTCCTCCATCTGTGATAATATGACCTAGGAAATCGACTTCCTTCAGCGAAAAATCACACTTTGAAAATTTCTCATACAACTGGTTGTCACGAAGCTTCTGTAGAACTAATCTCAAATGATCTTCATGCGCTTCTTCATTCTGAGAGTATACAAGTATGTCATCGATGAATACCACAACAAACTGGTCAAGATATTCCATGAATACTTTATTCATCAGGTTCATAAAATATGCTGGTGCATTGGTTAACCCAAATGACATAACCAAAAACTCATACAATCCATATCTTGTAGTGAAGGCTGTTTTATGTACATCTTCAGTCCGAATCTTCAACTGGTGATAGTCTGATCTTAGATCTATTTTTGAGAATACTTTAGCTCCTCTCATCTAATCAAACAAATCTTCCATCCAAGGTAATGGGTATTTGTTCTTAATTGTTACTTCGTTCAAGCTTCTATAGTCGACACATTCTCCTCGAACCATCTTTCCTATTCAGAAATAGAACTAGGGCTCCCCATGGAGACGAACTGGGGCGAATAAAACTTTTTTCTAGTAATTCTTCTATTTGTTTCTTCAGTTCAATTAACTTTTTGACATCCATTCAGTAAGATCTTTTTGAAATCGATGCAGTTCTAGGTAATAATTCAATAGAAAACTCTATATCATGATCAGGTGGCATACCTGGTAATTCTTCTGATAATACGTCTGGGTATTCATGCACTACTCTGATGTGTTCCAAAGATTTCTCCTCCAATTGATTTACCATGACTTCTACTGTTGATGGCATACTGACATTGACTTCAATTCTTTCTCCTTGCGGACTGGTTAATGTAACCATCCTCTTAGCACAATATATTACTCCATCATACTTGGTTAAGTAGTCTATTTCAAGTATAACATCGATTCTAAGATTATCAGCTCTACTAGAAAGCTTATTCCTCTAATTTCAATCTTAGTCCGAGGGCATGAGTGAGTGGCTCTAAGTTCACCTTCTGGTGATCGAATTAATAGTTTCCTCTTCAAAGGATAGTTTAATATATTATGCTTTTCCACAAATGACTTTATTACGAAGGAGTGAGATGCTCCAGAATCAAATAAAACTGATGCAGGTATGGAGTTAATAAGAAACATACCATACACCACGTCGGCATCCTCAGGAATTGATTCTGCTGTCACGTGATTAACTCTTCCCTTACTCTGGTTCTGCGGAGTCTTGTTCTATGCAGATCCACGAGCAGGTGTATTCTGATCAGCTCTTTGGTTGCTGTTCCTCTGGGTGTCTATTGATTGCGCCTTGGGCAGTTGTTAGCATAGTGGCCTAGTTCGCCACACTTGAAACAGCTATTGGGTTGGACTGGAGTAGTTGTGATGTTGTTTTTGGCTAGTGTGTTCACGGCGCTTCCTTGATGATTCGGCTGATAACCACTAGACCTTTGACCAGTCTGAGTGATTTTCCTCTGCTGATTCTGATATTGGTTGCTTCTCTGACCTTGTTGTCCAGAGCGTTGCACTTGATAGTTGTTGTTCCCACTCTAATTTCCAGAGCGGAATTGAGAACCTTGAGAGTTGTTTTGCTGGGTATTCCTGCTAGACTATCCTTGGAATTTTCTCTTACGATCAAACAATTATTTTCTTTTGCTTTCAAGGCTAATTGCCTTGTTAAGCAGAGTCTAGAAATTGGGTAAGTTGTGGCTCTACAGCTGATAGTTCAAAGGCCCAATCAAGCCTTCTAAGAAACGCTCTTGGCGCTTCTCATCAGTGTCCACTTCTTCTGGGGTGTAACATGAAAGCTGGATGAAACAATCACAATACTCACTAACGGACATGTTTCCTTGCATGAGGGATAAGAAATCCTTCTTCTTAAGTTTCATTATTCTCGAGGGAATATGATGAGCACGGAAGTTCTCCTGGAATTCCTGCTAAGTTATGGTGTCAGTATTAGCATGTGTCGCGGTGAAGGCATCCCACCAGTCGGACACGGCACCTTCGAGTCTTCCCGAGGAGTACAAGACCTTCTCCCGGTCATTGCACTGGGTAATGTCTAGTTTCTTCCCGATGACCTTAAGCCAGTCATCGGCATCTAAGGGATCAACAGAATGAGAGAAAGAATGCGAGTAGTGGCTCATAAAATCCCGGTGCTTGTCCCGAGCTTGGGGTGCATTCTGCTGTTGATGCTGGTTCTGCTCGTTCTGCTGATTTTGTTGATTTTGTTGCACATAAGCAGTGAGTCCTTGTAAAAGCTGCATTTATGCTGCGATAAATTGCTCCATGTTTGGGTTTGGTGGTGGTGGTGGCAACTGCATACCAACACGCTGGTTTCTATTCTTTCTAGGACCTGAGCGAGCGTTCACCATCTGGTTGGTTAGAAAGTTCAACTCTTAAGTGAGGAGTAGAGAAAATCTCTAGGGGAATAGTTTCCCTAAAGTTAAGATTATTTGTAAATTTTAAATGTTCTTATGGCCATCATTCCATAAGATCATTGCACTCAAGCAAAAATCCAAATCAAACATTGCAAAACATCATCATCACATTGTTGTTTATTATATTCAATATATCATAAAGCGTTTCATCACCTAATCACAAAATCTAACTTATTACAATATAATTGAAAAATTTATAGCAGCTTGGTGATGGATCCTGGTTCTCCATAGCGGATCCTTTTGTGGGGAGGGGACAAAGCATGGCAGGGACTTGGGCTTCAGGGGGATCCCTTCCTTCCAGTTGAGCTTCTAGGGTTGCAATCCTTGTGTGTGCATCCTCCAGCTCCAAATGTACCCTAGAGAGGTCTAGGGTAGCACTGTCCAGGTCAGTGTTAAGACCTACCACCACACCAATAAGGGTGTTGAGGCAATCTTCTCTGGCCCCACCTGAAACAATGCTAGTCTGGTTTTCTCCACGAAGACGTAGAGGAAGATGCCTGTACTTCGTGTCATGCAGCTGCTACCACTAAGTGTGGCTGAGAGACCACAAAGCTCGCCTAGTATCTTTGATGACCAAAGCAGCGTAGGTAGATAGCGACGTCAGAGACTCATGAACTGATAGAGTCCTGAAACCTCTATCCCTTGCATCCATCACCCTGACATGAATGCGAGTGATGTAGTAGCAAGCCCAAGGGGGCTCGGACACTCGCCTTGTCTCATACAGGGGTCGGACGTAGGTTCCCAATGCATGTAGAACATCCTGCAGCAGGTTAGGGAAGTGCCCCGTCTCGAACATTGGAGTATAATGTTCGGTGACAGGTCATATCTCCACGATGTTGTCCTGCTGTTCATCGTTGGTTTCCTTGTTGACGTTATCCTCTTCTTCTTCTTCATCATCTTCATCATCGTCACTAGAGTCATCTGGATCATCGCCTCCAGGAGCAGGTGCTTGGACTGCTAGTGCTAGCGGTGCTGAAGATGACGCTCCAGCTGTGAAGGCTAATGATTCTGCCAACGGGGTGGGCATCAACAGAAACTCCTCTAAGTCGTCCTCAAGAACAACTTCGTTCTCCACATGAAGGTGAGGGAGGTCCACAGGGACTTCCTCGACTACCATTGGTAGACGGGAGCCTGCCGTGGCAGAGAGATGTAGTTAGTGTTGACTCGGGTGGTTTGGATCGTACACACCATCTAGAAGAGAAAATGTCAAAGAGCAAAATAAGCATGTTTTGAATAGACTAGGCTTTCCATTTCTAATTAGTTTAACGACCTAGAGTCAGCATAGCTTTGATACCACTTCTGTCACACCCAGTTTTGGGGGCAAAACCGAATGTATAGCATATATGTACTAGGATCCATTTTCCACACATATGTTGTCGTCACAAGTGTAATATATCAAAAGACAATGCAACAAAGGTGTAAAAGGGAGTAGAGTAACTTTATTAGATCATCCAGATCGTAGTATCTTAACAAGTATCATTATCAAAGTACGACAGAATTAAACATGGACACTCTTCCACGGGAAGGTGACAGGCGCATCGTTAGACTCAATATTCATCAATGTCATCTGCAATGTCTTCATCATCACCCTCTGATCAAAATATTAGAAAGGGGTGAGCTCACTTATGGTCGGGGCTCAGCAAGTGGGAGGAATAATGCAAAGTTAACAAGGTAGGCTATGAATAAGCGGTAAGCATTTTAGTTGGTCAATATTTTATTAGCAATGTCTAACTTACTAATTGTAAGTGTGTCCCAAAGTATCCCAATTAAACATAAGTACAGAATTATATCAAGAACACTTAAGTGAAAACACTTAAGCAAACCACTTATGGATCATCAGATCACAATTTATTTTCCATCTTTAAGTTCAATTATCATGTGAGGGTCCAGGTTGCTCTTAACCGTGAGCACGACTGACATATCAATTTTACACTCTACATAGGTGGTACAACTTTACCCATAAGCCGTGGATCCCCTCTAGCCTGGGTTGATCCGACCCGTAAACACTTCCTAGGTGAATGGCTAGGGATCCACTATGAGGCTTTCACAAAATATCCTTAGTACAAAGCACCCGCTAAGGTTTCCACGTCAGTATTGATGGCCCTCTAGGCAAGGTAACTTAGCCAAGACTACCATCCCATGTTAACATGAGCTGCCACCGAACCACTGACGCCCTCTCTTGCCCATCTTTCAGGTAGGGTTGCTAAGCACTAAGTCTGTAGAGCTAATTACCAAAGCCGCTAATACAACACTCGTGGTTACACTATTATCCTGGGTGGTCACTCCATGTTCCATTTAATATGAAATGGTCTTGTATAACCATCGGGTTAACCTTATAATACAAATTTCATTTCTGGAACAATAGTATCATTAACGAGTGACATCATATTTACCAAGTTGAGCGGTAGCACAAATTGCTAAGCATAGTGTTTCCCAGGGTAATAAAGGAATATGGTTGGTAATTCTAGGAAAATCCAATTTAGGAAAATCCCATCAAATTATGCAAATATACGAAAAGTAATTATATGCATTACTTGGGTACAAATAGAAATGCAGAGGGAGAATCCACCTGCCTTGCTCGAACGTGTCTTGTCGGTCGTCCTCGGACGAGTTTGGTACGTCTATCTCACAATCAGCTTCTAACATTGATTCGCATATCGTACATACAAAAGAATACATACAACAAATAAATAAACATACACCATTACATGGGTAACATTCACCGTTACATAAACAATCACATACCACGCAACTATACTTATAAATAACGCCTAAATCATAATTATTTTATTAATCCACTAAATTTTCCACTTTGAGTTATCATTGGTGAAAATTATATGGGCATGTGACTACGAAGCTATTTTATCTAATATAGCTTAGATAAAATGACTTAACAAATTTTATGGAAAATAATTACTAATTAATTATTTTCTTTATGACTAATAATAATTATTATAGTTTTATCATTTCCTTTCTAAATAGAAATTATAGGTATCGCTAAAATGTTTATTTATAAATCACATAACACTAATATTCTAAGAATTAATTTAAATTGTGAACTTTGGACTTTAGTAACATAATCATGGTTAATTCTACCCTCACCAACAGATGCGACCTAGTGTTTATTTCAATTTCTTATATCATTAAAACTATACTTAAACAATTACTAATATAATATTGTTTCACGCGCTAAAATGAGAAGTTAGTCGTAAATGCTTCTAGTACAAAGTTAATGAGTTGTAACATTATTTATTTTCGAAATATAAAAATAATGTCCATATTCAAAATACTATTGTTGGGGTTGATTCACAATTACATGTATACTTCGGGGAGTAGCACGTAAGATTTTAGGACTTCTTTTAAATACATTTGTACTGCAGAAAATATAGGAATAATTTACAGAAAACCAGAGGGCCAAATTGTAAAATGGCTTTCTTCTACCTTGAGCACGTGCTCGCGCGCAGGGAGCTCGACGAGGGAGGGGGAAATGGGATGGACGGTGGCGGACGGGAAAGGGGGCATGGCCGGGCAGGGTACGACTCCTACTAGCGGCGCAGGTGGCGAGCTCCGGCGAGGCGGGCGCGTGGCCGGAACGAGCGAGGCTCGATGGGGCGGGCTAGGCACGACACGACGGCGAGATGAGGAAGAGAGAGGAGGGAGCGCGGGTAGGGGAGGGAGAGAGGAGAGCTTGGCCGGCCCCTTTTATAGAGAAAGAGGGGAAGGGGGGAGGGCACCGAGGGAGGGAGATGGCCGACGGCTTCAAGGCCATTAATGACGGTCGTTTCTAGCATTGATTGAGAGAGGGAAGTGGGGGAGGAAATGGGGGAGGAGGGGAGGAGAAGGGGCGGCCGTTTCGGGTGGCCGAGTATCGCTCGGGAGGTGAGGTGACGCCGGGGCGGTGAGGTGAGCGGTCGGGTCGAGCCGGGCGGCGGCGCTGGGCAGCGCTCACGTGCGCCTCAGCACGCATGCACCCGTGCGATGGCGGAAGGAGAGGAGGCTGTGAATCATCTAGGCCCCTTAGTGATGTTTTGGTAATTAATGACAACTGCTTGTGAACTAACGGTTCTTGGAGAAATAAGAATGCACGGTTGGACGACATAGAACATGAAATCATGGAGAAATAAGAATGCAGGGTTGGACGACATAGAAGAGGAAATCTTGGAGATTCATAAGCATTGGTTGTGGATCAAGTGAAGGCAAAGGTATAACATAGGTTTTGTTTTTGCCGGTCTTGAGGAGTTTAGAGAAGATACTTGACCAGTTTAGTAGGTTAGATAGCCGTACTATTAAGAGGGGTCAATGACCTTGATCTGTGTAAAACTTAGTGCCTCATAGAGCATCTAGTGGTTGCATTTGCATGAGGACTAACAGCGCTTCAAATTTCATGAGTTAAAAATCCTTTCAAAAGCTTGTTTGAAAAGTGCAAAGTCTTGGATGTGCGGACCGTCCGCGATCCACCAGTGGGGTCCAAAGTCTGACCACTTGGGACAAGTCCTGTTCATTTGCACTGTGGACCGTCTGGGCCTTGGGGCCGGACCGTCCACAGTCCTGACCAGAGAAGACTGCGTTCGGGACAGTCCCTGAATTATAGTGCGGACCGTCCGGCTTTGATGAGCGGACAGTCCGCAGGTGCCAAATAAGGTTTGGGCAGGGACTGTGTGGTTTTTGGGATTTGTACTACGGACTATCCGGAGGATAAGTCCGGATAGTACTGTCTCCAAGTCTCGGACCGTCCGGCCTTGTAGGCAGACGGTCCGCTTGTGTTAACTGCTCTTGGTCCGAGGTCCGGGTGCTTTAAGTTGCCAGGTCGCGGACGGTCCGGCTGAGTTGGGCGAACTGTCCGGACCTAACTTTTCTGACAGCTCTGACAGATTTCAAACGGGGAATATAGCCATTATGTGTACGGTGGACCGTCTGGTCCTAGGGCGCGGACCATCCGCGTGTGCGCAGAACAAGTGCTTTTTGCTCATAACGGTTGGAATCTAGTGGGGGACTATAAATAGAAGGGTAGCTCGTGTGTGAAGACTCTCTTGGCTATTCCTTGCATACATTGAGCTCAATTGTGATCCTCCAACTCACTCTCTCACACTCTTTGCTCGGAATTGCATTCTAGTGAGAGATTGAGTGTTCCTAGTAAATTTGCATCCATTGGTGATTCTTGAGGCACTAGGTGGTACACCAAGCAAGCGTCATCGGCTTGTTACTCTTGGAGGTTGCCGCCTCCTAAATGACTTGGGTGATTGTCTCCGTCGATCTCTCCAAGAAGATTGTGGAGAAGCCACGGTGTTGATTGTGAGGGGTTCGCGCCTACCTCGCAGGAGCGGTAAAGGTGACATTAGTGGAATCGAGGTATTGAGTGATTTCTTGTCCACTTGGCGCAAAGATCAAGCCGTGTCTTGATAGAGGAGCAAGTGAGAGCTTGAAGTCCACCTCAACATGGATTAGGGGTGATCGGCAAATCACCGATACCACGGGATAAAATTCTGTGTCTTTACTTTCTTGCATTACTTATTTCCGTGCAAGTGATTAGTGTTTTGCATATTGTTCTTCAAGTAATCAATCACCTTAGTTGATTCTCATAGATTATTTACTTGTTGTCACTAGAGAATTTATACCTCTTGTTATATTGATTAAATTTCCCTAGTGTTTTTGATTTTAGTCAAAACCGTCTATTCACCCCCCTCTAGCCGGTGTCCTAGATCCTACAAGTGGTATCAGAGCCAACGACTCCATTGTTTGTGGATCTAATCATCCCGGAGTGGGACAAAATGGCTAGTAACAACAATGTGCACATTGGGAAGCCACCGCATTTTGATGGGAATAACTACGACTATTGGAAAATAAGAATGTCAATGCATCTTAGAGCAATGGGTGGAAAAATTTGGCCAATTGTTAGGGATGGATTTGTTGTGTTGAAGGAAGATGAACCATCCATTAGTGACAATGAGAATATTCTTACAAATGATCAAGCCATGAATGTATTCTATGATGCTCTTGATATAAATGAATTCAATCATATCAAGAATCTCACAACCGCTCATGAGATTTGGATTAAGCTAATGGAAATTCATGAAGGAACTACAATTGTGAAGAGTGCCAAGCTATATGTGTGCAAGGGGAAGTTTGAGAAATTTATTATGAAGGAAGATGAAAGTGTATCCGATATGTTCAACCGGTTGAATGAGATAGTGAATTAACTCAAGGGACTTGGTTTTAATGTACCGGATGTGGACTTCACTCATAAGTTCTTTAGATCACTTCCGGAGAAATATGAGACTATTGTGACAATGTTAGTAAGAAGAGATCTACCTACAACTTCTCCAACCGAAGTATTGTGGGAAATTCTTACTCAAGATATATTCAAGAAATCTCAAGTTGATGCTATAAGTTTGGCAAAGAAAGTGAAGAATGAATCAATTGCTCTCAAAGCTAAAGCCTCTAAGGCAATTGAAAAAGAAGATAGTAATGATGAAGAAAATGAAAGTGAGAGTGATGGTGATATGGCTCTATTTGTAAGAAAATTCAACAAATTTATGAAGATGAAGAGAGGTCAACCTAGAAGAGGTCAAACATCAAGAAGAAATGCTTTCAATGATAGAAAGTGTTTTGAGTGTGGGGAACCCGGTCACATTACCATGAATTGCCCTAGCAAGAAGAAGAAGGGCAAAGATGAAAGTGACAAGAAGAAAAAGAAATTCTACAACAAGAAGAAAGATGGCAAAGCCTACCTAGTTGAATGGGACTCGGATGATAGCTCGGATGATGATGATGATGACACCTCATCCAAGCTCAATGCCGGAATTGCCATCAAGGAAGCTCCATCACTCTTCTCATCCCCCCATTGTCTCATGGCAAAGGGAGATGCTAAGGTAAAAATCATCACCGATTTAAATGATATTGGAGTCACTAAGGATGTTGGAGTCACTTGTGACTTACTTGATAGCCTTACAAGTGAACCACTACCTACTAACTCTATTTGTGATAAATGCAAAATTTCTCTCATGAATGATAATATTGCTCTTGATGAATCAAAAATCATTGTTGAGAATGAAGTGTTAGTATATAGAATAAATACTCTAACTCATGACCTAGAAAAGACATATGGTGGAAAGGCTAAATTGGATTTCATATTGGGAAGTCAACGGTGCTCACTTAACCGTGAAGGTCTTGGATATGTTCCCAAGAAAGGAAAGAATGCTTTTATAAAGCAAAAGACATTGTTTGTGAAAGAATGTGACAAAGTGTGTCACAAGTGTCACAAGAAGGGACATATCAAGAAAAATTGTCCTAAGCTCAAAAACGTATCCTCCACTTGTTTTGAGCATTGTTATGTTCTTTCTCATAATGCAAAAGGTGTTCATGCTAAATTTGTTGGTACTTCAATTGTTGGAAGCAAAAAGAAAGCTATTTGGGTGCCAAAGACCTTGGTCACTAACATCCAAGGACCCAAGCAAGTTTGGGTACCTAAAAGAGATTGATTTCCTTTTGTAGGTGAACTACAAGGCGGGAGGGAATCATTGGGTATTAGATAGTGGATGCACTCAACACATGACCGAAGATATGAAAATGTTCACCCAAATAGTGAGGAAGATTGCTCAAATTATGATAGTATCACATTTGGAGATAATCGCAAAGGAAAGGTTAAAGGATTGGGTAAAATTCTATTTCAAATGATCATTCCATATCAAATGTGCTCTTGGTTGAGTCTTTGAATTTTAATTTACTATCCGTAGCTCAATTATGTGATTTAGGATTTAGTTGCAATTTCACGGTTGATGATGTTATTATCTCTAGTGTTGATGGTAGCAATCTTAAGTTTAAGGGTTTTAGACATGAAAATCTTTATCTTGTTGATTTCTCATCTATTGAGGCAAAGCTCACAACTTGCTTATTCTCAAAGGCTTCACTAGGTTGGTTATGGCATAGAAGACTTGGTCATGTTGGAATGAAGCAACTCAATCGGTTAACCAAGCATGACTTAGTTCGTGGCTTGAAAGATGTAAAGTTTGAGAAGAACAAATTGTGTAGCTCTTGTCAAGCCGGGAAGCAAGTGGCAAATACTCGTCCAAATAAAAGTCAAATGTCCACTCATCGACCTTTGGAATTACTTCACATGGATTTATTTGGGCCCACATCATTTGTGAGTATTGGTGGTAATTCCTATTGCCTTGTGATTGTGGATGATTATTCAAGATTCACTTGGGTTTATCTTCTTCGAGATAAATCTAATGTGTTTGAAACATTCAAGTCATTTGCTATATTGGCTCAAAATCAATTTGATTTTGATATCAAGAAAGTTAGAAGTGATAATGGGTCGGAATTCAAAAATGCAAGAATTGATGAATATTGTGATGACAAGGTTATTAAACATGAATTCTCTTCCAAATATACCCCGGAACAAAATGGTATAGTTGAAAGAAAGAATAGGACTCTCATTGATAAGGCTAGGTCTATGTTAGCGGAATATAATGTATCAGATTCTTATTGGGCCGAGGCAATAAACACTGCTTGTCATTCATCAAATAGACTATATTGTCACAAGCTTTTGAAGAAAACTCCCTATGAATTGCTTATTGGTAGAAAGCCAAATATCTCATATTTTAGGGTATTCGGTTGCAAATGTTATATTTTGAGAAAGGGAAGCCGACTTTCTAAATTTGAGAAGAAATGTGATGAGGGTTTTCTTCTTGGATATTCATCAAATAGTAAGGCTTATAGAGTTTTCAACAAAACTCATGGTATTATTGAAGAAGCATATGATGTTGAGTTTGATGAAACAAATGGGTCTCAAGATGAAAGTGACAATCTTGATGATGTTGGTGGACCTCAATTGAAAAATGCAATGAAAACAATGGCCATTGGTGAAATAAAGCCAAAGGAAGATGATGATGAAAATAGTGTGGTTGTCATTCCTTCCTCTTCAACTCTAAATGAAGAAGATCACCAAAGCCAACAAAATGGTGAAATTATGGATACTCATGATCAAGGTACTTCAAGACTTTCGGTTCCTCCTAATGCTTCAACTAGCAATTATCAAACCGTATCAAGAATTCATCATTCTATTGTGAAGGATCACCCGGTTGATCAAATTATGGGTGATATTAGTAAGGGTGTTCAAACTCGCTCTCGCATAGCTTCATTTTGTGAACATTTCTCTTTTGTATCTTGTATGGAACCTAACCGTGTAGATGAAGCTCTACTTGATGTTGATTGGGTGAATGCAATGCATGAAGAATTAAATAACTTCACTCGAAATGAAGTTTGGGAGCTTGTTGAGAGACCAAAGAACCACAATGTTATTGGTACAAAATGGGTGTTTCACAACAAGCACAATGAAGATGGTGTAGTAGTAAGAAACAAGGCAAGATTAGTTGCACAAGGATATACTCAAATTGAGGGATTGGATTTTGGGGAGACATTGGCTCCCGTGGCAAGATTAGAAGCAATCTGGATTCTTCTTGCTTATGCTTGTGCACATAATATCAAGCTCTACCAAATGGATGTAAAGAGTGCCTTTCTAAATGGTAAGATTAGTGAACCAGTGTATGTTGAACAACCTCCCGGTTTTGAGGACCCCAAAAGACCTAACTATGTGTTCAAGCTTTCTAAAGCTCTCTATGGGCTTAAGCAAGCTCCACGCGCTTGGTATGAAAGGCTTAGGGATTTCTTGCTTTCCAAAGACTTTAAAATTGGGAAGGTTGACACTACTCTATTCACTAAAAGAATTGGCAAAGACTTATTTGTTTGTCAAATTTATGTTGATGATATTATTTTTGGATCTACTAATGATTTATTTTGTGAGGAATTTGGAAAAATGATGTCAAAAGAATTTGAAATGTCTATGATAGGAGAATTGAGCTTCTTTCTTAGTCTTCAAATCAAACAATTGAAAGATGGAATTTTTATAAGTCAATCAAAATATTTGAAGGACATGCTCAAGAAGTTTGGCTTAGAAAATGCAAAGCCTATCAAGACTCCTATGACAACAAATGGTCATCTAGACTTAGATGAAGGAGGTACTATGGTTGATCAAAAACTTTATTGTTCAATAATTGGTAGTTTACTTTATATTACCGCATCTAGGCCTGATGTTATGTTTAGTGTTTGCATGTGTGCTTGATTTCAAGCTTCAACTAGAGAGATTCACTTGAAGGCCACAAAAAGAATTCTAAGATATTTGAAGTATACTCCCAATATTGGTCTATGGTATCCCAAAGGTGCTCAATTTGAATTAATTGGATATTCGGACTCGGACTA
This sequence comes from Zea luxurians, assembly GCA_029449295.1. Lineage (NCBI taxonomy): Eukaryota > Viridiplantae > Streptophyta > Magnoliopsida > Poales > Poaceae > Zea > Zea luxurians. The sequence continues at coordinate 935,779 of JAOPSE010000194.1, read as the reverse complement.
CGCGGGATGCAAAGTTGATAGGAAAAGCACCTCCGGTTGTTGTCAATTCCTTGGTAGATCTCTTGTTTCATGGTCTTCTAAAAAACAAAATTCGGTTGCTCTCTCTACTGCCGAGGCGAAATATATATCAGCCGAAAATTGTTGTGCTCAACTATTATGGATGAAACAAACTCTATTGGATTATGGGATTATTTTCAAGAATGTGCCTCTCATGTGTGATAATGAGAGTGCGGTAAAATTGGCTACAAATCTGGTCCAACACTCAAGAACTAAGCATATTGATATACGACATCACTTCTTAAGGGATCATGTTGGAAAGGGAGATATCTCTATTTATTCCATTGGTACGGATGATCAATTAGCCGACATTTTTACAAAGCCATTGGATGAAACGAGATTTTGTGCTCTAAGAAGTGAAATGAATGTAATCGATCTCTCAAATGTGGCTTGAAGTTGATTGCACATGTGTAGTATTGCATTTCGGCTCTAAATATGCTCTCTACGCTATTTATTTGGTATGTTTGATGAATTTTTCATTTTAAATTGATCTAAGTAGTTTGATATAAAAAATTTGCATTCCTCAATTACATAATGTGTATATGCATGCATACTAACCCTTGGATTGGTCGAAATGTCCATATATGAGCATCAATTCAGATTTGAAATTCAAAATCAGAAAGTGGACAGAATTTGGAAAACTGAGTATCAGGTCGCGAACCGTCCGCCCATGGACCGCAGACCGTCCGCAGTATCAGGAACTGGACAGTCCGGTCAGAAATGCAGACAGTCTGAATACATCAGGGCACAGACCATCCGCCGCCTCTGCGCGAACCGTCCGCGATAGGCAGTAAAGCCGGGCAGAGGCAGCAAACTTGTCATTTCTGCTCATTACATCTCCTCTCTCGCTCTCCACTCGCCAAAAAGGTCACTTTTGTCGATTGTGCGCGGACGGAGAAGAGAAGTTGCACACGGACAGTCCGAAAGCTTGTGGAAAAGTTCAACCAACATGTCGTCATCCCGGTATTTCATAATCTTATGGATTTAATCAAATCTCTTCAACTTTGGGATTATTCGGATTTCCTCTCTGATCTAGAATTGAGCAATAGTTTTACAAATCTGATTGGTGGGATTAGTAGTGCTACCTATTATGAATGTTGTGCAAAAATTTGAATGCATTTGGATGGAGATTTTCTGCGGAATCGACATTTCAATGATTGAGGCGACTAGGGTTCTAGAGAATCACCCCTGGCCGTTCGCGGACCGTCCACCTGGTGGGCGCGGACCGTCCGGGCCTATGGCACGGACAGTCCGGCTCCCTAGCGCGGACAATCCGGACCCTGACAGTGCCTTGCACTTCTTTTCTCCATGATTGTGGCGATTGGTATCAACTATTCATCCATGGCTGTTTGTCACATTTATTGCAGTGGTCTGGGTGGTCTTCGCAAGAAGCTTGCAGGTCGCTTCAAATCAAAGCGCCCTCGTGCAGACGATGCTGACTACACCCCAACCACTGATTCAGAGGCCCAATCTTCAGCTGGGGGCAGTGAATCTATGGACACAGAAGACATTCCTCATACACATCCTGACTACCCAATTGACATCACAGGATGGACATTTCCAAAGAGGAGGTTTTCTATGGTTGAATACTGCTCAAGGAGAACTGTGAATCAATATACTCTGCCATCTGACACAAATGTTCAATTCTTCCACACTCAGCTCCAGTTTGATGTTTTTTGGGGCACATTGATGGATACCAACTTTCACAAACATTAGGTGATTGATTGGACTTTCATGCTATGACAATCAGTTATGGAGGATCTGATACCTAAGTTTGAGACATGTGGTCTGTATCACTTTATGGGGCAGAGAACTGATTTTAGTGAGATGGCAGTCAAGCAATTCCTAGCCACAGCAGAAATTGATATAGAAGAGGAATCCATCACTTGGATGATAGGATTCAAGAGATATTCTGCTACATTTGCTGATTTTGCTGCTGCCAACAGTCTGAATTATGGCATCATTTCAGCTGGGATTGATCTCTACACTGAAGATAATTTTAAGGACTTTGTGCAATTTTATGAGCCAGCAAGGCTGGGCATACCTAGGAGGTTTGGAGAGACAGCAGGACTGAGGCATCATCCTGTTGTGAACAACAAGATTGCAAGAGTCACTATTCTTCCTAAGAGTGGGGATAAGAGCAAAATTCAAGATAAATTCTGGAACATTATCCATCATGTCATAAATGGTGAGGTAATGAATATTGTGCTCTTCATGATGAGACAGCTAAATGATCTGAAAATGGAAAAAAAACCAGAATTTAGCCTATGTGCCTTATATTATGGCTCTCATTAAAGCAAAGACAAGATTTGAGGGGCCCTGTGAGATAGTTCATACACCGTTTAGACCCTTCAAGAATGAAATTGGGTTTCTCACCAGGCCACTCGCTCCCTTCCCAGATGATGAGGAAGATCCTGGTTATGATGCAGAAGCAGATCCTGAAGCTGAGGCAGAGCAGATGCCTCCTCCTCCACCTCCTTCTCAGCCTCAGCAGTATTGGCAGCCTGGTCCAGGCTACTTTGACCCATATTTTCACAATATGCAGCAAGGGCTTCAGACCCACATCGATACCGCCTTTCAGGGAATGATGACACATATGGACCAACGTCTGGATGACATGCAATCTAGTTTTGATAGTAACTGGGATGCACTCAACACTGAGTATTCTGAATTTCGCGATCACATTCAAACTAATGTCACTGATCCTATCATGACCAGACTCAACAATATGCAGCAGAGTTTTCAGGATAACATGGGAGCTCTGTCTAGTCAATTTGACAACCTCTCTACCAATGACAGCATGCAAGAGATCAGTCAGAGGCAGCAACAGCTCCAGCAAGACTTTGGACAGTTCTCCTCTCTTTTTGACACCTTCAGCACTCACTACTACAACATGCATCCTCCACCAAGTGATCAGTGAAGCCTCTCCTTTGTGGCAATTGATGCCAAAGGGGGAGAGAATTGAAGAAAGAGAAGAGAAGTTGTCATATTCAGGGGGAATTGGTTTATGTGGACATTGAGACCGTGCATGTGCATGTTTACCATTTTATGTCGCATGCATTATTTTATGTCTTATGCACTTGGTATTGGCTACTATTTAAACTTTGAACTCTATGTCTTATGCCTGTGGACAATTATTTGTAATATTCTGTGGGTTGAACTATGTTTAGTTCAAATTACTCTGTGAATGGTTAATCGAGGAGTGATTATAATTGCTGCGCTTACTTTACATATCATCTCCTGTTCGCCTCGATAACCATGACTGTAGGAAGGTTTTCATCAAAACTCTGACCTATTATGTGTTTTATATCTTCAACTTGAAATATCCTGCACACACATAGGGGGAGCCTTTCTTACATTCTGAGTTTTAATTGGGATTTATCTATCTCTCGGACAAAACTTCAAATCAAGATAAGTCCTACGAAACTCATCTCCAAAATCCTTCTTATACCTAAGGTATGAGGGAGATTTGGAAAAACAAAACTTCTCTTAAATATATTGTGTAGTGTTGTCATCAATTACCAAAAAGGGGGAGATTATGAATCATCTAGGCCCCTTAGTGATGTTTTGGTAATTAATGACAACTGCTTGTGTACTAACGGTTCTTGGAGAAATAAGAATGCAGGGTTGGACGACATAGATCAGGAAATCTTGGAGAAATAAGAATGCAGGGTTGGACGACATAGAACAGAAAATCTTGGAGATTCATAAGCATTGGTTGTGGATCAAGTGAAGGCAAAGGTATAACATAGGTTTTGTTTTTGCCGGTCTTGAGGAGTTTAGAGAAGATACTTGATCGGTTTAGTAGGTTAGATAGTCGTACTATTAAGAGGGGTCAATGACCTTGATCTGTGTAAAACTTAGTGCCTCATAGAGCATCTAGTGGTTGCATTTGCATGAGGACTAACAGCGCATCAAATTTCAAGAGTTAAAAATCCTTTCAAAAGCTTGTTTGAAAAGTGCAAAGTCTTAGATGTGCGGACCGTCCGGGTCTTGAGAGCGGACCGTCCGTGATCCACCAGTGGGGTCCAAAGTCTGACCACTTCGGACAAGTCCTGTTCATTTGCACTGCGGATCGTCCGAGCCTTGGGGCCGGACCGTCCGCAGTCCTGACCAGAGAAGACTGCTTTTGGGACAGTCCCTAAATTATAGTGCGGACCGTCTGGCTTTGATGAGCGGATAGTCCGCAGGTGCCAAATAAGGTTTGGGCAGGGACTGTGTGGTTTTTGGGATTTGTACTACGGACTGTCCAAAGGATAAGTCCGGACAGTACTGTCTCCAGGTCTCGGATCGTCCGACCTTGTAGGCGGACGGTCCGCCTGTGTTAACTGCTCTTGGTCCGAGGTCCGGGTGCTTCAAGTTGCCAGGTCGCGGACGATCCGGCCGAGGTGGGCGGACTGTCCGGACCTAACTTTTCTGACAGCTCTGACAGATTTCAAACAGGGAATATAGTCGTTATGTGTACGGTGGACCGTCCGGCCCTAGGGCGCGGACCGTCCGCGTGTGCGCAGAACAAGTGCTTTTTGCTCATAACGGTTGGAATCTAGTGGGGGACTATAAATAGAAGGGTAGCTCGTGTGTGAAGACTCTCTTGGCTATTCCTTGCATACATTGAGCTCAATTGTGATCCTCCAACTCACTCTCTCACACTCTTTGCTTGAAATTGCATTCTAGTGAGAGATTGAGTGTTCCTAGTGCATTTGCATCCATCGGTGATTCTTGAGGCACTAGGTGGTACACTGAGCAAGCGTCATCGGCTTGTTACTCTTGGAGGTTGCTGCCTCCTAGACGGCTCGGGTGATTGTCTCCGTCGAGCTCTCCAGGAAGATTGTGGAGAAGCCGCGGTGTTGATTGTGAGGGGTTCGCGCCTACCTCGCCGGAGCGGTAAAGGTGACATTAGTGGAATCGAGGTATTGAGTGATTTTATGTCCACTTGGCTCAAAGATCAAGCCGTGTCTTGATAGAGGAGCAAGTGAGAGCTTGAAGTCCACCTCAACGTGGATTAGGGGTGATCGGCAAATCACCGATACCACGGGATAAAATTCGGTGTCTTTACTTTCTTGCATTACTTATTGCCGTGCAAGTGATTAGTGTTTTGCATATTGTTCTTCAAGTAATCAATCACCTTAGTTGATTCTCATAGATTGTTTACTTGTTGTCACTAGAGAATTTATGCCTCTTGTTATATTGATTAAATTTCCCTAGTGTTTTTTATTTTAGTCAAAACCGTCTATTCACCCCCCCTCTAGCCGGTGTCCTAGATCCTACATAGGCACAGGTGGGGCCCACATGTTGGTGAGGGTGGTGAGGGGGAAGATGGCGCGGCGGCGCGGCTTGGGCCCTGTGGGCCGATTCGGCTAGCCGACCGATTAGGGTTTTTGTTTTTTTTCTTTTATTCCTATATCACAAAAACATAAATAAATATATTTTTAAATATTTCTAAAAATCATAATAATTATACCAAAATTATTATAACTAAAATATTTATTTTTGGACCAATTTTCTATATTAATTAATTGGGCTTTCAATATAAAAGAAATTCTACAAAAACAACCATAAATCGAATATGTGCAAATAAAAGTTATTCTAAATGCAATAAGATCAAACATTTGAAAGAAAAATTATTTACTATTATTACTACTAATCTTCTAAGTACATTATTTTTAGTTGATGGTTTTGAGGTGTTACATTTATAAACTACGGCTCTTATTTATAAAAAGTTCAGGGGCTATAGCGTATAAATCTAGACCTTCCTGGAATGACCTTTGTATAGATAAGGACGGTAGGTTTATTCCCCGAAAGACCAGGGGCTCTTTGGCAAGTTTACCATGGTGAAAGGGTATTGTTGACTGCGAGCCGTTGGATCGTTTTCGGACGGCACATATTAGATCGTATCCTCATGTAAATGGTATGCACTAGGGATTGCTGGATCCACAATCCATGGTTCCACTTGTAAATTATGCAGATTAACCCTCGTCCGTCAGATCCAACATCCACGGCCCTAGTCCAAAGCTGCGAAACGGTACGTCACCATTTATTCCTGGTCACACATCAATGGATCTACGACCAACGCCGTTTCTCCCTTCCCCCGCCGCAGGAGCACGGTGGCGCCCTGCCACCACGACGGCTCAGTCATCGGCGTGAAGCACCCAGGCGCCACAGTGCATTAACACTATGTACGGATAGCGCGTCTTGAAGCTAAAACGATGGCAGAATAGGGAACGGGATTCTCACCACTAGTGATGGTGCAGAGGGTCCCGACCACGATGATGCATGTCTCCACGGCAGCGGATTAGCTCCGGTGAGGAATTCTTTCCTCGATGTCCACCAATCGTGGCCGCCGAGGGCACGACATGCTCCAATGTGCTATGAAGAAGACCTCCGACCACCACACGCAGCCCAAACGACCACACAACCGAGCTTCCCACGGCGGCGGCATGTTTTTCTCCCTCACGGTGTGACGGTCATTATAGATGACGACGGCGACGTCGAGCTCTCCCTGCGGTGGCTTGGATTCTTGACTCAGGGATGTGGGCCATTATAGGTGTCCGAGATTTATACCCAGGAGCCATGGAATTCGGCCTGAGTTTGTTACGGTCTACTTGGCACCAAATCCTAATGACCTAGGCGGATCTTTCACTAGCCGGGATTTTTCTAGGACAATGTTCTCCGGTGGTTATGGGGTGGACGGACTTCGGATTTCAGGAACCCACCGGACATCCGTGATGAGGCTGGTGGTAGTGCGGGCGGCAGCGCGGGCGAGAAGAGGCCGCTGTCGCCCGCGCGCGGGCGAGAGGCCGGCGCCGGGCGGTATCGCCTCGCTCTCGCCCGCGCTGGAGCGCCCGCCCGGGCGAGAGGCGGGCGAGAGGGAGGCGAGGCACTGGCGGGGTGAGAGCGCGGGGCAAGAGCGCGGGCGAGAGCGACGTGGCGCGATTTGATTGGTCCACGTGTCGCGATCTGATTGGTCCACGTGTGCTAGCCGTTGCAACTAGCCGTTTTTGACCGTTTGGAGTCCAAAAAATTCGAAAAAATTGCAAAAAATCATAAATTTCATCCCCAATCTCTCTCTATATATTATGTTGTGTGTTTTCTGAGCGTTGAAATAAATCCGCGTGAATTAATTAATTCTGAAATAGAAAAGCTGACGTGGCTATAGCCTGAGGCTGTAGCCTGCTGCAGCCTGTACACTGGAGCAGCAGAGGCGAGAGTGGAGGCGAGAGCTGACGTGGCAGGGGCGAGAGGGAGGCTATGCACTGGACTCAGCCTGAGTGTATGGAGCCTGAGTGTATGGGTGGGTGAGAATCTGAGATGTGTGCAGGGGAGTCCGACGGCTATCAGCTATCGTGGACTCGTGGTCCACAGGGTCTTGAGGTGGAAGATGATCCTACCATGGTGACCCCACGTGACAGTGATACACGCGCGCGTGCAACCGAGGAGAGACTGACGTGCGGGACTCGCACGTAAGTGAATCTGGATCAGAAAAGGAAAGGGAAGAGGAATGGGTCGTCCAGGGGGAATTTGGCCCAGCTGGTGGACGTGTGGTCCGTGAGCTTAAGGTGAGGTATTCTCTCTTTTTTTGTTTTCTAGTTTTCTTTCTCTTTTAAATCATTTCAAATTGCTAATTCAAATTTATTTTGATTTTCATCCTCAGGATCAGATGCTCAAGCAAAAAAATGGCAGCATGGATGCAAATAATTTAAACATATTTATTAATTTCCTTATTAACTTATTACTCAAATATTGCAAATATGAATCATATAACATTTCTTGTAGAAAATAGTATTTTTGAATGTATGATACACTTGAAAGTATTTGCAAATATGAATCATATAACATTTCTTATAGAAAATGAATATCCCTTTACAGTAGAGGAACTTAACACGCATCCTTCACCAGGGTTTACTTTTAATTCAAATACTTTTAAAGTATTTCAAATTATATAGTTCGTGAGAGGACTACCTTTCTTTAAATAGATTAAGGGCTTTTCTATTATTATGTTTTTTCTTCTTTTCATTTTAAATTCTAGTTCCAAAAAGATTTTAGGTTCTATGCTTGACTAACGACTTTTTAAGTCAAATATTTTGAAGAAACATACATAAATCTTAAAATAGATTTTTGGGTGCTACAAAGGCAAACGAGAGGGGAGATGGGGGAAATAGACGAGGAGGAGGGGTAGGGGCCGGTGGGGTGGGGGTGGGGAAGGGAGAATTGGAAGGTGGCAAGTGGCATGATGTTTTCGCTGCTTTCGCTGGCTTCCGTTTCGTCTTGGGTTCCACTCGTGTCGCATCGGGCCGCCTTGGCTTGGCTCTATTTCCTTCGGCTGTCTTTGAGTGGTGTGCTGGGACTTGGAGGGATTTGCTGTGGTGCGGGTGCGCCGAGCAGAGGACAAGTGTGTGACTGTGGGTCCGGGCGCTTCATACACTGCTGCCGATGCGGATTTAGGCAGCAGTGTACTTGCTGATAGTCGGAGGGAGAGTGGCACCACGCTTCTGATGACTGACTGATTGAGCCATCCACTGGATCCGACAGCATCACCGACCCGTGCCGCTAAAACATAATATAATACAGTGGGTGTGTCTAAAACTTGTGTCTTATTATATCCATTGCACCAATCAAAACATTCAATAAATTAAATTGACCAATCAGCTAGTCCTCTGTCTCGAGAATAGATCCAAGACACAGTATCCTCGTCAATATACGTGTCTTGAGTTTTTTACATTTACCCCCTTAGACTCACTCGAAGGCACAACTCAAGACATCCATTGTAAATGCCCTTACCGCTGCTTTTGTTCAGTAGGTCTAGGTACAGGTGCAACCAGACAGGAGTGATGGTGGAAGAGAGGACATGCAGCGGTGGTAGCACCTATAGATGTCCAAATAGGCGGGTCGGGCCGGCTTAGCTCGAGCACGGCTAGACCCGGCATGGATTGGGATCGTGCCGGCCCGGCCCGGATTAGCTAGCGGGCCGGGCCGGGCTAGCCCACGGGTCCCGAGTGAGCCCAGGCACGACCCGCTAGGTTAATAACTATGTCGGGCCGGGCCATGGTCTGACAGGCCTAACGAGCCCATAACAGCATATGACTTTTAAATGATAAAAATATCCTAAAGTATGCATATATGAGGGTTTAAACCATATTTGTTAGGTCTAAACATTTATTTACACACACATAACCAACAAAAACACATGTTTCTTGTGTTTTATACTATATATTCAAGTATAATATCTGTTTTTATATAAAAAATAGAAAAAAAATAAAATCGGGCTGGACCGGGCTTAGCCTGTCTTTCTAGGCCTTCGGTCGGCAAGGGCCCGATTCATTATGTGTCGTGCCAGGTTCGAGCCAAGCCAAACCCGTGTCGGGTTTTGAACCGCCCGGTAAGCCTGACCTTTCTGGACATGTATAGCAACAACTGAAAGAACCAGGAGTATGATTTCCATGGGGAAATGGCATGCCGCAAATTGACTAAACAAAATGGTATGTAGGGATACACGTCGGAACACAGGGTTTATACAGGTTCGGGCCACGTGAACGTGTAATACCCTACATCCTGTTCGATTGCTCTGAGTTTGTAGATTACATGTGGCTATGGAGATGAATGAAAGAGTTCCTATTGATCTAATGGTGAGAGAGAGAGTTTTTTTGGTAGGGGTACCTCCGCAACCTTATATAACCGACTTGAGAGATATCCCTTTACAAATCGTGAAGCTTATGTAACTCTATCTGAGTTGATCTTCTGTTGTTGCAATCGCTCCTCATCTTCTAGAGTCCGATCGCTTCCTTTTGAGTTATCTCCCGAGTATCTTGCTATTCGGTTGCGTGCAAGACATGTCCTTGGAACATCAGCAATCCTTCTGTGACAGATGCGTATGGATAGCATTCTTGTGCCACATTCTTCGGGATCGCTTCCTGCTCTAAGCATAATCTTCTTCAGTAAGATTTTGTTCTATCTGGATGCGGCTCAATAGTACGCACTACTGGATAACTTATTGGGGGCCTATCAGGCAGCCCATGGAACGTATCGATGTTACGAGGACCCATGGGATATCAAACTCTCACACTCTTCGGCTCACTCCTACATAATAAAAATGTAGCACCTAAATATCTCCAACATCTTGCTAATAATAGCATATAAATATATTTTACATAAAACTTTATTAGCTTAATTGATATGTTCTTAAATTACTATTATTAGAATGAAATTCAATTCCAAGGATTCAAACGGGTCAGTTCTTTGTTTCATGGCATGAATAAAGTCTTTCACAACATACTTAACATGGTGCACAATATTTGGCAACAATTCAAAACTCTCGACTGACCAGTGATCAACCTCAAGGAGTCAAGGTCAATGCCCTCTAGCCGGTTCACAGGCCATCAATCGCATTAGCATTTGTGGGCCGGGCCTAAACCTCACATGGATACTTCTCCCATATAACATTTATTTTATACTTAAAAAGGTTTGAAATTTCATTTCCATGATCACAGTTTTTAGAGCATCTACAAAAAATTAATTTAAGGCAAAAATTCATGTTCTAACAGTTCCTTAAATGAGGTGCCCAAACATATTAACTTCCTAAATATCACTATTTAGTCTCCAAATGTAGGGAGTTGTTTCGCACTCCCAAAAGCCTTTTTTGCTTATCAATCATACCGTGAAATCACCTGTCTGTCATCAAGTTCGCACCCGTGTACAAGTGATGTACTTTAAATGATTTAAGCCGATGAATTTACCATCGAGTTAGCATAATTTAAAAATACTTAACAACCTAAGAATTGGTAATTGTTGCATGCTAAGGTTGTATTTGTTCTCAATATATATTTAGCAACTTGCTAAATCTAAGTTTAGAAAGCTTTTTTTGGGACTAATGAAGATGATCTTGTAACACCCCTGGTGTTACTGGCACTAAAACTTGAGCATGACATCATATGCATTGACATTTCATGTTGTTTGTTACACCTAGAATACATTTACTAGGTAAAACTTCAAAACAAGTTGTGTTGTGGTGACTTGAAGTGTACTTAACCCTAGGGTAGGGTACTCAACCCTGGGATTAGGGCAAGATGGTAATAGTAAGCCAAAATGAGTAATACCTCAAAAGTTATTGGAAATATTCATAAGAGATCAAGATTGATGGATTTGAGTGGCACAAAAACCCTAGAGTGCTCAAAACCCTAAAAGGAACCCTAGAAAACCCTAATTTGTACCCTAGGGGGTGAATTCAAATTCTATACACTTTTGGACCAAAATGTAAATATCAAAGTGGTAGAACATCAAAAACCAAGTAACTTTTACATTGGAGGATTTTCAAGTAGTGTGGAGTAATTTGGACTTAATTGCAAAAAGTCCCAAGCACACTTATGTGGGTAACTCTGAATTCAGTGAGATTAAGCCAACTTTGGAGCTTTGTATTTCTGAGTTCATGAGGATTTTGCCCTAGGTTGATACATCAAACTTGTCGATACAGATGGATGATTAAGTTGCCACACAAAAATTGGAGAACCAAGCCCTCTAACTACCTCTGTCAGACGCTCTGATGAAGACTCTGATTGTATAGTAGTCTGAAGAAGATCTTGGGTTCACTGAACCTCGCCGCGGGTGATCGCCGCGCTGCGATCCATGCAGTCCGCCGTGATTCGTGCTCAGCTTGGGCAGGATATTAACGTAGACGTGAAAAGATCAACTGGGGAAAGGATAGAACCAGCCTTGCCATACCCACTTGCACCAGCGACGTGGCTGCGCGACCTCCGCCTCCGTGTCGCCGTTTCCCTCGATTATGCCACGCGGTCAGCTATTTCACCACATCGCAGTAGACCGTAGTAGATAGCCCGTCTATCGCCTGAGTCATTGCCTCAGTGAAAGCCACGATAGCTCGCGCCAGTGACCTCCCCCTCTCTCCGGCCGTCAGCGTGTCTTCCCCAAATTGGGCGCTACCGCTGTTGATCACTATAAATTGAGCATTTAGCGTGCTTCGCTAGGTTGTTACGCGCCCAGTGCATCGCTCCTCGCCTCCAATCGTCCACCGTAGCGCCTTAATTCCGGATTTCCCCCAAATCAGTGTTCCGCGCCGCCGTGAGCTTCTCATTGTGGCCAACCATCTGCTGGTTAGTTCATGTTTCTCTACTTGGTGTTCTAGCAACCCATGAGTCTCCTGTTGCTCATAGACCCGATTGATTGAACTAGACCACACTGAATCACCAAGAACACCTCCGTTTTCCCTCGGGTTTCGTCGTTGTCGTGAGCAGAAGAACTCCGGGCCAGATTCGTGCAATTAAGAGTCGGGTTAGGATCGCCAGGGGTGGAATTAGGTGTCGACCGAGTTAGAGCACTAGTCGTTGCGCATCCCGGTCGGCACAAGTTCGCCGGAGGGCGCGCTCATCGCCATTCACCGTTGTGGACCGAGTGCGGTAAAGAAACAAAAGTACAGGGGCTTAAGTGTGAACGTCAGTGAGACACATGAATAGTGCATAGGGATTCTTAACCAGTTATTCAAATAGCTGGGGTCCTCTGTGCAAAGTCGCTAGCGCGGGCGCGTTTGCCTGGTTATGGGCCGGATTGGGCCAGATTCAGCCAATAACTGTTCATAGTTTTCCTTTTTCTTTTTCTACCAGGCTTAGGAAATTTATAGGAATTTCTAGAAAATGATAAAATCATTGGACCAATTTTACTAGACTCCTAAATTCCTCTAGTATTTAATAAAAATAGTTTAAGATTTTTAATCCCAACCAGGAATTATTTAGCATTTAAGGATGCCTAAACCTAGTCTTTTAGAATTTTAGAATTAAATTGGTAGCTCCAAAAATAGTAACACTTTTTAGGTGAACTTATTATGATAATTAAAACCCTTGGGTAAAGTTTGGCATGCTTTGGACATTGTTTGATCCCAAACCCAAGAAACTAGCTTCCTAGGATATAACTGCCTAACCCTAATAGAGCCCTAAACTAGGAAACTCCGGTAGCTAGTGGGCACTGTGAAGGAAAGTTATATTCAAGACACAACCTAATGTATTCCTATTGTAACTGCATATTCATAGCATCACATGACCATTCATGTACTTGTATTGTTATGTATAGAAAACGAAGAAGAAGTAGTAGTTGAAGAAGAAGTTGCATCGCAAGCTGAAATTCCACCTGTCGAGAACAGTTTCTACTTTGATATTTGTGGAACATATCCTGTCTCTTACAACACAAGGCAAGCCCCGGTGCATTTACCCTTTCCTTGTTATTTCAAACTCTTTAACACTTGAAATGGTGCATTAGGTGATAGGAGTTGAGTGATAAACAATTGCTGCATTTCCTTCCTTGGAACTGTTACCATTCCTTGTTGTTTTACTTAAAAGTTTTTGATGCTTAGTATTGCTTTAGCAAACAAAATGTTTTGTTTTAAAAAAAGATGGTGCTTCATATATATGGGATGGGAAGTTTTCAAAAGAAAAGACTTGATGGTGAATCCATCATGGCCATGATGGGTTCGACATCGGAAAAGATGTACGTCTGACAGGTACCAAACTTTGGGTTTTAAATGATAAAGACGAGTCCGGGCGGGTGACTTGCACGAGAAGGAAGTCTTGGTGTAGTGTCTCCGTCTGAGTCGCTTAAGGACCGTGTCGATGTGGGCTTGCTGACCGAGGACCCTTTAACTAGCCACATGCCTCATTATGGGTAAGCTTTGCCTCGATCGGACCAATACCAGAAAGACCACCACACAATGGGAGTGGAGAGATGGCGAGAGTAGCGTGTACCCTCTGTGGCAAGAGGCTAGACGTTGGTGTATCTCTACTCTCGGTTGGCGTGAACCCGTTCTGGTCTTGAGAAACCCAGTGGCGAGTTGACATATGCAAGGGTTAAGTGCTACATATGTCGTGTGGTTGGAGATCCTCAGCTGAGTATTAATCGATTCGGATCGCCGTTACTTCTCGGACATGAAGACTTGGTCACTGACTTACACGTAGCAATCTAGTAAACTGAAGGGTTGATAAAAGACAGCTAGCATAGTCCAAGTGCTTGAAATAGGATAGAAAGAACTCTAGATGCAGGTAATGACTTAACCTGATAATAAAACTGGATTTTTAAGGATCCACTGTTAGTAAGCATTTCTGCAAACAGAGTCTTTGATTCTTGATCAGCTTTACCTTGAATCCCTCAAGCAAGCATATCCTTGAGAGTATTTTCCTTTGTCGGGTAAACTTGCGAAAGTACACTCCGTACTCAGGGTTTTCGAACCCATATTGTTATAGGTGATGAAACAACAGAGTTTTGCTGTTTCTGCTCGAAGGTGGTATCAAAGGAGGAACCAAATCAGTGATCGTGTGTGCGGGAGGGTGTTTTGCCTCCCTGGTATGTAATAATATTTTATGCACTCATAACACCCAGTACTGTAATAATACTCTCACTATATATTTTATGAATGTAAATTAAGTTATTGTAATCCGCTTCCACTTATTCTATCATCCGATGTGATGTAATGTCTGCGTGATGGGTGAAGTGCTCTTGGGCGGTATGATGTTAATATAGAAGACCAAACTTGTCAAGTGATTATGTGCATCTACATGGTTGTCCGAGGTCCTTAGGACAAGGACATCTGTAGGTGGGCCTAATACCTTGGGTGGTTCCATGACAGCTGGTATCGGATCGAAGCCTGTCTCTTCAGACATTACGTAGTATTTCAAAAGAATTTTTAAATACTTACCTTAAAATATTCTTTCATTCTTATCTTACCACTTTCTGGTATTAACTTACCTTTGAAAAGTTGGGTAACAGAGTGTTGTATATGAGGAAGTAAGGGATCGACGAAAGGTTGATCCCATAATTGTTAGGTTATGCATGCATCATGTTTAAAACTATACTAATAGATCTTCCCTCTTATGGAGATATGGCGCGCACTAAAACTACCCACCGCAAATCCACTGGGCCTTAGGGTGTGCCTCGACATCAACTGGCCTCTAGGTATGAAGGTAGCAGTAGTGGAAGCAACGACCCTATTGGGGAGTTGGAGGCCAGAGTGGATTGCCTCAGATCGGAACTACGTCACGGGTGCAGGGAGCGTGCGCGCGATAGTCACCGCATTGCTGAACTAACAGCCGAAGTTAATCGCCTGCAGTATGAAATTTTGGAACGTGATATGACCATTGACTGGGTCGTCAACTCGCGCTCTTTCGCTTGGGACTGTGAAGCCAAAGCTCTAGCTCGAGTAGCAGAACTTAGCACATCCCTCGAAAACCTGCAAGTGTACTGTGACACCTTACATGAAGAAGTACATGTATTGTATGATCGACTGCACCCGAACGTGCCACCTGATGTGGCAGCAATGGGTGCTGGACCATCTGGAACAGCAAATAGAGGATCTGATGGGGGATTGACCTTTTTGGAGCCCCTCCTTCCATGAATCTTACAGATGAACGGTCTCCTGCAATAGGCGGCGAAGCAACTAAGGATGAAGAATACTAGAGTAGTATAGTCTAAGTATTGTACTTATGTAAAATAAGTAAGAAAAGTTGAGTTGTATAATGGAGTCTGTATAATTATTACTGTTCCACAATGAAATAAAGATGGTGCATGATGGCATGCTATATTTGTTTCAAATGTTTCTTTGCCTCAGATGCCATCCCCGACCTGTGCACATGATGGGGCAGGTACATCTCGTGGCGGGGAGGACACTCCCAATTCGTCGCCCGTACCTCCTACCTTGGCCGAGGCTATCTCTGCCTTGGTCAACGCCACCACCGACAATACGTGCTTTCTGCGCAAAATGGCGGGCAACCAATTTCAGCACGGAGGAAGAGTTCCCCCTCAGGACCACGAGATACTACCTATTTGGAATTCTCTGAAACCTAACCACAGCTCTTCGTCAAGGCAGAGGAACCCTTAGAAGCTGACGGATGGGTGCGAGTAATGGAACAGAAGTTTGGGCTAATCCGATGCACGGAGACGCAAAAGCCCATGTTTGCCGCTCAGCAGTTAAGAGGGCCTGCCAGTACCTGGTGGGTGAATTTTTCAGCAATCCAGCCTGTTGGACATCAGGTTACCTGGGAAGAATTCAAGCTGGCATTCCAGGAACATTAAGTTTCGGAGGGAGTGCTACAAATGAAACTAGAAGAGTTCATCCGACTGAAGCAAGGGGGAGATACTGTGATGCAGTATCTCAATAAATTCAACCACCTCTCCATGTACGCTATTGACCAGGTGGATACAGATCTAAAAAAGAAGAATTGTTTCATGAGGGGGCTAAATGACAGATTCCAGTGGAAGATGGCAACATGTTTGGACCTCAAATACAGCAGGGCTGTCAGTACGGCACTGACAGTCGAAGCCAAAAATGCGGGACACGGAAAGTCAAAGGTATATGCGGGTGAAAGATCTACTCAAGGACCTGAAAAGAGAACAAGGTTGGTAATCCGACCTTTTAATCCAAATCGTTCTTCGCCTCGCCCACCTTCATATCCAATCAAGAAGCCCGTATTTATTCGTCCCACTACTGCCCCGCTCCTACCAATCAGTTGAGTGCCCCCGGTACTCGTTTCCCTGCCCTTCCCAGTACCTCCAGTGGTTGCTTCAATTGTGGAAAGTCCAGACATTTCATCAAGGACTGCCCATATCCGAAGCAAAACAAATCCAACTTTCAGCAGACTTCTGGGAACTCGAATCAAGGAAAGGGGAACACGACCAACTCTTCTACGGGCAAAAATTTCAAGAAAACTGGATGGATCTATTATACCCAAGTGGCTACTACACTGGAAGGCGAACCGGTGATGATGGGTACATTCCTTGTTGCCAACTACCCAGCAGTTATCCTTTTCGATTCTGGTGCATCACATACCTTCATAAGCAAGACGTTTGTGGAGAAACATTGCATACATTGCACTGAATCAAGGGAGGGATTTGTTATCCACTCACCTTGGGGCCGAATATTTACTAAGGAAGTAGCCTTCCACATACCCGTAACTTTGGCCAGACGGGAATTTCTTACAAACATGATTGTTATAAAGGGGCAAGACATAGATGTGACTGGGAATGAAATGGTTAGCCTAGAATAAATCCATCATTAATACTGACCAAAGGACCATTAAATTAAGCCATGGTCATGAAGAGATCCAATTGTCCATCCCGGTAGCTGTCCTAGTCAAAGCATCTGGACAAGTTTATGAGGCTATTGTACAAGAAATCCAGGATATTCCAGTGGTATGTGAATTTCCGGATGTCTTTCCCGAAGACTTGCCTGTGTTGCCTCTAGAAAGGGATGTGGAATTTGTGATTGAACTAAAGCCCGGTACGCTCCCATTTCTAGAAGGTCATACCGTATGCCACCTAATGAACTGGCAGAACTCAATACTCAACTACAAGACTTGTTGGAAAAGGGGTTCATTATACCAAGTTCATCACCGTGGGGATGTCCAACAATTTTCGTCAAGAAGGATCAGACACTACGAATGTGCATGGACTATAGACCCCTCAATGAGGTTACCATCAAGAATAAGTATCCTCTTCCTCGGATCAATATTTTGTTCGATCAACTTACTGGAGCCCGGGTATTCTCCAAGATTGATCTCAGATCAGGCTACATCAGATCCGTATTCGACCCGAGGATATACCCAAGACCGCATTCACCATGCGGTATGGGTTATTTGAATATCTGGTCATGTCTTTTGGATTAACAAATGCTCCAGCCCACTTCACATACTTAATGAACTCGGTATTTATGCCTGAGTTGGATAAATTTTTGGTGGTCTTCATTGACGACATTTTGATTTATTCCAAAAATGAAGAGGAGCATGCAAAACACTTACGGATCGTGCTAACGCGCTTAAGGGAACATCAGCTGTATGCTAAGTTCAGCAAATGCACGTTCTGGTTGGACGAAATCTAGTTTCTTGGACATGTATTGTCTGCTAAAGGGATTGCGGTCGATCCCAGCAAAGTCAAGGATATTCTAGAATGGAACCCGCCCACTACAGTACATCAAGTTTAGAGTTTCCTTGGACTGGTTGGATATTACCGCAGGTTCATTCCGGATTTCTCCAAGATTGTTGAACCCATTACAGGTTTATTGAAGAATGATACAAAGTTTGAATGGTCCTCAAAATGCAATGAAGCCTTTGAGCAGCTGAAGGTGTTATTAACCACTGCCCCAGTGTTGGCTCAACCAGATATTGAAAAACCTTTTGATGTGTATTGTGACGCGTCAGGTAGTGGACTCGGAAGTGTCTTGATGCAAGAAGGACGAGTCATAGTTTATGCTTCAAGACAACTGCGCCGGCATGAAGAACACTACCCAACTCATGACTTGGAACTAGCTGCAGTCGTTCATGCCCTTAAGATATGACATCATTATCCGCTGGGGAATATATGCCATGTGTATACGGATCACAAAAATTTGAAATATATCTTTACCCAGTCAGAACTGAACATGAGGCAGAGAAGATGGCTTGAGCTAGTTAAAGATTATGATTTGGAAATCCATTATTACCCAGGAAAAGCCAATGTTGGTGGCAGATGCATTGAGTCACAAAGCTTCCTGTCATTGTCTTACAGTAAGGACACCTGACACCACCCTATGTCAAGAAATGTAAAAGTTAAACCTAGGTATGATACAACATGGAACTTTGACACAGTTGAAGCTTGAGTCAGTTCTTCTATAGAGAATTATTGATGCCCAAAGAACCGATAAGGGTATGAAGTACATTCATGAGAAAATAGAAGCAGACAAGGAAAATTGCTTCAGAAAAGATGATCAAGGAGTAATATGGTTTAAAAATCGCATAGCTGTGCCAAAGGATGCTGAAGTCTGCCAACAGATCTTGGATGAAGCTCATCTTAGTCGATATTCCACTAAAATGTATCAAGACTTAAAGCAACATTATTGGTGGACAAAAATAAAGATTGAAATCGCACGCTATGTGGCAAGATGTGACATCTGCAGATGTGTCAAGGCAGTGCACCTGAAGACCGCTGGACCATTACAGTCCTTGCCCATCCCAACCTAGAAATGGGAAGATATTAGTATGGATTTCATTGTGGGATTACCTAGGACAGCTAAAGGATTTGATTCTATCTGGGTTATAGTTGATCGGCTTACAAAGATAGCACATTTCTTCCTGTTAAAACGGATCACCCAGTTGCTGTCTATGCCTAGTTATACATTGCTCATATTCTCAGTTTGCACGTAGTTCTAAAGACGATAGTATCAGACCGAGGACCACAATTTGTATTCAAGTTCTAGAGTGAACTGCACAAATCCTTAGGTACTAAATTGCTCCACAGTTCGGCTTATCATCCTCAAACAAAGTGGACAAACTGAGAGAGTAAATCAGATACTTGAAGACATGCTACGAGCATGTGTCCTGGAGTTCCCGCAGAAATGGGATTATTGTCTGCCATTGGCAAAATTTTCTTATAATAATAGCTATCAAGAAAGCATTAAGATGGCACCGTTTGAAGCACTGTACGGACAACGATGCTGGACACCCTTAAATTGGTCTGAACCGGGAGAACAGTGGTTTTTCAGGCCTGACTTGGTCAAAGAAACAGAGGAAAGGTTCAACGGATAAGGCACCACTTGAAAGAAGCTTAAGATCGGCAGAAAGGCTATGCAGATAAACGACACCGACCTTTGGTCTTTCAAGTCAAGGATTATGTCTACCTGAAAGTCTCACCGATGAAAAGTTTTAATCGATTTGGGGTAAAAGTAAAGTTAGCACCCTGATACATTGGCCCATTTCCCATTCTTGAACAGTGCGGACCAGTGGCGTACAGACTTCAACTACCTGAATCATTGTCTACGGTACATAACATGTTCCATGTATCTCAATTAAAGAAGTGCCTTTGGATTCCTGATCGAACCATCAATGTGGTGGATATTGCTTTGGAACTAGATTTGACATATTCGGAACATCCCATTCGAGTTTTGGATCAGAAGGACAGGATCACTCGAAAAATGACCCTCAAGTTTTATAAGGTACAATGGAACCAACATGCTGAAGATGAAGCTACCTGGGAAACTCAAGATTTCTTGGAGAAAATTTTTCCTAGGTTTTTAGCTTCATGTAACTTGTAAGATTTGTATATCCTGTAGTAAAGTTGGAACAAACCCCATACCACCCCCTGCCCTGTAAGATAAATAAGGAAATAAAGATGTGACGTGTTTCCTTTTCCACTACTTACCCTAGGACCTTAAATCTTGGGACGAGATTGTTTTATGGGGGGAAGGATGTAACACCCCTGGTGTTACTGCCACTAAAACTTGAGCATGACATCATATGCATTGACATTTCATGTTGTTTGTTACACCTAGAATGCATTTACTAGGTAAAACTTCAAAACATGTTATGATGTGGTGACTTGAAGTGTACTTAACCCTAGGGTAGGGTACTCAACCCTGGGATTAGGGCAAGAGGGTAATAGTAAGCCAAAATGAGTAATACCTCAAAAGTCATTGGAAATATTCATAATAGATCAAGATTGATGGATTTGAGTGGCACAAAAACCCTAGACTGCTCAAAACCCTAAAAGGAACCCTAGAAAAACATAATCTGTACCCTAGTGTGTGAAATCAAATTCTATACACTTTTGGACCAAAATGTAAATATCAAAGTGGTATAACATCAAAAACCAAATAACTTTTACATTGGAGGATTTTCAAGTAGTGTGGAGTAATTTGGACTTAATTGCAAAAAGTCCCAAGCACACTTATGTGGCTAACTCTGAATTTCAGTGAGATTAAGCCAACTTTGGAGCTTTGTATTTCTGAGTTCATGAGGATTTTGCCCCAGGTCAATACATCAAACTTGTAGAGCTATGATAGGAGTACAACTTTGATTAAGTAACTAAGCCTTGGTGCTGCATGGAAAAGGGAGATAAATGGACCTAGAGTTGGGCTGTCAGTCACCACTGAAGCTGAAATTTGACTATCAGTGACCTGAGATGAACTTTGAGATCGATTTTAAGTAGGATCCAGTGATTATTTGATTATGGTTGCTATAGAAAAATCAAAGCTGGATTATAGATCAACAACTTTGCTACAGACAGATGATTAAGTTGCCACACAAAAATTGGAGAACCAAGCCCTCTAACTACCTCTGTCAGGCGCTCTGATGAAGACTCTGATTGTACAGTAGTCTAAAGAAGATCTTGGGTTCACTGAACCTTGCCGACGGTGATCGCCGCGCTACGATCCGTGCGGTTCGCCTCGATTTGTGCTCAGCTTGGGCGGGATATTACTGTAGACATGAAAAGATCAATGGGGGAAAGGATCGAACCAGCCTTGTCGTACCCACTTGCACCAGCGACGTGGCTGTGCGACCGCCGCCGTCGTGTCGTTGTTTCCCTCGATTATGCCACGCCATCAGCCATTTCACCACGTCGCAGTAGACCACAGTAGATAGTCTGTCTATCGCCTGAGTCATTGCCTCAGTGAAAGCCACGATAGCTCGTGCTAGTGACCTCCCCCTCTCTCCGGCCGCCAGCGTGTCTTCCCCAAATTGGGCGCCAACGCTGTTGATCACTATAAATTGAGCATTTAGCGTGCTCCGCTAGGTTGTTATGGGCCCAGTGGATCGTTCCTCGCCTCCAATCGTCCACCGTAGTGCCTTAATTCAGGATTTCCCCCAAATCAGTTTTCCGTGCAGCCGCGAGCTTCGCACCGTGGCCAGCCATCTGCAGGTTAGTTCATGCTTCTCTCTTGGTGTTCTAGCACCCCATGAGTCTCCTATTGCTCGTAGACCCTATTGATTGAACTAGACCGCACTGAATCACTAAGAACACCTCAGTTTTCCCTTGGGTTTCGCCGTCGTCGTGAGCAGAAGAACTCCGGGCTAGATTCGTGCAATTAAGAGTCGGGTTATGATCGCGAGGGGTGGAATTAGGTGTCGACCGAGTTAGGTCACCGGTCGTTGCGCATCCCGGCCGGTACAAGTTTGCCAGAGGGCACGCTCATCGCCGTTCACCATTGTGGACCGAGTGTGGTAAAGAAACAGAAGTACAGGGGCTTAAAGTGTGAACGTCAGTGAGATAGATGAATAGTGCGTATGGATTCTTAACCAGTTATTCGAAAAGTCGGGGTCCTCTATGCAAAGTCACCAGCGCGGGCGCGTTTGCCTGGTTATGGGCCGGATTGGGCCAGTTTCAGCCCAGAACTGTTCATAATTTTCCTTTTTCTTTTTCTGCCAGGCTTAGAAAATTTATAGGAAATTCTAGAAAAATGATAAAATCATGGGACCAATTTTACTAGACTCCTTAATTCCTCTAGTATTTAGTAAAAATAGTTTTAAGATTTTTAATCCCAACTAGTAATTATTTAGCATTTAAAGATGCCTAAACCTAGTCTTTTAGAATTTTAGAATTAAATTGGTAGCTCCAAAAATAGTAAAACTTTTTACGTGAACTTATTATGATAATTAAAACACTTGGGTAAAGTTTGGCATGCTTTGGACATTGTTTGATCCCAAACCCAAGAAACTAGCTTCCTAGGATATAACTGCCTAACCCTAATAGAGCCCTAAACTCGGAAACTCCCGTAGCTAGTGGGCACCGTGAAGGAAAGTTATATTCAAGCCACAACCTAATGTGTTCCTATTGTAACTGCATATTCATAGCATCACATGAGTATTCATGTACCTATATTGTTATGTATAGAAAACAAAGAAGAAGTAGTTGAAGAAGAAGTTGCATCACAAGCTGAAATTCCACCTGTCGAGAACAATTTCTACTTTGATATTTTTGGAACAGATCCTGAGTCTCCTACAACACAAGGCAAGCCCCGGTGCATTTTCCCTTTCCTTGTTATTTCAAACTCTTTAACACTTGAAATGGTGCATTAGGTGATAGGAGTTGAGTGATAAACAATTACTGCATTTCCTTCCTTGGAACTGTTACCATTCCTTGATAAATGTTTTACTTAAAAGTTTTTGATACTTAGTCTTGTTTTAGAAAACAAAATGTTTTGTTTTAAACAAAGATGGTGCTTCATATGGGATGGAAAGTTTTCAAAAGAAAAGACTTGATGGTGAATCCATCATGGCCATGATGGGTTCGACATCGGAAAAGATGTACCTCTGTTAGGTACTAAACTTTGGGTTTTAAATGATAAAGACGAGACCGGGTGGGTGACTTGCACGAGAAGGAAGTCTCGGTCTAGTATCTCCGTCTGAATCGCTTAAGGACCGTGTTGATGTGGGCCTGTTGACCAAGAACCCTTTAACTGGCCACATGCCTCGTCATGGGTAAGCTTTGCCTCGGTCGGACCAATACCGGAAAGACCACCACAAAATGGGAGTGGAGAGATGGCGAGAGTAGCATGTACCCTCCGTGGCAAGAGACTGGACGGTGGTGTATCTGTGCTCTCGGTTGGCGTGAACCCATTCTGGTCTGTGGCGAGTTGACATATGCAAGGGTTAAGTGCTACATATGTCGTGTGGTTGGAGATCCTCAGCTGAGTATTAATCGATTCGGATCGCCGTTACTTCTTGGACATGAAGACTTGGTCACTGACTTACACGTAGCAATCTAGTAAACTGAAGGGTTGATAAAAGACGGCTAGCATATGCCAAGTGCTTGAACTAGGATAGAAAGAACTCTAGATGCAGGTAATGACTTAACCTGATAATAAAACTGGATTTTTAAGGATCCACTGTTAGTAAGCATTTCTGCAAACAGAGTCTTTGATTCTTGTTTAGCTTTTCTTTGAATCCCTCAAGCCAGCATATCCTTGAGAGTCTTTTCCTTTGTCGGGTAAGACTTGCGAAAGTACACTCCGTACTCATGGTTTTTGAACCCATGTTGTTGTAGGTGATGAAACAGTAGAGTTTTGTTGTTTCTGCTCGAAGGTGGTACCAAAGGAGGAGCCAAATTAGTGATCGTGTGTGCGGGAGGATGTTTGCCTCCCACTTTGAAAACACTAAACTTTTGTGTGGGAGGGTGTTTTGCCTCCCTGGTATGTAATAATATTTTATGCACTCATAACACCAGAACTATAATAATACTCTCTCTATATATTTTATGAATGCAAATTAAGTTATTGTAATCCGCTTCCGCTTATTCTATCCTCCGATGTGATGTAATGTCTACGTGATGGGTGAAGCGCTCTTGGGCGGTATGATGTTAATACAGAAGACCGAACTTGTCAAGTGATTATGTGCATCTACATGGTTGTCTGAGGTCCTTAGGACAAGGACATCTATAGGTGGGCCTAATACCTTGGGAGGTTCCGTGACAGATCTTATAAAGTACAAGTCTAGGTCTATCGCCAGGGTAGAGCGACATAGACCAAGATGTAAACGTATTTGAACTTTTTTCACACCTAGGTCCTTGGGGGACCTACAATGGAGGGGAGCTCGGTGGAGAGGCGGCAGGCCATCCTACCGCTCGGTAGAGGGGCAGTAGGCCCCTCCACCATATAATCATGTTTGCAATAATTAAATAGCATAGTTGATATATTTCATGTATAAACTAGGTATGTGCCCGTGCATTGCGACGGCGTATAAATTGTTCAATAAATATTAGTGCACAACGATTACATAAAAACAAACAACATATATATCATCAACCCTATATCTCACAAATTAACACTAATGACATGAAATTTGTGCGCAATTCAAATAGTGATAAAATACATGATATGCAAAAATATTATATGTTATTCTATACTTTTATTAGCATCACCAAAAGTGGGCGTTTACATATCTTAAAAGATATATAAGATTGTACATGTGCTTTGTCATTGATAAAAAATAAACAATGATAAATATGTAGCGAATATTAATCAACACATTGATTCCATAGAAGGATAGTATATTATACAAGTCTCGTGAGCGTCCCAGGTAATGGTATCGTCGAAATCAGGAAACAAAACGATAAAGGGGGGGACAACAACAACAACTGGGCACATACTTGAACAGCATACCCTATTTATTCTTGCCCATTAGCAATTACCATGTACTTAGCATTGCCAGACTTTTATGACTTTATGAGGACTAGATAGATAATTTCAAATGCAATGTCTCGTCTCTCACCTGGAAAGAGAAAAGGTTGGATATACTCTAACACGATCAGAAAAAACTGAGATGTACTCTAATGATAATGGACTCAAGAAACAGCTTCTAACCTTAGCTCTTGTCAGAACAATCTTGTCGGAAACAAAAATCAGCAGCACGATTTTTGGCTGCTTCATTCAATAGATCAAGCTAGGCAAGAGCTTTGCTTCGTACTGGGAAGTGAAAGGTCGAGCAAAATGTGAGGATAGTAGCAAGAAAAATCAACAAGGTGACTGAGAGAATTATGTTAAAAAGGATGAGGAATGCAACTTACCCTTAAATCAATTCACAATTAAAATAAAGAGAGGTCAGGAATTTGTGTAGCAGCCTGATAGATGAATTGGGAAAAATAGTGATGCCCTTAAATCAATTCACAAAAGTGTGAAGATAGACATAGTTGACTCACAATTAAATAAAGGGAGATCACGAATTTGTGTAGTGGACTGATAGATGAATTGGAGGAAAACTGTGATAAATCAATTCACAAAAGTGTGAAGATAGACAACTGTGTCGCAACACATTTTCTTCCTAATTCAACAATTTACCGTGACTAAGAATGTCATTAGATGGGGGTACTTTACCATAGACACAGAAGTTCAGGATAGAGACACCGAACTGAAACAACACAGTGTATAGAAGTATGGACTAATAAGACAAAGGATAGGGCCAAGGGGATTGGATCATCTTGAACAGGTTAATCTTCGTGATCTGACAAGAACTGCAACACGTTGAACAGATTAAACTGGTATATAGGACATAGTTTGAACCATCAAAAAATTGGATAAGTCTACAGTTTCATATAAATGTAGTGATCTGATAGGAACTACAGTTTCATATAAAGGGAAACCATGAATTTTGACGTCAGGTAGATATATTTTTAGACAAAACTCTGGATAGCATACTGCATATCATATTAATATTTGTGAAGAGAAGTGTGGTGTTCAGATTTGAGTGACTGATGTTTTAAAAAATAAAAAATCTGACAAGTGCTAAAATAGCTCATGTGGTACACTCAATATACAAAATGCCGCACAGGACACATTGCCCACAAATATTGATTCAACTACATCTATGTCGGTACCCTGAAACAGGGGTACCCCTTACTACAATATGAAGACGCGATACCCACACGACTATCTCTAGTCGCGTGGTGAACAGCACCCGACCCCACCACGTGGACGGCTCCGGGGCTGCCACGTGGCCAGAGGAGACGATACACTCCAAGGTATCAATAGTGGGTCCGGACCCCCATGGGAAAGTGCCAGACCCCTGTAAATACAGACCGGACCTCCGGGTAGGGTTTAGGACCTCCACGGGCGCGAACGGGACCCCTAGAATGGGTTCCGGACCCCTCTTTGTGGGGTCCGGGCCACTCACAGTAGGGTCCCGGGATTCTGGGACAAAGAATACCCAGGCCTTAATCAAGGCCAGGCGGGGGGTCCGGGGCCGACACGTGTCCGTACCATACCGTGTACGCTTCTGCTCCCCGCTCAGGCGGAGTCCTGATACTGCCACGTGGCCTACTACCCGTGACGTAAGCCAGCGGGGTGGAGCCTGACGTAAGGCCTCTAGGCTGCGCAGTCTCTGCATTTATTGCGGATAAGGTGCGCCGCCTATCCATTCCACTGGCAGGTGATGTGCCGCCTCGGCATTTAATGAGCCCTGTCCACTCCGCTGACGAGCGGCGACCAGGCCATCCTGCAGGCGGCGTGCCTGTCCATTCCGTTGGCAGCCAGTACGCCCATGCTGCCACGTGTACTACACTCATCATGACTCGCGCGTTACCGAGGAAGCAGCCGCGACATATCAATACTGTATGAACTACGGACATTATGGCACTCGGAGATCGCCCAGGCGTTACAGGCATTAGTTATTTCCTTCCATTCTGCCCATGGGCCCACCTGTCGGGGTTCAGTGTCCTTGTACGTGCCTCCCTTGAGCTATAAAAGGGAGGGCACACGACGTTACAAGGCAGACTTTCACATTCACTTACACACTCACTTAGACACTCAGACTCACAAGTTCATGCAAGCTCTCAAGCTCAATACTACACACAGTGGAGTAGGGTATTACACTCCGGCGGCCTGAACCACTCTAATCCCTTGTGTGTTCTTGTGTTCATCCATCATCTAGCAGACAGGCAAAACGCTTAGGCCCCCTCCTCTTCTTAGGATTTAGGGCGGGTGCGTTCTGCCACCCGACCGGAGAATTTGCTCTCCGACATTTGGCGCGCCAGGTAGGGGCTTTGGTATTAGGTTTTTGCTTGTTTTTCTGCTCGACACCATGGTCCATATCGTCGAGCACCACGACTTCATTCCTGAGGAATTCCCGATGGAGGAAGAAGCTGCGTCTTCCATGCCACGGGCCTTCAACCGCCAAGCGTCTCGTCCTGCTGTTGTGCACTCTGCGCGGCAGCACACTCCTACACAAACATCCAGGGCGTTAAGGGCTGTGCCCGAGGCATTGTCTGTTGCCAGGGAATTGCTGCGCCAACCTCCTAGCTCCACGGCCTCGCCGGGGGCCATGAAGCAGTGGTGTGACGATGTCGACCGTCTGCTCGGCATGGCGCATTCTGGCTCAGCCAGGCCTAAGCCTCAGTCATCCCGGTGTGAACACGAGGCGTCGGCGTCAGTGCGCTCACCCTCGGTGAGGGCCGCACCGACTGAGGACCTGCGGGCGGAGCTCAACCGTAGGCGTGCGGGAGAGGACACTCCAGTCTCTCTGGAGAGGTCTGATGACCTGCGGGTAGAACTCAACCGCAGGCATGCAGGCGAGGATGCCCGCGTCTCTCTGGAGAGGGCGCGTGAACGTAGGCTAAACGTCGAGGGTCGCAACCTCGACTTCGACTTCGCTGTGGTCGCACCGCAAACTCCAACGGGCGCCCGGATCCAGGTGGGTGTCCCATTGGCCGACGTAGGCTGCGCCGCACTGGCGGATCATCTCCACGCTGCGACTTGGCCATCCAAGTTCTGGCCACACCTGCCGGAGAAGTACGACGATACGTCAAATCTGTCGGAATTCTTGTAGGTATATGTCACCGCCATTACGGTAGCAGGTGGAGACACTGCTGTAATGGCAACATACTTCCATGTAGCCTTGTCTGGGCCAGCTCGGACTTGGCTCATGAACCTCACCCTAGGATCGATCTACTCCTAGGAAGAGCTCTGTGCGCGGTTCACAGCGAACTTCGCTAGCGCTTATCAACAGCATGGCGTGGAGGCTCACCTCCATGCAGTGAGGCAGGAACCCGGGGAAACTCTCCGGGCATTCATCTCCCGCTTCATTAAGGTACGAGGGACTATACCCCGTATCACCGATGCTTCCATCATCACCGCTTTCTGCCAGGGGGTACGTGATGAAAAGATGCTGGAGAAATTGGCCACGCATGACATGGAAATTGTCACCACGCTCTTCGCTTTGGCCGACAAGTGCGTCAGGGCTACCGAGGGCCATGCATGGCACTCGGCACCACAAACCAGAGTTGCCCAGATGGGTGGCTCGGGTGCTGTCACCTAGGACGACAAAAAGAAGAAGAAGAAGAACTGCGGCCACGAGAAGCCGCAGGCTGCTGCTCCGGTCGTCGCAGCCGTGACTGGGGGCTGGAACGAGCGCAACAAGCGCCCACGGCTGTAGGGAGGTAATAGCGGCACATGCCCTGTGCACCCCAACAGTCGCCACAGCGTCACCGAGTGCCGTGAGATCATCAGGCTCGTGAAGCGCGTCAGCGAGCGGCGCGAGCAGTCTTCCAAGGATGGCTCCCCACCCCGTCGCTGGCCTGACAAGGAGAGGGTCGACGATGGTGATATGGCCGCGGGGGAACGGGACCTCGGGTATCAGTCACCTGAGGGGGTCCTAAAGGATGTTTTCACTAGGGACTCCGACTCCGGTGACGACAATGACCGCCGCAAGAAGTTGTACGTCATGTACGGCGGGAGCTGGGAGCTCACCTCCCGCAGGAATGTCAAGTCCCTGCGCCAGAGGTCCTTTCGGCGGTCCAGGGGGTCCCGAAGGCTGCTCCACATCAGCGGTGGAGGAGCACCACCATCTCCTTCGGGGCATCCGACTGCCCCGACAACATGGCAGGGGCCGGTATATTACCGCTCATCACCGCCCCTGTCATCGCCAACATGCGGCTGCACCACGTTCTGATCGATGGCAGGGCTGGACTCAACGTCATCAGCCACGCTGCGTTCAGGCAGCTGCAGATCCCAGGGTCCCAACTAGGACCCTCTCGTCCATTCCCTGGAGTGGGCCCACAGCCGGTGTATCCCTTAGGGAGCATCGCACTCCCGGTAACATTCGGGACCGAGGAGAACTTCCGCACAGAGAACGTCAAGTTCGATGTCGCTGAGGTTAACCTCCCCTTGAATGCCATCATTGGCAAACCGACCCTATACCGGTTCATGGCCATGGCCCATTACGGGTATTTGGTCCTCAAGATGCTGTCTCTAGCCGGGGTCCTCACCGTGCAGGGCGACCACGCCGCTGCGCTTGCGACCGTGGAGAAGCTACACGCCCTGGCGGCAGAAGCTGCTCGCCCGGACGATGGAGGGAGGGACCCCTCGACCTCCGACACCAAGGCGCCTACCATGGTGCTAAAGGTGCGGCCATCCGGAGCGGACGACGTCCCCGTCAAGGCCATCCGGCTCTGCGCGGATTCCCCCCAGACCACTCGCATTGCGGGTGATCTTGAGGAGAAATAGGAACTCACGCTCGTCGCCTTCCTCCAGGCAAATGCCGACGTGTTCGCATGGGAGCCGTCGCAGATGCCTGGGATCCCCAGGGAGGTGATCGAGCACCATCTGAAGATCAACCCCGACGCCAGACCGATGAGTCAGAAGCCTCAAAGACAGTCCATTAAGCGGCAGGACTTCATCCGAAAGGAGGTCCAGAAGCTGCTAGACGCCGGCTTCATCGAAGAGGTTCATCACCCAGTGTGGCTGGCCAACCTAGTCATCGTCCCCAAGGCGAATGGGAAGCTTTGGATGTGCATTGACTACACCAGCCTTAATAATGCTTGTCCCAAGGACCCGTATCCACTTTCACGCATAGATCAAATCGTGGATTCTACCTCCGGGTGTGACCTATTGTCCTTCTTAGATGCTTACTCTGGTTTCCATCAAATCCAGATGTCTAGGGAAGATAGGAAGCATACCGCTTTTGTAACAGTGGATGGGCTTTACTGCTATGTCATAATGCCTTACGGTCTGAAAAACGCCTTGCCAACATTCGTGCGGGCGATGAGTAAGACTTTCGGGGACATGATCAGGGACAAGGTGGAAGTATACGTCGATGACATCATGGTCAAGACTAAGAGAGGGTCGACCCTAGTGGAAGACTTAACCCTGGTCTTTGACAAGCTCCGGGCAACATGCACAAAGCTGAACCCAGACAAGTGCATCTTTGGTGTCTCCGCAAGGAAGTTGCTGGGGTTCCTGGTTTTGCACCGAGGCATTGAAACAAACCCGGAGAAGATCAAGGCGATTGAGGCGATGAGGCCTCCGACCCGCATCAAAGACGTCCAGAAGCTTATGGGGTCGTTAGCCACCCTTAGCCGCTTCATTTCGAGGCTGGCTGAGAGGGCACTGCCCTTCTTCAAGCTGTTGCGGAAGTCTGGCCCATTCTCTTGGACCGAAGAGGCGGAACAAGCCTTTCAAGAGTTGAAGCAGCACCTGGTGTCCCTACCAATCCTGGTAGCTTCAGAGCCTAGGGAGCCGTTGTATTTATACATCGCGGCAGCTGCAGAAGCAGTGAGCATGGTGCTGGTCGTCGAAAGGACAACACAAGAAGACTAGGTGGCACTAGAAGGCCAGGAACCTGAGAGCTCAGCAGGGGTCTGGACCATTCAGAAGCCGGTCTACTACGTCAGCGAGGTCCTCCACGAAGCAAAAGCCAGGTACCTTGAGACGCACAAACTTCTCTATGCTATGCTTGTTGCGTCCAGGAAGCTGCGCCACTATTTCCAGGCACACAGGGTCATGGTGGTGACCTCCTTTCCGTTAAGGGCCATCCTCCATAACTCTAACGCCACAGGCAACATCGCCAAGTGGGAAGTGGAGCTCGCTGAGTTCCAGCTGGACTTCTAGCCTTGCCACGCTGTTAAGAGCCAGGTCCTGGCAGACTTCATCGTGGAGTGGACACCTCCCCCGAGCGCCCCTGGGGGTCCAGATCCCGATTCGGACCCCACACCTGCGTAGCCTAGGGGTCCGGTCTTCACCGAGCCCCACTGGACGGTCTTCTTCGACGGATCCGCCCATCAACAAGTTGGCGAAGCTGGGGTGGTCCTCATCGACCCCAATAGAGATCAAGTGAAGTACATGGTGCACCTTGAGTTCAAGGCCACCAACAATATGGCAGAGTATGAAGCATTGATCTTCGGATTGTCGGCCACCCTATTCCTGGGGATCCGACAGCTCCTCGTGAAGGGGGACTCCCAGCTGATCATCAAGCAAGTCCGCGGGGAATGTAGCTGCAACGAGCC
This sequence comes from Zea luxurians, assembly GCA_029449295.1. Taxonomy (NCBI): domain Eukaryota; kingdom Viridiplantae; phylum Streptophyta; class Magnoliopsida; order Poales; family Poaceae; genus Zea; species Zea luxurians. The sequence goes on along the minus strand of JAOPSE010000194.1, from coordinate 904,222 downwards.
CAGGCTCGCAGCTTACCTCCTCCACGTAAGGAAGCTGGAGAAAGACTTCACGACCCTGGAACTGCAACATGTTCCTCGGACTGACAACTCGGCGGCAGATGAACTCTCCATGAGGGCATCAACTTGGGCACCCGTGCCCGAGGGTGTCTTCGAAAGACGTCTGCTGAGGCCCACCGCCCAGCCTGCCGGACTAGACGAAGGGGGCGAGACTAGCACCTCGAAGCTGGCGGTCCCGGTGGCGTACCATCTACAGAACCCACCGAAGACTGTGTGTGCTACAGGGGGCCTTGCCAGCCCCTTAGCGCCACAACCAGTATCTCAGAGTGGTCCCGATGCATGGATCTCCGAGATCCAGGACTACCTGAAAGAAAATATCCTTCCTGAAGATCATGTGTCCGCAGAACGCATAGTGCGGTTGGCTAAGCGCTACATAGTGGTAGAGGGGGATCTTTATCGTCGTGGCGCCAATAGCATTCTCATGCGGTGCATCACCTAGGAGGAGGGCCGCAAGTTACTCGCGGAGATCCATGGAGGAGAGTGCGGAAGTCATTCAGCATCCCGCACACTGGTTGGTAAGGCCTTCCGGCATGGCTTTTACTGGCCAACAGCTCTCCAGGATGCAGTTGAGATGGTAAAGTCCTGCAAGGCATGTCAATTCCATGCAAAGCAGATACACACACCAGCTCAGGCTCTGCAGATGATTCCACCCTCCTGGCCATTCACCGTATGGGGGTGGATATCCTAGGACCATTCCCCAGGGCCGTCGGCGGGTACCGGTTCCTCTTCGTCGCCATCGATAAGTTCACGAAGTGGCCTGAGGCCACTCCTGTGGTTAGCATCACCCAGGGTGTTGTTATTGCCTTCCTCAAGTCGATCGTCTGCAGATTCGGGGTCCCAAGCCGTATCATTACGGACAACGGGACCCAGTTTACAAGTCGACTCTTCTAGGAGTATTGCAAGGGCATCGGCACCCAACTCTGTTTTGCGTCTGTGGCTCATCCCAGGAGCAACGGCCAAGTTGAGAGGGCAAATGCAGAGATCCTCAGGGGACTCAAGACATGCACCTATGACTGCTTGAAAAAGCATGGTGCAAATTGGGTCAATGAGCTACCGTTCATGCTATGGGGGAACTGGACCACACCCAGCCGAGCTACCGGGGAGACCCGTTCTTCCTGGTCTATGGGGCCGAAGCCTGCCTTCCCCCGAAAATCCATATGGGCTCCCCAAGGGTCCACTCCTTTGATGAGTCTATGCAGGAACAGCTACAGCGTGAGGACGTGGACTTCATCGACGAACGCAGATGGCAAGCGGCGATCCGAAATGCATGGTACAACCAAGCGCTCAGGCGCTACCACCAACGGTTCGTGCATAGTAGGGAGCTCGGGGTCGGGGACCTAGTCCTACGACGTGTACTGAACCGAGAAGGGCTCCACAAACTCTCCCCCAGTTGGGAAGGACCCTTCAAGGTGATGGAAGTATGCCGACCCGGGTGTGTCCGTCTTGCCACAACTGAAGGAGTGCCTCTTCCCAACCCCTGGAACATAGAGCATCTCTGTAAGTTTTACCCATAAAAGCAAAACTAGGGAATTCAGTTTTCTTCCTTTGTAACTAGGTTGCGCATATATGTACGTCAACCCGGTGAGGTCCGCCCTCATAAACCCGGTCTGTTGGCCTACACTCATGAATATCGAGTTATAAGGGAAAGATTCATCCCCCCAGATTTGTTTTTTGTGAGGGTTTTTCTACTTCAGTTTGCAACTATTTTTTCTTACCTAACCCACCCATACAGTTCCCACCCTTGCTGGTATGATGACGTCCGAATTGAGTAAGCCAGGCTTGCAGTTCGAGACCCCTATCCTGATACAAGGGGTCCGGCAACCTGCGGGTCCGGCTCTAGAGAATGGGCGCTTGTTCCCTGGGGTGGTCCGGAGCTGTGTAGCCGCTTAGCCTGGTCCCGTACCCTAAGCCTACACCTCCACCACTCTGCAACGGGTGCCCTAGTATTTGGAGCTGTGATCTTGTAGGTCCGGACATGAGGCATGGCTTCCAAGACTCAATCCTGCAGGTCATGTTGCATGAATCAAAGGATGGCTGATACCAGACGATGGGTCCTATGGGTGTGCTACTAACACTTCCTAGACAAAGCTGTGTACAGGTCCAGGTCCCAGTCGAGGCTACCTCCTGGGGGCCATTGCCAACTCTTTCTTAGGTATGCTGGTATCCAGCCTCGACACGTCGAGCCTACATCCCAGGGGGCCAAGTACTAAGGAGGAGTTGGTAACGCCACACACAGGAAGGACAAGAAGCATATAGATAAGTGCTTATACTGATTGATAAATAGTACTCAAGAGTATCTTACAGAACCAAAAAATATTACAAAGCCGCTTCCCAGCGGGACCCCTGCCTTCTCTCTGCAGATCTAGCTACTCATCATCAGCAGGATCCCGCTGGAAACGTTCAGCCACTAGTTCCACGACATCTTGTACAGCCTCCCGGGCAGCGTCTTTAGTGTCGACCACCGGACCAGCGATCACCGGCTCCAAGGAGATGGCCGGGTCGTGGCTCCGGAAGCACGTCAGGATGTACTCTATCACTGCCCGGTAGAGCCTGCCGCCCTCGGTCTCCAGGCGGGCGCCAAGGATCTGGTCCAGGCGTCGGAGGCGGTCAGCGGCGGAATCCAGCACCGGGAGCGCGTCGGAGATGGACATCGGTAGCTCCAACACCGGGATGGGGCTCACCCCTAGCGGCACCAGTGCCGTGCTCGCCTCGCCGGCCCATGCGGCGATGCGCTGGACCCTGGCACGCTGCTCCGCCCGGAGATCTTCAAGTGTCTTCTTCATCGCCTCCACCGCTTGGGGGCCTGGTGCTGCCTACGCTGCTTACGCCGCCTGGAACTGGCGGACCCGCTCCTCCAGCGTCCGCTCCTTCTCCTCCGCCTTGAGCTCATGCTCGGCCAGCGACTTCTCTCGCCTTTCAAGCATTTCCTCTTTGAAGGCGAGATCCTTCTCTCACCTGGCGAGGTCCACCTCCCACCTGGCGAGGTCCGCCTCCCGCCTGTCCAAGGAATCTCCTTTCGCTTTAAGCTTCTCCTCGGCGAGGGAGGTGTCGCGGGCCTTACCGTTGAGCTCTCGCTACAGCCTTTGCAGACTCTCCATAGCCGTGGTCTGCTCGACCCGCTGCTCCTCCAGGATTTTGTTAAAGGCACTCAGCTTGGCCTGGAGCTCTGTGACGACCTCCTCCCTCTGGTTCAAGTGCTCCTCCATCTTGACCAGCCTCTTCTCCTTCTGGCCCACCTCCAGCTCCCGGGCGTACACCTTCTGGAGGTCCTTCTTGTAGTCCTTGCGGTCCCGCTCAAGCTTGGACCGCTCGGAGGTGAACTGGCGGGACGCCGCCTTGGTGCGCTCCTCCAGCTAGGTACGCCAGTCACTGAGGCGCTGGTGTTCGGCCTCAAGCGCCTCCCACTCCCCCAAGATCGCCGCCTCGGTCTCGTGAAGAGCCTGATGGGCATGAGACAGCACCCGGGGGAGGGGAATCGGTGCCGCTTCTGGCTCGGCGCTGGACCAGAGCTGCCACCCAAAAATCACCTCTATCTCCTCCGGAGTGGGCGGTGGGATGGAGCTGGACGCACCCCCCGCGTCGACCTCGATGGCAGGGGCGGGTGCAGTTGGGGCCTCTCCTGCCGCTGCCGACAGTGTACTCGATGGCATCACTGTCGTTGAGGCTGTGGTAGCCGTCGAAGCAGTGGGGACCCCCTCCGCCGCTGCGGCGCCGCTTGGCGTTGGCGCCGCTGCTGCCGGACCCCCAGCTGGAGCCTGGGGGCCCGGTGGAGCCGTCTCGGTGGCAGCAGCCAGGGGCGGGGGAGGCGCAGCCTTGGGAGCAGAGGGGGGAGGAAGCCCTGACAAGCAAAGGATGGGTTAAGACCCGTCGGCATAATAAATAGACTAATCAAAAAGAAAGGGGTTCCACTCACTTGGGGCCCTGGACCTTCTAGCGACCCTGGAAGCGGGGCGACCGCTACTTTTGTTGTTGCTGCTGTTGCTGCTGCTGTTGTTGCGGCTGCTGCTAGTGCCCCTGGGGGAGATCATCCCCAGGTGGTGGTGGCGGCGGTGGGACCGATGGCGGTGGTGGTTGTGGTGGCGGTGGACCCGATGGTGGCAATGGCGGCAGACTGACGCGCCTCTGTGCATCCTGGGCATAGGAGTTGGCCTCCTCGGCCCCACCAGCAGTCCTCTGACGCTTCTGGGGGGGTCCGAGATGAATGACCCATTGGCGTGGCGAAGTCGGTGCTGCCTCTCTTCCTCCGACCCCTCGGTGCCACTTGGGGTAGAGGAACTGCCTGCAGCCCCCTTGCCCTTGTCCAAGGGGCGGGGGGCCACGGTGAGGGCGCTGGGAGCCACGCCGGCAGTCTGGGGGCCTCTAGCCAGCGCATCAGAGATCCGGATCCTGTGGTGGGGGTCCCAGCCTCCGGCCTAGCGAACCGCCACGCCGCTCTCGTCGAGGGTCGGCAGCGTGGCCAAGATCGTCGTCCTCAGCCCTGGATCGTCGCAGAGCGCAGGGATGCCCTGGGGGAGGATTAGAGACTCAGGGACGAAGGACTCATCAGTAATCCCCTTCACCAGAACCTCCAGCTCCTCCCAGGATAGGTTGGTCCCCGGCCCGCGCTGGATCTGGCTGATGTCGTTTGAGCCGGTGAACCAGCAGCACAGGCATGCCCTCTGCTGCAGCGGCGCGATCCGGCGCTTCAAGAAGTCTCCGACCACGTGCATCGACGTCAGGCCACCCGCCACCAAGTTCTTGATCCTTTCCAGTACGAACTAGAACTCCGGTGCCAGGGACGGCTTGGCCCTCCTTTGCCTCCGGTCGAGTCTTGGCCCGTCGCTCGGCAGGGCGAGGCGGTCGTTAGCCTCGGCGCTGACAATCACCCAGTCACCGCGCCAGTTTTCCCACCTCGCCGCCGATGGTGGGGATGTAGGTGTCGGCCAAATCTGGCCTTGTCTGGAAGTAGTAGGCGCCGAGGTGGTCCTTCGCCTTCCCAGACTTCACCAACACGAAGAAATGGCAGAAGAGGGAGGTGCAGGGCGCCACCCCCACGAACATATCACAGAGGTGGGCGAAGATGGCCGCCTGGAGGATAGAATGCACTACAGGAATCCTAATGATTCCCGTCGGCCACAATAATTCCCGTCGGCCAGGGAAAAAACCGACGGGGATAATGTAACTCCCGTCGGCTAGACCGTAGCCGACGGGCATAATGTAACTCTCGTCGGCCAGAGCGTAGGCCGACGGGAGTTAAGTTAACTCCCGTCGGCCTACGCTCTGGCCGACGGGGATTACTTAACTCCCGTCGGCCATATCGCAAGCCGACGGGGATAAGCCTTTTATGAGCACGCGGGCGAACCCGCGCGGGCTCATTCCTGCCTTTCTTCCTGCTGGCCGCGCCGCCGCTTGTCTCACCGCCACCGCGCCGCCGCCTCTCACCGCCACCGCGCCGCCGCCCCTCCCTGCCGGCGTGCCATCCCGGCCGCGCCCGCCCGTCCACGCCACGCGCAGCGCCGCCGCCGCCCGTCCTCGGCGCCGCGCGCCGTCGCCGCTCGCCCGGCCGCCCGTCCCCGCCGCGCGCGCGTCCGGACGCCCCTCCCCACCACGCGCCCGCCCGTCCGCCGCCACCGTGCCCGCCCTCGCTCGTCTCCGCCGTGCCCCACACCGCCCACATCGCCGCCGGGCCTCCCATCGCGCCCACAAGCGCCGCCGCCGCCTCTCGGAGCGTCGTCGCTGCCTCCTCGAGCGCCGCCGTCACGCCCAAGCGCCGCCTACGCCCCCGACCGCATCTCCGAACCGACTACGACACCCACGTGAGTTAATTATGTGTGTACATGTTAATGCATTGGATTGTGAATGTTAATTATGTGTGTACATGTTTATTTTCGTCGGTTTTTTATGGCCGACGGGAGTTAACTTTCATTTGATTAGTATTAATTTAATAACACATGTGATTAGAGTGTGATTATAGTTAATTTAATATCACATGTGTGGCTTCATGTTAGGTAATTATTTATTGTATTCTTATAGTAGATTTAACTTATACTATTGAATTGTTAAATTTGATGTTATTTATTGATTAGATTTAACTTATAATATTAGGATGTATGAATGTTTCGATATTGATTAATTTGATGTTATTTATGTGTATATATAATTATTTATGTATATATATAGTTTTACTACTTACCTATAGATGTATATATGTATGTATATATGTGTGTGACGTGTAGAAACGTGATTGTCTCACACACACTCTTTACTCGTACACAGCCGCAATAATGGGTGATAGACGTGATTGGATGTATGAAGGTTTCAAGAAGGGTGGGTGTCACACTAGTGAATGGTTTGCCAAGACGCAAATATTTCTGGACCATGCAGCTGCTTTGTCACAAATAGATAATATTAGGTGTCCATGCAATAAATGTAGAAATATGACGAGCCACACCAAGAGGCAGGTCACACTACACCTGTGCTCGCATGGTTTCGTGCCAGGCTATAAGGTCTGGTATCTCCACGGTGAAGATGCTGAACGAGCAGCAGAAGTAGAAGTTGATGACGGTGAAGATGATGTTGATAGGATGGACCAGATGCTTGAGGATCTGCAGCCTGAACTGGCACCAGATCATCATGATTCACCTACACCGGAGGTTCAGAAGTTCTTCGACCTACTCAAAGCGTCAGAAGAGCCTCTTCACGGGCACACTGACGTGACTGTCCTCGAATTCGTGACCCGACTGATGTCAATCAAGTCAAAATTTGCATTTTCAATTAATTGTTACAAGGAGCTTGTGGATTTGATTAGCGAGGTTCTTCCTACGGGTCACAAGATGCCCAAAGACATGTACCAGTCCAAAAAATTGCTTGAAGGTCTTGGTATGGAGTATGAGAAGATTGATGTTTGCCAAGACAACTGTATGCTTTTTTGGAAGGAACATGGCAGAGAACAAAAATGCTTAAAATGTGGGAAGTCAAGGTACGTGGAGCTTGTAAATGAAGATGGGGAGAAGGTGGTGACAAAGGTTGCACATAAACAGCTTCGGTACATGCCTCTCACTCCTAGAGTGAAACGTTTGTTTCTCTCGAGGAAGACCGCTATGCACATGAGGTGGCATAAAGATTGTATGGACAGACAAGATGGGTTAATGGTGCACCCGTCAGATGGTGATGCATGGAAGGCTCTTGACAAATTTGATCTAGATTTTGCCAGCGATGCAAGAAATGTTCGTATCGGCTTGGCAACTGATGGTTTCACGCCGTTCAATATGACCGCTGCGTCGTATTCATGTTGGCCTGTCATTGCCATACCGTACAACCTTCCACCTGCTCTTTGCATGAAATATGAGTTTATGTTCCTATGTCTTGTTATACCTGGGCCTGAGCATCCTGGCGTACGCCTCAATGTGATGCTTCAACCACTGATTGAAGAGTTAAAGAAGCTATGGCAAGGTGTGGAAGCCTATGACTGCTTCAAGAAGCAGAAATTCAATCTTCGTGTTGCATATCTGTTCTCGGTTCATGATTTTATGGCGTATGGTATTTTCTCTGGATGGAGCGTGCATGGTAGATTGACGTGTCCTTATTGTGCTAAAGATACAGATTGTTTTCGTCTTAGTGCTGGTGGCAAGATATGTTACTTTGATTGCCATAGATGTTTTCTACCCTTCAATCACCCCTTCAGAAGGCAGAGAAAGGAATTTAGGAAGGGCACCATTGTCACGAAGGGACCGCCCAAGCGACGTAGTGGGATAGAAATTACAGAAGAGCATATGAAACTTGTCCTAGACGAGAGTGGTAAAAGGTATCAAGGTTTTGGTGAGGAGCATAACTGGACTCACATATGTGGCTTGTGGGAGCTTCCTTATGCTAAGTCATTGATTTTGATGCACAACATCGACGTCATGCATCAAGAGAGTAACTTTTGCCAAGCCCTCATAAATACATGCATGGATTTCCCTGATAAAATGAAAGACAATGACAAGGCACGCATGGACTTAGCAGTGATATGTGATCGTCCAACCCAAGTGCTTAGAGAAAACGGAGGCAAACCAAAAGCTGACTATTGTCTGAAATCTAAGCAACGGAGAGAAGTGATGAAGTGTATGAAGGATATTAAATTCCCCAATGGTTATGCCGCTGGTTTTAGAAGATCTGTGAACTTGAAGACAATGAAGATGAATGGACTGAAGAGCCATGACTTCCACATAATTATGGAGAGGCTCATGCCTGTAATGTTTCGTGGGTACATTTCCGAAGCTGTGTGGAAAACGTTAGCTGAAGTTAGCTATTTCTACAGACAGTTGTGTGCTAAAGAAATCAGAAGAGATGTGATGGAACAGCTGGAGAAAGAGGCACCGGTGCTTTTGTGCAAATTGGAAAAAATATTTCCACCGGGTTTCTTCAATCCTATGCAGCATCTCTTTATACATCTTCCATATGAGGCTAAGGTCGGTGGTCCTGTTCAGTATAGGTGGATGTTTCATATAGAAAGAGCATTAAAGAAGCTTAGAGCAATGGTGGGCAATAAGGCAAGAGTTGAAGGATGTATTGCGGAACAATTTAAACTAAAGGAGGTAGCACACTTCACAAGTTGTTACTTTGCAGAAGAACATAATGTATTTGCTCGAAAGAAAAGGTACCATGATGATGAACGAGAGATGCCTCCGTGTAGTGATCTTTCGATTTTTCAGACAAACGGCAAAGCCGTTGGTCCACCCAAGGCATATCACCTCAGTATGGAAGAACGGAAGTCTGCTTTACTGTACATGTTCACGAATATGCCTGAGGTGGAGAAATTCTTTGTGTAAGACTTATTTTCTTAAATTGTTCATATGTGAATTAGTTTATGTTATCAAATATCTCATGTCATACAATAATATTTGACAGCGAGTTTGATGAACAAAACATGAGGTGTCTCGGTAGGCCAACAGCGAGAGACATAGATAAATTGCGACGCGATGGTATGCATGGGCGACCTAATTTCATTATGTGGCTTCGGGACCGTGTAAGTCTTAATTATGTGGCTCCGACAGCTAATTTCAGTTAACTAATATTACAGAATTTGCTAATACTTTGTGGCATAATTGACAGTTTGGGGAGGAAATGAATTTGAATGATGACTTACGTCAGTTATCTATTGGAAGCGTAACTGCCAAAAGCTATGGACGTTACGACGTCAATGGATATCGCTTTCGTTCAAGCATTTTCGAATCAAGTCATCCTATGGCCGCCACTCAAAATAGTGGAGTCGTTACTAGGGCAACCGACATGGAAGGACACGAAGCCTGCTATTACGGGAAAATCAAAAATATAATCGAGATTACATTTGCTGGAAATAAGCCTTTAGCGCTAGTTTTCTTTGAGTGTAAATGGTATGACCCGAAGTATTATAGGACCGAATTTGGGATGACACAGATCCAACCTGAAAAATTGCTTCAAGGACACGACACGTATATCCTTGCCCATCAAGCAGACCAAGTTTATTTCTCGACATATCCATGCAAAAAGTTGTCTAAATGGAGGGTTGTGTACAATGTAAATCCCCGCGAACGCCTATACACTCCTGGTGAGGACGAATATCAAATTGGTCACCTTGAGCAGGTTGATGAGGTGTTTCAAGAAGAAGAGTTGCCAACTAGTTTTCATATTGATCCTGCACCGGCATTAGATTCACTAGTTGCAGACGTTAACGACTTAACTTTTCTCGAGAAAAGGAGAAGACAACCTGTTAGGAGAAAAGTAACATGGCGACCTCTGCATAGAAGAGAACAAATAGATCCTGATTTTGATGATATTTAACAAGTAAAGTTGTTTTGTTATTTAATTTGTTTATATTTTAAGTATTATGTCATTTTTTATCCTAATTTGTTTATATTTAACAAGTAAAGTTGTTTTCTTATTTTTTATGCAGGATGCCGCCAAAATCAAAGAAGTCAGTAAAGGGGCTGTTCAAGGGCCTGGGCCTTTTTCAGGGCAGTTCTTCGAGCAGCAGCAGACGTCGAGAGCTGTTGAGCGCGGTACATGGAGATGAGGTAACATATCTTGTACAAATAAATTTGTTTACATATTTACAAATAAATCTTGAGTTGTATGTACCAGGATGAGCAGCACACTGAGGAGCAGCACATTGAGGAGGAGCAGCACAATGAGGCTGAGCAGCACAATGAGGAGGTGGAGCACAATGAGGAGGTGGAGCACGTGACATGGGACCAGGCCGCACAGCATCACCAGCCATGGGACCAGTGGGACCACCAGAGAGAGTAGCAACAGGCGTGGGACCAGTGGGGCCAACAGGGCGAACCGGCTTACAACCCAATGGATGATGGCTCGGGAGGCTCTTCAGCGACACGCACACGTCGCTCAAGAAAAAGCCACTCAGTAAAGCCTCGTCACGCGATAGAGCGAGAGGCTGATAGGACTTTAATCATGCCACATGGAGATCGGTGAGTGTAATATATTAACTTATCTCATATAACTATTATGTGTATTGTTAATGTTTTTGTGTAATGCAGGAATTGGGAGGACCTGTCCTTTGACGGCAAGGGACACCACACTCAGGTTAACCTTACGTTGGGTTCTCTTTGCCGCCTTCACTACCCTGGTATAGTGAAGGTGTCAAACGGTGATACCGAGGATGAGGTGCTCGTCAGTACCTGGGACGAGTACAAGTTTAAAAAGGAACGAAACCACACCGACAGACAGGGACTTGTGCGTAATGACTTTTGGGTATGAATTCTTTATTATTTTTGTTATGTTTCTTAATATTGTAAATCTATGACTTATACCATTGTATTTGTATTCTTTATGTTGTAGCTTCGATATCGGTTGCCTGACGGAGAGGATTACATGGGGCACGCTGAACGTGTCTTCCAAAACAATGCAAAGAAGCTGGTGAAGGATGCCATATACTATGCGAGAATTCAGGCTACAAACCTGTATTTTCAAAAGCATCCGGAAGAAGCAGGCCCCTTGACTAAAAAGGAAGGGTCGTCAAAGATATATTTGACTGAGGATCAATATCGTGAGGTTAGTATTCAATTTGTTTTACCCTTTATATTTATTGTTGTGATTGATAATATGTAACATTGTGTGTGTGCAGGTGATGGTTCCATGGATGGCGCCCGTGCCTGATGCGTACTATGCTTGGTGTCGATATTGGGCTTCCGAAGGCTTCCAGAAAGCGTCAGCGCATCACAGACAATGTCGAGGAACCAATCCTAACCACAAGTTTGGCGGTGACGACATGATACGAAAAGCTAAAAGAATGGTAAGTTTGATCTATCTATGTCGATCAGCAAATAATACGATTGCTTATGAATGTTTTTTGTTTATACAGGAAGCTACGAGTGGCCAAAAGCCTAGTGACATTGAGGTCTACCAGGAGGGCCACAAAGGACCAGACCCGAACAACCCTGACCAGCTCTACAGCCAGACAGCCACGGATCGCTTGGTGAGTTTTGGCTCAAAAGTTCAAACGTTCAAAGTATATAAATTCTTGCATTTGTAAGGTTGTCAATGATGTATAGGCGGCATATGGGGAGGAGATGGTTCGTCGCCATGGCCCTGACTTCGACTGGCGCCATGAACCGGTGGATCCCTCGGTGGTGTACGCAAGTGGTGGTGGCAAAGCGCATGGACGGTAAGCTCTAACTTATGAAATTATATGGTTGACACTAAATTGATTATACAATAATCACATTTTTTGAATAACTTATAGATACACACTCTTCGACGGATTCATTGACTCGTCGTCGGTGAGATCTTAGAGGACGGGTTCATCTTCCCGTAGCTCATGCTCTCGTCGACCGAACGAGCAGGAGTTGGAGATTATGAGGATGCGCGAAGAGATGAGACAACAACGCGAATTTATGGAGGCTTGCAATGCACATAACCAAGCGATGTATCAAGTGAGTACACATAATCCGAACTCTAAATTATTATATTTCAATACAACATCTTCGGTAGTAACACATATATGTTTAACAGTTAATGCAGCAACAGGGCATGACATCAAATTTTCCACCGCCACCACAATGGAGCCAATTTGCAAACACACCAGTTCCACCACCACAGTTCACCACCCCTCCGACACATATACCTGCACCTGGAGATAGGGTACGTTTGATAACTCTCCATTAATTTATATACTTGTATACTTTTTTGATATTTGCATTTAACATGATGATATTTGCTAACTTGCATAGGTTACGCCCGAAGCGGGTGGTAGTGGATCTGATCCCGCAGCAGGGACTGGATTTGTTGACTCGCTCTTCGCGTACCCTCCTCCTGGTGGTGGTGGCGGCAGCGGTCAAAGCTCTAACCACCCAAGTGGTGGTTATCTCTAAACACATGAACATGTTTCTTAACTCGTGGACTCTTGGTCGTACTTGAACATGTCGTACTTATATTTCAATACTATGTCGTACTCGTTGACTCGATGTGGTGGTTGAACTTATATTTGAAATGTTGGTGTATGTTACGTTTGTAATGCGTGATTTTATTATGAATGCATGTGTTTGTAATGTGGCTGTTATCTGTTATTTCTGTTATGTGTGATATATGTTATGTGTGCAGAAATAGTGTCCTAATTTCGTGCTGTTTTTGTAGCAGTATAGGGTAATTCTCGTCGGCCCAGTTAATTCCCGTCGGCTATGGTCGAACCGACGGGAATTAACTAATAACTCTCATCGGCCCAGTTAATTCCTGTCGGCCTAAGGAACCGACGGGAATTAACTAATAACTCCCGTCGGCCCGGTGAGCCGACGGGAGTTAGCATTAATTGCCGTCGGCCTGGTGAACCGACGGGAATTAACTAATAACTCCCGTCGGCCTGGTGAGCCGACGGGAGTTAGCATTAATTGCCGTCGGCTAGTTAATGGCCGACGGGAATTAATAATTCCCGTCGGTCGCCGACGGGGATAAACGTATCCCCGACAAGGGACGCCTGGCGGCTGAAAACCGACGGGAATAAGCCCTAAACCGACGGGAATTAAGGAATTCCCGTCGGTATATGCTTATTCTCGTCGGTTTCTGGCCGACGGGAATTAAGTGAATTCCTGTAGTGATGGGGGTGAGGTGCTGAAGCTGGAGACGAAGAGCACGAACTCCCCGGCGGCGAGATCGCCGAGGGGAGTGGCGCCGGCGCGGATCCTTTCGGCAAACGCCGGCGCGCTCCATCTGAGCAGGTTGCGCACCAGGTTGAGTGCCCCCTCGGACTGGAAATGCTCGGGATGAACTAGCAAGGCCATGGCGGCTACGGCGGCGGAAAGCAGAAGAGCGCGAATGCAAAGGGGCGTAGAGAGCTCGAAGGCGAAAGGGCACATCAGTTGGAGAGAATGCGAAAGAGTAACTGCTGCACGTGGGGTGAATCCCTTTTCAGGGCAGACTCTCCCGCTCGCGCCCCAAGACGCCGCGGAAAATCTCACCGGACGCGCACCAAAGCAACCCAGCCTATGACACGAGGGCCCGGGTCCACAAGTCATATAGCTAGGGTGCTGGTCTCCGAGTGCGGAGAAGGCGAACCGCCGCGCGCACCCGAAAAGCGAATCGCCGCCCACGGTAACACGCCTCTTCATCTCCGCTACAAGAAACGACAGCCCAGTCTCTAACACGGGGGGCCCGGACCCACGAGTCATACTCCTTGGGTTTTGGTTCTGGGTGCAGAAAAGGCGAACCGCCGCTCGCGCCAGTACTGCGCCTCGTCGGGGCCGCCGCAGAAGACAGAGAAGGTGAATTTTTTAAACCAATGCAGCGGTATCGAGGCACCTCGCGTGTGGCCCGGTGAAACCGTCAAGTGTGGGGGCCGAGGGTCAGTCAGCCACGGGGACAGATATGGCAGATGGTGTGGCAGAAGGCGGGTTGGCGGTGATTACGTCAGCAAACACATGGAAGCGGCGCGCCAATCGCCAGTCAAGCTTTGGCCCCACCTGCAGGCTCGTATCCTCCCCTAAGGTGGGCCCAGGGGCCACTGTCGGTACCCTGAAACAGGGGTACCCCTTACTACAGTATGAAGACGCGATACCCACGCGGCTATCTCTAGTCGCGTGGTGAACAGCACCCGACCCCACCACGTGGACGGCTCCGGGGCCGCCATGTGGCCAGAGGAGACGATACACTCCAAGGTATCAACAGTGGGTCCGGACCCCCATGGGAAAGTGCCGAACCCCTGTAAATACAGACCGGACCTCCGGGTAGGGTTTAGGACCTCCACGGGCGCGAACGGAACCCCTAGAATGGGTTCCGAACCCCTCTTTATGGGGTCCGGGCCACTCATAGCAGGGTCTCGGGATTCTGGGACAAAGAATACCCAGGCCTTAATCAAGGCCAGGCGGGGGGTCCGGGGCCGACACGTGTCCGGACCATACCATGTACGCTTCTGCTCCCCGCTCAGGCGGAGTCCCGATGCTGCCACGTGGCCTACTGCCCGTGACGTAAGCCAGCGGGCGGAGCCTGACGTAAGGCCTCTGGGCTGCACGGTCTCTGCATTTATTGCGGATAAGGCGCGCCGCCTATCCATTCCACTGGCAGGTGATCTGCCGCCTCGGCATTTAATGAGCACTGTCCATTCCACTGGCAGGTGATGTGCCGCCTCAGCATTTAATGAGCCCTGTCCACTCCACTGACGAGCGGCGACCAGGCCATCCTGCAGGCGGTGTGCCTGTCCATTCCGTTGGCAGGCAGTACGCCCATGCTGCCACGCGTACTACACTCATCATGACTCGCGCGTTACCTAGGAAGCAGCCGCGACATATCAATACTGTATGAACTACAGACATTATGGCACTCGGAGATCGCCCAGGCGTTACAGGCATTAGTTATTTCCTTCCATTTTGCCCTGGGCCCACATGTCGGGGTTCAGTGTCCTTGTACGTGCCCCCCTTGAGCTATAAAAGGGAGGGCACACGACGTTACAAGGCAGACTTTCACATTCACTTACACACTCACTTAGACACTCACTTAGACACTCAGTGGAGTAGGGTATTACGCTCCGGTGACCTGAACCACTCTAAACCCTTGTGTGTTCTTGTGTTCATCCATCGTCTAGCAGACAGGCAAAACACTTAGGCCCCCTCCTCTTCTTAGGATTTAGGGTGGGTGCGTTCCACCACCCGGCCGGAGAATTTCCTCTCCGACAAACTAAAACCCTATTTATTTACGGAAAGGGTCTTGGATGATAAAGCTACAGTCAATTGGAGAAAACGAAACATATATAAAACTTAGAGACACAAACTTGAAATTGTCAGATGAACAACCACACGAGTAGTTCTCTATTTTGTAAACCAAGTCTATTTGTATTTTAGAGAGGTGTCTTCCATCTCATACTCGAGCATCGCATGATCTAGGCGTGGCTAGCGCGTAGAATGGGAAGTACTCGAGCATCGGAAGATCCAGGCGGGGCTGGCGCGTAGAATGAGAAGAATGAGATGGCGGGGTGGTCCTGCACTTGCGATGGGACGCGGGCCGATGGTGGTCCTGTGCGCGGGATGGCAGCGAGGGGATCGGGTTGCGATTCCTTCCATGGCGGTGAGGCATGGATTGCATTTGGGGCGCGGAGGATATGGACAAGGCATCTGCAGTGCAGGGGAAGAACGATTGGGCGGGGTGGTCCCGCGCGTCGTCGGCGATGGGATTCCTGCGTGCTGGATTGCTGCGAGGCGTGGAGCGATGAGAGGATGTGTTTCCTTCTGTGGCAGTGACGGGATTTTTCCTTCCATGGCTGAGGCATTGATCGGTGAGGGGATTGCGGCGAGGACCATGCGGATGTAGGGGTAGAGGAGAGAGGGCGCGCACGGGGAAGAAGGGAGACACTAACATGTGGGTCGTATGCGCCGTGAGGAACCAGAACCGTGCACCACGGTCCACGTTTGGTTCTTATAGAGTAGTAGAGATTATTGTAGATAGATTGGTTAGTGTGGAGAGGTGCAAGACAAAATGTTGTAGCTTGGATTCCTTTTCAATGACTGTTTTTTAGGTTGCAGCAGAATTTATTAGGAGCAAGCATCCGGTACCATCAGGTACCTGCCCTCCCAACCGAGAGACAAGGGTTTGTTGCCCCTCCACCAGGCTACAAGTCCTCTAAGGACCCAGGGCAAAAAAAGTTTGAAAATATTTACATCTCTCCCTACATACACACCCCCTAAACGCAAATTGTCACTTAGTTGATAGGACGTTTGGTCCATCACCTGAACCAAAGATCTAACCGGATTAGCCCAACAAGGACTACCACATTAGTAAATGAAGTGCACTAGCCAATCAGGTCCACGCATGATTAACGAGACTGGTTCGCCTGTAACGCACACCAATAAATATTCAGTTATTCAAGGTTTACTTCAGTTGTTCAATATTTACTTCTACATATAATAGGAAAATATATTCAGTCATTCAAGGTTTACTTTAGCCATTTATTATTTTTAAAATTTAAAAAGGAAGAATCATTTAGCAATTCATGGTTTACTTCCACCATTCAGATAATGCTTAATACAGTTATTCAATATTAACTTCAGTCATTTAAGGTTTACTTAAGCGTACAAAAGGAACAAATATTCAGTTATTCAAGGTTTACTTCAGTCATTCATCGTTTTTAAAATTTTACAAGAAGAAACATTCAACAATTTAAGATTTTACTTCAGTCATTCATGGATAAATATTCAACAATTCAAGTTGATGAGATAAGGATGGGAGCACTACCGGAATCCGGCTCTTTGCCGAGCGCTCGACGCTTTTCCGAGTGCTTTTTGTCGGGCACTCGGCAAAGAAGAATTCTTTGCCGAGAATCGCAATCGGCAACGTCACACCCTCGATAACGACCAACTTTACTGAGAGTAATACACTCGGCATAGCGAGACACTCGGCAAAGACTTATTTGTCGAGTGTCAAACACTCGGCGAAAGGCGACGCTAGGCAAAGAACCATCAGCAGCCGTCTATAGCTAACAGCCATTATCTTTACCGAGCGCTAGGCGTTGACACTCGACAAAGAAGGTACTTTGTCAAGTGTCGGTCCGGGCAACAATCGGCAAAGCATACTTTGCCGAGTGCCTTACTTGGACAATCGGCAAAGTATATTTCCATTTTTTTCTTTTTCCAACCAAACTTTTTTGTGGTTTGTTCCTGAACTATGTAGACTTACATGTTCCATTTTTGGCACAATTATAAAAGTGTTTTCTATAACTATTAGATTTTGTTCGTTTAATTGAATTTCCTCTAATAATTTAGATTTGAACTGCAAGTCACTTGAAAAATAGAAAACCATGAATGCAAAAATGATATTCATGTTATTTAGCACAAGTTACGGTCGATTTTAGGAGCAGACTGGAATTTTCGAGCGCCATGCTCATAAAACATGACTGTGAACTTGCCATCCAGTTGTTTAAAAATTGTATAAAACACAAACAAATTCAGAAAATTATGAAACTTATCCACATGTCATTATATCATATGTAGAGCCTATGATAAAAATTTGAGAATATTTCGAGAAAGTTATCACGCACTATGTGTAGAAACCTAGCCGAGCTACAAATGAAATCTTTGAACTTTAATGTAAACCGGCTAGGTTTCTACTGGATGCCATTGAGCGTGTAATGACATTCAAGTCACATTATAGCATGAGTCAAGATGCAATCGATGGTTTGTTGATAGTTATTGGTAGTCTGCTTCCGGAGGATCATGTTCTGCCAAAGAGCATGTACGAGGCACAAAAACTCCTTCATGCATTCAAGATGACGTATGAGCAGATACATGCTTGTCCGAAGGGCTACGTGCTATTTAGGAAAGAATATACAGAGGCAAAGTACTGTCTGAAGTGTAAATTGTCTAGGTTCATGGAGGTAGACTCTGGTGATGGACAGAAGAGGCAGCTCAACATCCCCATGACAATCATATACCACCTTTCGTTCATACCGAGGATCCAGCGTCTATACATGATCGAGGAATCCATAAAACAGATGACATGGCACAAAAATGGCAAACAATACAATCCTGATAAGATGGTGCACACATCCGATTGTGAAGCATGGAAGCACTTTGATGCCATTCACCGTGAGAAAGCCGAAGAGGGTCGTAATGTACGCGTTGCGCTAGCCACAAATGGGTTCAATCCCTATGGAATGAGCGCTGCCCCGTACACATGTTGGCCCGTATTTGTTATCCCCATCAATCTCCCTCGGTGTATGCTTCCAAAGGCAGAACATATTCATGTCGTTGATAATTCTCGGACACCCGTGGAATAAAATGGGCGTGTACATGGAGCCCTTGATTGATGAATTGGTCTGTGCTTGGGAGGAACACTAGTAGAAAAGAGCTCATAGCCTGCGGCACCCATAAATTATCACTGGCGGTTTCAGTTATCACGCGCCAGTAAAAAAAACAAGGTGGACCCGACTTAGGAACCGCCAGTGGAAACCCATTTTCACTGGCGGTTATCTTAACACAACCGCCAGTGCAAATATGGTATTTCCACTGGCGGTTGGTGTAACAGAACCGCCAGTAGAAAGCAATTTCCACTGGTGGTTGGAGTAACAGAACCGCCAGTGTAAATACCCTATTTACACTGGCGGTTGTGTTAAGATAACCGCCAGTGGAAATAGGTTTCCACTGGTGGTTTTTCAAGCCAACCGCCAGTGAACTGTCTGTTATAAATACCCCTCTTCTTCCCCCCGACAGTGAACTGTATTGCTCGCAGCCAGCTTCCATTGGAGGCGATTTTGGAGGTCCAGATTTCACAATAATATAAGGGGGGAGGTTTTGGTCTTCATTTCTTGGAAGAAGGTGGATAAGAAAGGTTGGTTTATGTTTCTTTGTCAATTTTTGTTCATTCTTGCTCAATTTTAGCCACATTTTGGATCTAGGGTTTTACATGTGAGAGAGAAGAGTATAGCTAGGTAATTTTCTCTATTTCCTCAAATGAGGTTGCATAAGATGGTTAGTTTTTGTCTATTCCCTCTCCTTTTTCATGTTTAGTTGCTTAATGAATGGTGAATGTGTTGTATGAAGATTGGTTTAATTATGTTTCAATTATTAGTTATTGTTTATTTTTGCTCAATTTTAACTACATTTTGAAATTAGGCTTTCACCATGTGTTTAAGATAGGTATGGGTATTAATTTTTTTTGTTTATTAGTTGCTAGGAAAGTTTGGCTTATGTTTCTTTTGCCAAATTTTGTTCATTTTTCCTCCATTTTAGCCACATTTTGGATATAGGGTTTCACCATGTGTTAGAGATAAAGTAGTCTAACTACTTTTATTGGAAGAGATAAAGTAGTCTAACTACATTTGTATATATACCGATCAATATGTACTGTATATATACATGCATGGTAATCTGACTTGCCATGAAAACTTCAGACTGGAAGGGTAGGCAGCAGATGTCGCACTCCAACGCGTCCTTCTCCATGGATAGTGTCACAGTCGCCTCTTCCTCATCCTCCAACCCCGACTCTTCCTCATCCTCCATGTGCAGCATGTAATTTTACACGACTTTCCAGAGAGGAGAGGGAGAGGGAGAGAGAGCTATTGTTGCCAATGCGCTCGGAGCAGGTGCAGCACTTACCGTCCGTGCGGATGCAGCACTTTGCACATCCAGAATGCCCGTTCTTGCACTGATTTTACACAGAGCAGAGCATCATGCTGGAGTCTACCGATCAATATGTACTGTATATATACATGCATGGTAATCTGACTTGCCATGAAAACTTCGGACTGGAAGGGTAGGCAGCACATGTCGCACTCCAACGCGTCCTTCTCCATGGATAGTGTCACAGTCGCCTCTTCCTCATCCTCCAACCCTGACTCTTCCTCATCCTCCATGTGCAGCATGTAATTTTACACGACTTTCTAGAGAGGAGAGGGAGAGGGAGAGAGAGCTATTGTTGCCAATGCGCTCGGAGCAGGTGCAGCACTTACCGTCCGTGCGGATGCAGCACTTTGCACATCCAGAATGCCCGTTCTTGCACTGATTTTACACAGAGCAGAGCATCATGCTGGAGTCTACCGATCAATATGTACTGTATATATACATGCATGGTAATCTGACTTGCCATGAAAACTTCGGACTGGAAGGGTAGGCAGCAGATGTCGCACTCCAACGCGTCCTTCTCCATGGATAGTGTCACAGTCGCCTCTTCCTCATCCTCCAACCCCGACTCTTCCTCATCCTCCATGTGCAGCATGTAATTTTACACGACTTTCTAGAGAGGAGAGGGAGAGGGAGAGAGAGCTATTGTTGCCAATGCGCTCGGAGCAGGTGCAGCACTTACCGTCCGTGCGGATGCAGCACTTTGCACATCCAGAATGCCCGTTCTTGCACTGATTTTACACAGAGCAGAGCATCATGCTGGAGTCTACCGATCAATATGTACTGTATATATACATGCATGGTAATCTGACTTGCCATGAAAACTTCGGACTGGAAGGGTAGGCAGCAGATGTCGCACTCCAACGCGTCCTTCTCCATGGATAGTGTCACAGTCGCCTCTTCCTCATCCTCCATGTGTTTTATGTTACTTTTTTACAGGTGGTGATGGAGAGGACATCCTGGATGTATAACTTATCAAGGCTAGATCCATCATACATATCCGAGGTCCATAGGTTTATTGATGTCGCTACGAACCATGCTTGGAGAACAAAGACAAAACACATATATTGTCCATGCATGGACTGCAAAAATGCTGCTGTATTTAATGACACAGAACAAATCATATATCATCTGGTATGCCGAGGATTTATGAAGGATTACACAATTTGGACAAAGCATGGAGAGGGTACCTCTTCGCCTTATACGACTGGAAACCCTGAGAACATCGACGACAGATTTCAGTTCGTTCACGAGACACACCAACCTCTTCCACAGAGCGAACATGTAGTGCAAAATGTTACTGATCATGGTTACGCTGGAGGAAATGAACATGATAGACCTCATGTTCTGCCAAGTGTTATGGATGAGGAAGATGCAGAGTTGCTAGAGGCAATGTTGCGTCGTCATACAGATCAATCGATGTTCTTAATGAAAGGTATAGAGTCCCTGAAGAAGGCAGCAGAAGAGCCTTTGTACGACGAGTCTAAGGGTTGTACCAAAGAGTTCACGACGCTTCGGTCTGTGCTAAAGCTGTTGATGTTAAAAGCTAAATATGGTGTGTCTGATGCTGGCTTCGATGCGTTCTTGAGTATTATCGCAGACATGCTTCCAAAGGAGAACAATGTGCCTGCTAACACGTACTATGCAAAGAAACTAATCAGTCCGCTCACTATGGGTGTGGAGAAGATCCACGCGTGTAGAAATCACTGTATCCTTTATCGAGGTGATGATTATAAAGACTTGGAGAGCTGCCCAAAGTGCGGTGCAAGTAGGTAGACTTGGAGAGCTGCCCAAAGACGAATAAAGACTATCGAGAGGACGAAGAGTGTGTTGCATCCGTGTCTAAAGGGAAGAAGCGAAAGAAAGCCCAAAAAAAGACTTCAAAATCCACGAGCAAAGAAAAAGAAGAAGTAGACTATTATGCGCTCAAAAAGATTCCTGCTTTGGTGATGTGGTACCTCCCCGTCGTCGATCGATTGAGGTGTTTGTTCGCTAATCCTGAGGATGCCAGACTTATGAGCTGGCATGCTTCTGATGAGCACAAAAACGATGGGAAGCTTCGACATCCAGCCGATGGGAAGCAGTGGCAAGATTTCAATGACAACCACCGAGACTTTGCCGATGAACCGAGAAATGTTAGGTTCGCACTGAGTACTGATGGAATGAACCCATTTGCTGAGAGGAGCAGCAAGCATAGCACATGGCCGGTGATCCTCACCATATACAACCTTCCTCCATGGTTGATGCAGAAACGGAAGTACATTTTGCTAACCATCCTTATTTCTGGACCTACACAACCTGGAGTTGACATGGATGTATTTTTGGAGCCCTTAATGGAGGATATGAAAATATTGTGGGAAACGGGTGTTCAAATGTTGGATGAGTATCGTAAAGGTTCATTCACGCTGAGAGCAATTCTTTTTGTTACGATCAACGATTACCCTCCTCTCTTCACATTATCAGGCCAGTTTAAGGGAAAGGTTGGTTGCACAGTATGCATTGATGGAACTGCTTACGTATCCCTTGCTGCATCTAGGAAGATAGTTTACATGAGGCACAGACGCTTTTTATTGGAAGGACACAGGTACCGCATGCGAAAGATGGATAAGTACTTCGACAATAATGGTGAACTACATTCTACTGCTCCATCGGGTAACAATAGAGGTCATAGAGTTTTTGAAATAGTCAGGAATATCAAGTTTGTTTTCGGGAAGAAGACAAAAGACGGAAAAACAAGGAAGGATGTCAAACCAGCTTCGGGGGCTATATTCAAGAAGAAGTCTATTTTCTTCGAGTACTTGCCTTACTGGAAAGAGTTAGATGTGCGGCATGCGATCGATGGTATGCACGTTCAGAAGAACGTGTTTGAAAGCATAATGGGCACCTTGCTAGACATAAAGGGCAAAACAAAAGAAGGGCTCAATTCACGCATGGACTTGGTAGATTTAGGCATAAAAAAGGAACTACATCCCGTTCTTCAAGAAAATGGGAAGTACCATCTCCCAGCAGCAAGCTACAATCTCAATGTAGATGAGAAACATGCGATGTGTGTTTGGCTCAAGAATTTGAAAGTCCCATCCGGATTCTGCTCTAGCATACGGAGTATTGTGTCAATGAAAGACCTGACAATCACCAACTACAACTCACATGATTGCCATGTCATGCTGACTACATTCCTACCTATTGCCATCAGGGCTATAAATCCTTTGTTTTTAAAGATGGCAATCACACGGTTGTGCTACTTTTTCAACAGGATTTCACAAAAGGTAATTGGCCGTGATGAGTTGGCATCTCTTCAGGAATTCGCAGTGGAGACAATATCACAGTTTGAGATGTGTTTCCCTCCATCGTTCTTTGATATTATGGTGCACCTTGTGGTGCACTTGGTGCCACAAATAGAGGCATTGGGTCCTATGTACTTGCATGAAATGTGGACGTATGAGCATTTCATGTCAATACTGAATGGCTATGTATCAACCCGTGCTCGTCCCGAGGCATCCATGATAGAGGGGTACTGTACCGAAGAGGCCATTGAGTCCGGAGGTCCATTCTGCAATAGTATCCTAAAAGACCAGGTTGCAATAGGTCTGCCTCCGTCACGACACGAGGGTAGACTGTATGGAAGCGGGAGGATGGGACGGAAATCTTTCATCCCACCGGATTACGATATAGTACTTGAGGCACATCAGAGCATCCTACATCAGCTAACGATAATGGAGCCATTTATCCAACAACACATCAATGAGCTTCGCGAGCAAAATCCTGGGCATACGGATGATTGGGTAATGAAGCAACATAAGCAGCGGTTCAACACATGGCTAATGGTGAAGGACATTCCACGTGGAGAAACAATAGAAGAACAAACCATCAAGGGCTTGGCATCTGGACCATCACGCCAGGTCACAACATGGCAAACCTATGACATTAGTGGATTCACATTTTGTACCAAGTCCAAGGACAAAAAGAGCATGTCACAAAACAGTGGTGTTCGATGCGAAGCCATAGATGATGAAACTGGTGAGATTATTACATATTTTGGCTTTATTGAGGACATATGGGAACTAGACTATGGTACATTTTAGATCTCGGTTTTCCGATGTCAATGGGTTGAAGACAAACATGTCACGGTAGACAACTATGGGGTCAGAGTTCTTGATCTAAGTAAGGTAGGTTACAAAGATGACCCATGGATCCTTGCTAATCGTGCTGCACAGGTCTTCTATGCTGAACAGATCATTTCTAACAATGAGAAGAAAAGCACCGACAAACCGAAGCATGTAGTTTTTCCTGGAAAACAACAAGCTATAGGAGTTGATGGTGTATCTGATTTAGAGAATTTTAACCAGTTCAACGACATGTCTCTTTTCATAGACCATCCAACCAAGATAAGGAACGTTGAGCGAAGCATCCCACGCAATTCGTTGCCCTGGGTACACCACGATGGACAAGGCAGAACAATAGCTTCCTAGATTATATACTTGTCATGTAATTGATTATTGTTAGGACTTGTCATGTAATTGATTATTGTTAGCGACAAACCGAAGCATGTAATTGTCTTCATTCAATTTTCGTGGCTACCATTTACAATTTTACATGACTTTCTATTGACTTTATAGAGAGAGGAGAGGGGGAGAGAGAGGAGAGAGAGGAGAGGGAGAGGAGAGAGAGGATGGAGAGAGAGGAGAGAGAGAGGATGGAGAGAGAGGAGAGAGAGAGGATGGAGAGAGAGGAGAGAGAGAGGGGATGGAGAGAGAGGATGGAGAGGGAGAGGGGAGAGAGAGTGGAGAGGAGAGAGAGGATGGAGAGGGAGAGGGGAGAGAGAGTGGAGAGGAGAGAGAGGATGGAGAGGGAGAGGGGAGAGAGAGTGGAGAGGAGAGAGAGGATGGAGAGGGAGAGGGGAGAGAGAGTGGAGAGGAAAGAGAGGAGAGGTAGAGGGAGAGAGAGGATGGAGAGAGAGGAGAGAGAGAGGGGATGGAGAGAGGTAAAAGTATACTAAACAATATATAAAAGTATACTTAATATAATATATAAAAAGTGAAGTAAAACAATATATAAAAAACTATGTTAATAATAATAAAATACTATTTCTACTGGCGGTTGTCATAGAGAACCGCCAGTAGAAATGGCTTCTACAGTCTGTGGAAGCCATTTCTACTGGCGGTTCTCTATGACAACCGCCAGTAGAAATAGTTTCTACTGGCGGTTCTCGTTGTCAACCGCCAGTAGAAATGGCTTCTACAGTCTGTGGAAGCCATTTCTACTGGCGGTTCTCGTTGTCAACCGCCAGTAGAAATGGCGCCTATATAAAGGGTGGCGCGCGGGAGCCGAAAAATTTACAAGTCCCTGGCGCCAGTTCACTTCAAGACGACGCCGTCAGGCTGCTGGATTTCGCCCCCGAGTTTCGCCGGCGATCGTCCCCGCGCCCGTCCCCACGCCGCCATTCCCGCCCCCGCACCGCCGTCTCCAGGTTTCTTTCTCTTTCCCCTAATCTGCCGTACCGCCGCCGTCTACCGCACCGGCAGCCGCCGCCGCCGCGTTTAGTAAACCCTAGGGCACGCGCCGCCGCCGAGAGGGAGGAAGAGAGATGAAGGAGGGGGAGAGGGAAGAGAGAGGAGGGAGAGGGAAGAGAGAGGAGGGCGCACGCGCCGCCGCCGCCGAGAGGGAGGAAGAGAGAGGAAGGAGAGGGAGAGGGAAGAGAGAGGAGGGAGAGGGAGAGAGATAGAGGGAGGGAGAGGAGGGTGAGAGAGAGAGAGGAGGGAGAGGAGAGAGATAGAGAGAGGGAGAGAGATAGAGGGAGAGGAGATAGATAGAGGGAGGGAGAGGAGGGTGAGAGAGAGAGAGGAGGGAGAGGAGAGAGATAGAGAGAGGAGGGAGAGGGAGAGAGAGGAGAGGAGATGAGAGTATTCATACAATACTTATTTTTATTCATATGTGTGTTCATATGTGTTCAAATGTATGTGTTCAATATATATATGTGTTCATATGTGTTCAAATGTATGTGTTCAATATATATGTGTGTTCATATGTGTTCAAATGTATGTGTTCAATATATATATGTGTGTTCATATGTGTTCAAATGTATGTTGAATATATACATTGTAATTTTATCCGTCACAACTCGATAATATACGTATCCGATCCGATTCGAATTCGATCTGAACTCGATAATTTCCGTACGACTCTCCCTCTCTCCCTCTCTATACGTCCTATGCGACTCTCCCTCTCTCCCTCTCCTCGTCCTATACGACTCTCCCTCTCTCCCTCTCTATACGTAACTCGATAATATCCATACGATTCTCCCTCTCTCCCTCTTTATACGTCCTATGCGACTCTCCCTCTGTCCCTCTCTCCCCGTCCTATATGACTCTCCCTCTCTCCCTCTCTCCCTCTCTATACGTAACTCGATAATATACGTAACTCGATAATATCCGTAACACGATACTATACGACTATACGATACTATATGGTTAGGGTTAGGGTTTGGGTTATGGTTAAGGGTTAGGGTTAGGGTTAGGGTTAGGGTTATGGTTAAGGGTTAGGGTTAAGGGTTATAGTTAAGGGTTAGGGTTAAGGGTTATAGTTAAGGGTTATAGTTAGGGTTTGGGTTAAGGGTTCGGGTTTTGGGTTAGGGTTAGGGTTTAGG
Source organism: Zea luxurians (assembly GCA_029449295.1). Taxonomy (NCBI): domain Eukaryota; kingdom Viridiplantae; phylum Streptophyta; class Magnoliopsida; order Poales; family Poaceae; genus Zea; species Zea luxurians. The sequence goes on along the minus strand of JAOPSE010000194.1, from coordinate 877,972 downwards.
GTTAGGGTTAGGGTTAAGGGTTTAGGGTATTTGTTAATATGAATTTAATTATTGCTTACGTTAATATGTGTTAATATGTATTTAATTATTGCTTATGTATTTGTATATATATAGCTCAATGAGTTCTCCGATCAAGGACCAAGGATTAGTGCCCGAGCACATGGACAAGAGTGTTGCTCAAGAACAATCCAGCAGTGAAGGATATGAAACGCCTAGCGACCCTTTTCCTACCACTAGCATAGATAGGGCCGCTCTCCGTGAGTTGCAACGTGACCCTACTTATGATCCACGAGAAGCTGAGGTAAAAGTACGCATCTTTAGCTTCGTATGTGTACCCTACTGATTTCACATGCATGATCTCTTGTGCATTTTATTACATGAATAGGAGGTCGTGTCTGAATTTCGTGCGATACTCGAAGAAGCCGTGGCACGAAACGAAGACGTACCGGAGCCGACCCAAGACGCACCGGAACAGACCAAGACAACAACCGAGACGTCAAGGAAAAGGAAGCAGAGCGATCGAAAAAGAGGTGACAGGGGGCTGAACAAGTTTCCCGACAAAACATACAAAATCTCAGACGTGAGCCCGAAAGGTCAGCCCCTAGCTCCAGAAGAGGCACTACCTAAGTTCCGGAATGCACTTGGGTTTTTAGTTAGAGATAATCTTGACATAACAATACGACAGTGGAGAGATGTGTCAGATGATGTCAAGAATCAAATATGGAATAAGCTATTAATGAGGTTCGTTCTGCCTCGGGGTTCAGAAGAACTCGTGAAGGAATACACGATGAAGCAGCTTGCAATCAATTTCCGAAACTGGAGGTCTGAGATGAACACAAAGTTTGCAAAGAAAGGTCTGGACCCGACCAAAAAATATAAAATCTCAGCAGGTCAGTGGGCAGTATTTCTAGAGCAGAGGAGCAGCCCTGATTTCATATCTCTAAGTGAGGCAAATTCGGAACTATCAAAGAAGAACAAGTACCGCCACCACCTAGGCACAGGTGGTTACAAGCGTCAGGTTACTAAATGGAGACAAGAAGACGCCGAGAAGAAGGCCGCAGGGTTGCCGACGCTGTCCGAGCAACTTGGTGAAAGGGCGGCAAATTGGCTCCATGCTAGAAAACCAAGGGAAACCGAGACCGGTGTATCTTTTGATGATCCCATTGTCGAAGAAGCGGCAAAAAACATATATACAATGGCAGCTAAGCAGAGCCAAGGAACTTTTAAGCCACAAAGGGAAAGAGACATCCTAACGGCTGGTCTCGGTAACCCTGAGCATCCTGGCCGTGTACGAGGAATCTCGTCTAAGGAAGGATGGAAGGAAGGATTCGGACCACAGTGGGAAGGTCTGTACAGGAAACGTGATCGATACAAGGAAGAGATGGCGGATTATTTTAAGGAGGAGGCCAAGAAAGAGTTCAAAGCCATGATGTCTCAAATGCTATCGAATCCTCCTCCAGAATTGATGCAACAGTTGGCGAGTGCGATGTCTGTTCAACAGATGACCACTCCACAGATACAAATAATTCCAGCAGCTCAACCGCCGGCTTCCACAGATTGTACGACATTACCAAGCTCTGTTGCTTCAACGGGAAATAAGGACCGTTATCCAGTTGATGACATCACAAGGCCTGTGGCGTGCACACTGGTTATAAGATATGGTATTAACAATAAACGTACAAAGAAAGTAGCCACAGGCCTTGCGATCCCAGGACGCAAGTTCCATGGAAACGATATTCCAGATGATTATTGCAAAGTAGAAGTGACGACGGTCGTCCAAGGATCTGAGGACGACATGCTAGACATCCCTGGGCCCGAAGGTATCGAGAAACTTGGACAAGCTATCAAGAATTTTATCCTTTGGCCTCGAAGGGATGTCGAATTGCTTGATTGGTCGAATTCGTCGCAGGCGTCGCAGGCCCAACCGTCTCCGCCTTCTCAAATTGTTGCTCCTATTGTACATCCATCATCACCTCCTCAAACTTCACATGCTTCTCCTCATCCTTTTTCTGACCCACCGTCTCCGCCACAAGCATCACCATTCAGGGCTCCACCACCTTCTCCTCCCCATCCTCTTGGTGACCCACTGTCTACGCCACCATCAAGGGATCCACCTTCTCCACAACCATCAAAGGATCCAAGGCCATCAAAGAAAACTAAACTTCCTATTCCAAAATTGGTGTCCCCGTATCAGAAAAAGAAGAGTAAAGCTACTACTGCTGGCACAGCTCGGTTTTTGAAAGGGATTGGACGGAGCCTCACGTCACAAACTGTTGATTTGGCCAAGCACGAGGAGTCTGCAAAAAAGGCTGAGGCAATGGCCGCAAAGATAAAGAAGCCAACTAAGGCAGATTACAAAAACGTGCCTAAAAAATATGTGTCGGGCAGACCTCTGCTACCTCTTGAGAAACTAAGAAAGGTCCCGGCTGGTGTTAAAAGGTTGCATGACTGGTACATGCGGGCATCATCGGTTGGCATCGACACCATCAGTGTGCATATACCAGACCATGCTTTTATTGGTTCGGACCAAAAGGCCGTTGTTACATTCGAGGACATGTGGTTAATGATGAACCTTCAGAGACTCGACGTGCAACTTGTAACGATGTTTGCATTGTAAGTGTCGCTCATACTTCCACATATGTGTGTTATTATTAGTGAGCTGTATAAAATTTCAATATCTGACATGCACGTGTGACTTGCAGAATGCAACATGATCAGCAGGAGATCCTTTACGGTACCAAGCCCAATGCTAGTGCCAGTAAAAGGGTTGGGTATCTCAACCCAATACTTATATCCGAGGAAAGCCACACTTTTAGAATCGGGAAAGACAACGATGAATTACGGGGAAAGACGGACGAAGAAGTTGAGAAGCGTATAAAGGATATGAAGAAGGATTTTGAAGCTCGATATGCCACCTACATAGGACATGCAATGCTTCAATTTCAAGACAGGGAAGCCATAATGGCCCCGTACAACTTTAAGTAAGTGTGATTTTGCATAAATAAAATTAATAATTTCAATACACATGCATCACAAATTTGATTCGTACAGGGACCACTGGATATGCTTCCTCATTTATCCTAAGGTTGGAAAGGTGCTGGTGCTCGACTCCTTGAACTTCGACCCTTCGACATATGCAGAATTCCTCAGCATCTTAGAGCTGTAAGCCTTTTCTATGCATGCATACTTTTATCGATTAAAATTTGAGAATAACATGGTGATTCTATTTGAGATCACAGGGCTTATAGATTCTATAAGATGAGAGGTGGAAAGTACGACCTGTTGAAAAAATGCGTGCCACTAGACATCCATTATCACTGGCCGGTAAGTATGTGATTTTATGAATACATATCATACACAATGTTGCAACTAAATAACCAATCTCCCGTTATGTAGTGCCACAAGCAACCACAAGGATCGGTCCTATGTGGATTCTATGCGTGCGAGTTCATGAGAGTGAACGGACGATACATCACGAACCCTGACAAGGTATTATTAGTAATAGTCAAGTATGTATTTATGTCATTAAAGATGCAAATGTGTTATTATTGAGTATAAATAGATGATGTTTATAAAATTCCTTTACAGCAATTTCAACGAGGAAACCCGGAGAACTTGACCGAAGCTGCATTGTATGGCATAGTCGAGGACCTCTGCACATTCATATTGAAAGAGGTCATTCCCGCAGAAGGAAAATATCACGATGCTTCCGGAACATTAGCTTTGCCAGAGTTTAGAATACTAACAGAAATTAGTAGATTATCTCTTAGCAGAGATAGTTATTAGAGCTTAGGTGAAAACTTATGATGTATAGAATGCATGAAGCATATATGGTTGTAAACAGAATACTTTGATGTATATAAATGTATGATAGAATTTAATTTCATGTTGCTTTCAATATCAATATAGATCTATATATATATATATGTTTGTGTGTGTGTAAATAAATATATATATAATTCAGTATTGTTTGAAATTTTGAAAAAAGGCGGGAAAACTTCCACTGGCGGCTAAATAAAGAAAACCGCCAGTGAAAAGTGCATTTCCACTAGCGGTTTGCTTTATAAAACCGCCAGTGGAAATGCATTTTCACTGGCGGTTTTCTTTATTCAGCCGCCAGTGGAAATGCACTTTTCACTGGCGGTTCCTTAAGAAAACCGCCAGTGAAAATGCACTTTTCACTGGCGGTTCCAAAATAACCGCCAGTGGAAATGCTGATTTCCACTGACCCCTAGCACTGGCGGTACTGAAAAACGCCAGTGTAAATAGGTTTGAAACCGCCACTATAGAGCTTCTGTGTACTAGTGGAAGGGGTATGGACGTATGACCGAGCTACGAAGACAAACTTTAAAATGCATGACTTACCGGCGTATGGGCTATTCTGTGCCTGGTGTGTTCACGGTAAGTTCCCATGCCCAGTTTGCAAGGAAACTCTTAGGTTCATTTGGTTGAAGAAGGGTGAAAAATATTCGTCGTTCAATAAACATCGATAATTTCTCCCTCCTGACCATCTGTAACACCTAAAATTCTATTTTGGGATTTAGAAAAAAATCTTCAAAGGATTAAAAAGATTAAAATATCCTTTAATATGTTTTTTGTTTCCTTTGAAGTTACTTCTCTAAAAATTAATGTGTTTATATAAAAATATATATTTTAACAAATGGATCCCTAATTGAGTTAGTTGTTCCTTTGTTGATATATATATCTTCTAAAAGTGTTTCATGCACCAGAAAATTATTTTCTAGAAATAACCATTTTTTGTGTAAGTTGCATAGTCAATGGTATTGGTCGAAATAAGAATAATAAATAAATAAAAGGTTATATTTGCATAAGCATGCTGGATATGTTTTGTGGCTATTGCATCTAGGGTTGAACTTTGAAAATTTAAAAGTTGAAATTTAAAATTGAATCCAAATTGAAATCGGAAAATAGAAATAAAAAAAAGAAAAATAAATGAAGGAAGAGCTACCTGGGCCCAAACTTCTTCACCTCCTTGGCCCAGCCAGCATCCCCCCCCCCCCCCCCCCGCACACGTCCACACGGCCACTTGCGCCGACAGGTGGGTCCTAGTGTCTAGCGATTGCCCTCCTCCACGCACGGCTTCATGTGTCGCTTGCATGCGGGCCCATGATGTCAGGACCGTCTTCTTCGTAACGAACCACGAGCTCCTCGCAACAAAATTGCGCGCCCGTTTGCTACCACTGTCTCGCGGGACCCGCGCTATCGGTCTCCTCTCATCCGCGCATGGGTCAGCCCCATCGCCGACGCGTGGGTCCGCTTGGTCGGTCTTCTCCAAGCTCGCATCGGGGTGAAACTGATCCCCGCATCTACCACGAGCCCATCTGGCCATCGCAACCACCGTCACCTAGATCTGCGGCTCGGCCTCTGGGCTATAAGAACTAAGCCTCGCGCCCCTCACCTATCCCTCATCGTCAAAGCCATGGCGTTTCGAGCCACCATCGCTGGGCAGAGGGGCGGTAGTACGGTGGATCCGCCATGATTCCGCCCCTACATCGACGTTCAGGAGTCAAAGGATGGTTGGGAGCTTCGCCAGGCTTCATGGAAGCTATCCGCGGTAACGGCAAATGGGGAGGATCCCCGGAGCTCGATAAATTCCTCACCGGACTCCATGTCTCCACCGTGGGTCACGGAGCATCGTGGGCAGAGGACTGTGCTATGTAATAACTGGTAAGGACCCATCTGCATTGTTCGCCATCCTCTCTTCATCGCGTAGAACTATTTGGATGGGGATTCAGGGACTGGGGGCGCCGTCACGGCCATTGCCGGTAGGCCCGCGGCTGTGGGTGCGCAGGGCGCCGCCGTCCCTGGCCATCGGGTGGTCGTGGACTATTGGTTCCATAGCAAGCGGCTGGGATTAGATCCTAGACATCGGCCAGCCTGAAGATAAGTGATCCGTCCAATCTTGATCGAATGGGTAAGATTGGATTGGCCTTCATTAAATTCAGACCGTCGATCTTCGATCCTATGGCGGACAGTCCGTACCAGTTCGATGAGAGTTGATCTAATCTAGGCAGTCCGATTTTAATCGGACGATTGGAATCCCTATGCACCCCTTCGTCGTTGAAATTTATCTAAAGAGCCCCTCAACTTTTTTAAAATCAACCCGTCATCCCTCTGCGGTAGAAAGAAATCATAGGTCCCTAGAATTTATGGTTTAGACCCTAGGGTCTCTTGTATTTGTGGCCATAGTCCAGATAGTTGACAAATTGATTAAAATAAATATACAAATCATTTTTAGTGCAAAAATGAAGTCCCAATCTTAGGAAATTCGTAACTCTATGAATTTAACTTCTTTTTGATCCATTCCAGTTGCATTAAAATTCGTATTAATATTGTTTATCATCTAGTAACCTTGTATTAGTATGAGGTTTATGGTTGAATCTTGTACCTCATTTACTTTATAATAAACACTTAAACCTTCGAAAAACCATAACTCTTTAATCGTAACTCCGAACTTGGTGATTCTCAAACCTAGGATCTCATTACGACACATAGATCATTATTATTTGATAGGTTCCCATGATTGGTGTGATGCTAATTTTGTCTATACAATGTTTGTTTGTATTGCTACGAGTAGCAGCGAGGTTACGAGTCACTTGAAGATTAACTTGGTGAAGTACCTGGGAATCTCGAGTCTAAGGCAAGTTGTGCCCTTGAACACTTTTCTCTTTACCCAATAATGTTCCTATTAATCACTATGATATGCTCATGTTAATTTGATGGAACCTAATAGGCTTCCCTAGCATTGTTTATCCCACACCTTGCAGACAAAAGAACAAATGGATAGTTTGGCTATTGCTCTACTTGGTTTTGGGAAATTAATGTTATATTATGATCATGTTCTAGTTATGCTATTGTTTTAATTATTGTTCATGAAAAGATCATTGTGTTAATTGGAACATGGAGCTTAACTTGAGATATCCGTGCTACCACAAGGGTGGAATGGGACGTCCTTGGCTGACTAATTATGAAAGCTAGTGGAGGACTACCTTACCCGAAAGGGGCAAGGACAGCAGAGGAGCTGCGTATAGGGAGGTTCTCGGGTTGATCATGCTGTGATGGCTTTTCGGACGAGGGATTCCTATATTGCCCTTCTCAGAAACCGTAGCGAGTTTCCTGAAGCTAGTGGAACTTTGTAAAGGCCTCGTAGTGGATCCCTAGCCATTCACCTCAGAAGTGTCTAAGGGCCTTGCAAACCCTTGCTAGATGGGATACACGGCTTATGGGTAAAGGGCGCAACCTCTACAGAGTGTAAAACTGGTATATCAGTCGTGCTCACAGTCAAGAGCGACTCAGGACTCTCGCATGATTAATTTATGGAACTAAACTTAGTTTGTCATATGCATTGCATCGTGGGTGTTATTATCAATTGTGATCTCTTATTTAATTGGGTTGGTATCTGTAAAGCCCAAAATTTGTATAAAAATATATAATAATGATATAAATAAATAAATATAATTATGTAGTGTTTTGGGATTGTGGAACCCTTGGGAAATTAATTGGTTTTCTTTTCTTTGTGCATATTCAATTAATGGAATATCAAATATATAAATAGAAAGATTCCTTAGTTATTTATTTGAGGAAATAATACCTCTTACGAACTATGTGTTTAGGACCATAAAAAAATTAAGTTAAATCATATCTTAATAGGGATTATGCATAAAAAAATTCTTAAAAATACCAGTTTTGGTGTTTGTGTTACACATTTAAAAGCATTTTTCTTAAATAGGATAATAAATAAATAAAGTTAAGATTTTGCATCATGCTTAGTTTGATTGTGAATTTAATTTAGACTTTGAAACTTCACGGAAATTTGAATTTGGAATGAAAAAAAAAGTGAAAACTGAAAATAGAAAACATAAAAAAAAATAAAATAAAATGGCTGGCCCACTTCACCCCTCGTTTTGGCCCACATTCCTTTTCCTATTTTTTTTCCTTTAATCCCACCGAACGTACGCTATGCTCATGGTTTGTGTGTCAGCCATACTTTGTTCATTTTGCTACATGGCTGGACCACAATTCAGCTCTCTCGCATGTATCAGAGACTTCTCATAGAAGTCGCAACAGCACGCCATGGCTCTCAGGATTTCTGCCGCACGTGGGTCCCATGCCTTGTCCGTTCGGTCTTCTTGCATGCTTGTCGTTTGCTTGATATAAACACTACCATGTGGGGCCCCAAAGCCAGCTCCCCTCCGCGCAGGCAGCTGCATCTCTTTCCCCAACCGAGGCAGCGAACGCTGCGGACTCCATGCCTGGGACCACCGCAACCTCGCGATTCTCCCGCCCTGTCTCTCCTCCGTTTCTAGCGCTAACAAATGGCGAATTACCTGGCACCGATTTAACAGAACTCACCAGAAATCGCGGGGTTCGTTGAGATCCGGCCAGTTTCTCTGCTACCAGCAAAGTTCGGTTCAACGGAAATCTGCACTGGCCGCTGGGACTCCCTGCTCATAAAAGCCTGCCCATGCGGCCCTACCCCAAAACGCCTGGCTCGCGCCCACCAGGTACTCAGCATGGTCGAAGCCACCAGCGACATGCCAGGAAAGGAGAGAGAGAAGGCAAGGACACCTGCACACCAAGAGAAAGAAACAATCCGCCGTATGGGCTGGTACTCCTACCTCGCCGGGGCCATGGCATTCGCCGCGGCCGCGTCTCACCGTGGGCACCCGTGCTGCGTCGCATGTCTTCTGCGTTTAGTCGGGCAAAAAGGGAATGGCTGGTAAGCATGCAGTTCTTCGCCAAAGCAGACGCATCAACACTGGACCGCTGCTCGTCGCGAGCAGCGCTGTTGGCGCCCATGCTTTTGGTAAGACACCCATCTCGAGTACATGTTGGCTCTCGCACTCTTTTACGTTCACCTACGATAGGAGATATGGACCCAACGGCCGAGCATGTGCTCCGGCAATGGCGGCCACTGCGGTGGTCTCTCGTGCCACCGTATTTGATGTCTATAGGAGGAAGATGTGGCCTGAACCGTTGATCGGTGTTTGGGTGACTAGGATTAGTTGGGGGATACCGCTTCGGCCGGGCGCGATCTGGGACGTTAATCTCCCATCGGGCGGTCGGCAGACATCACACGACTCATTAAATGTGTGCTGCTGGATCGAGATCCGATGCTCCTGGTTGCCTACTGATTAACATCTAATCTTGGCACTTGATGCGTGATCCAACGGCGCAGACTTGGTCATACCCCTTCGGCTGGAGATCTTGCAAAAGAAACCCTGTGGAACTCGAATACTAACCCGCCGTCCTGTGCGGTGTTCTCTGTGTCTAGGGAATTCTTACCCGAGACCCCCTGCACTTCCCAGAAATCTGCGCCCAGTCCAGATAATTAATAAAATCAGGAAAATCATTTAGAAAATAGTTTTTTTAGTACATATTTAAATGCAGAAACTTGTTTAATTTGTAGAAAATACATATTAAGTCCAAATTAACCCATTCCAGTTTCTATAATTTTGTAATATTATTGTTTATCATTTTGTGTCACTATTTTGACATAAAAGTCATATTAAAATTGATATCCTAATTAATCTTGTACCAAGCACATAGAATCTTTAGAAATCTATAACTTAAAATCTATAACTCCAAAATTAATAATTCCTGTTCCTGTGGTATTATTTAAATATGTAGATTATTAATATGTATTTTGCATATATGTTTGGTGTAATATTAATTTTGCCTATCCCATGATTGTTTGTATTGATACGACTAGCGTGAGGATACGATTCATCTGAAGATCATCCTGGTACCTGGAATCTCAAGTCCCAGGCAAGTTGTGCCCTTGATCACTTCTTTTTACCCACTCATGTTCTAATTAATCATAATGATCTGCATAGGTTAATTTTGATGGGACCCAATAGGTTACCCTAATTTGACTATCTTTATACCTTGTTCACCACTGAATCTTTGGGTAGTACTTGCTATCGCTTTATGTGGTTTTGGGTATAGAGATACACATTACTATTCATGAATATACTTTTATTGTCAGTTGTTATTTACTGTTCATGTTAAGATCATTATGTTAATTGGAACATGGAGAACCACCCGGGAAAACAGTGCTACCACAAGGGAGGAATGGGACCCCTTGGCTGATTAATTAGGAAAGCTAGTGGAAGACTACCTTACCCGAAAGGGGCAAGGGCAGTAGGGGAGTGGTCAGTGTAGGGAGGCCCTCGGGAGGATTTTGCTGCGATGGCGGTCCTGCAAGGGATTCCTGCATTGGAACTTCCTATAAACTGTAGCGGGTTTTCTGAAGCTAGTGGAACTTTGTAAAGGCCTCGTAGTGTTACCCTGCCTCGCCTCCTCGGTAGAGGTGTATGGGAAGTCGCGATCCCTTGGCAGATGGGTAACATGACTTGTGGGTAAAGATGCGCAACCTCTGCAGAGTGTAAAACTGGTATACTAGCCGTGCTCACGGTCATGAGCAGCTCGGACACTCACATGATTAATTTATGGAACTAAATTCAATTTGTCATATGCATTGCATCGCAGGTGATGTTGTTACTTTTGTTCTATTACTTAATTGGGTTTGGTATTTACTTATACTTAGTAACTGCTAATAAAATTTTGACCAACTTTAAAAGCAATGCTCAGCTCTAACCATCTCCTTTGGTAAGCCTTACACTTCACGTGAGCTCCCACCTTTGGCGAGTTCATGCACATTATTCCGCACAACTTGTTGAGCTATGAACGTATGTGAGCTCACTCTTGCTGTCTCACACCCCCCCCACACAGGTCAAGAACAGGTACCACAGGATGAAGCGCTTGGAGGATGCTGTGATGTGTTCGTGAGAGATCTAGGCCGTCGTCTCCCAGTCAACTTTGGGTTGCTGGACCGTTGTCTCCTTATAATGTAATTATTTATTTTGTATAGAACTCCTGTTATATATAAAGTTGTGACATTCGATCCTGTGCCACTATACATCATATGTGTGAGACTTGGTCCAAGCATACCTGGTGTTTATGTTCGCGCCCGGGTCTTGGTGCCCCGAAACCCGGGTGTGACAGAAGTGGTATTAGAGGAATGTTGACTGTAGGACGAAACCTAGATAGAACTGGACACCCATTCTCTACTTACCTTTGCTACTCTGATTCTTTTCTAAACTTTTCTTAATCTTTTCTCATCTATTTCCACTTTACTCTGATTATTCTTACCTCTTCAATTCTAAAGACAAATGTGGATTTCACACTTTGAAATCCTGTGCCTAAAGTGACCTTTAGGAATAGGAGACCTACTCTTAAGAAACAAAAATAAAACTATTTTTTTTAGATATCTATGGACTTAGATGTTTGTTCTTATGATACTTGTTTGATTTGGATCTTTGATTGAGTGGGATGAGTTGTGGAGTAATGTCCACAATTACATCTGCATATACATATAGGTATAAATATAAATAAATAAATTCATAAGATAACTAAACAACATGGTTTATCCTCCATTAAAGTGTATCTATTTTATATAGATCCCTCATATCTTAAAAGACTCTCTCTTATCTTAATTGGTCCATCTTATCTTAACAGACTCATCTTATCTTGAAAAGATTTTATGTCATTCTAATAGATCTAACTGACCTCAACAGATTCCACCTTATCCTTATGAATTTATCATGTTCTAATAGGCATACCTACCAGTAACAACCAGGATCTTATCTAGTCCAAACTAGTTATACCAATCTGATCTAGATCCCATCTAATCTAACATGATATAATCCAAATTGAGTTACTTAAATAAGTTACATAATGTTGGCGACATAAATTAGGCCCTAATTCTATAAACATATCTTACCCTTGGACTAACTCGTCCCTAAGCAACAACCAAACCTACATCATAGGTTGCCTAATCCAGGTATCCCAAAAACAAAGTAAAACTCTGTTTAAACCTAACTACCTCATGTACCCTAGCTATCCTAACTATATGCCCTTAGCCATATGTCCTTAACTCTGGTGGCAACCCCAAGAATGAAGACACCAAGGTCTGAAAAGAACAGCTCAACCCCGACAAGGAAGGAGATGAGTCAAATCCAACTCCAAGAGGAATCAAGATCCATAGTTCAGGATGAAGTCTTTCCTTATTATACTCTTCCTTCCCATGACCATACTTGCTATAACCGTACCTCATCTGACCTAATAATATGGCTAGGCATACTATGTCCATGTTTTCCTGATCATCTACTAACTTTAAAGAACTTGGGACAAAACCTTTGGTCCCTAAACCATATGGGAAACTAAATTTTAAAACCAAACTTGTTACATCCCTGTTCTTACTAATCTCGAGGACGAGATTCTTTTTAAGGGGGTAGGATTTGTAAAGCCCAAAATTTGTATAAAAATATATAATAATGATATAAATAAATAAATATAATTATGTAGTGTTTTGGGATTGTGGAACCCTTGGGAAATTAATTGGTTTTCTTTTCTTTGTGCATATTCAATTAATGGAATATCAAATATATAAATAGAAAGATTCCTTAGTTATTTATTTGAGGAAATAATACCTCTTACGAACTATGTGTTTAGGACCATAAAAAAATTAAGTTAAATCATATCTTAATAGGGATTATGCATAAAAAAATTCTTAAAAATACCAGTTTTGGTGTTTGTGTTACACATTTAAAAGCATTTTTCTTAAATAGGATAATAAATAAACAAAGTTAAGATTTTGCATCATGCTTAGTTTGATTGTGAATTTAATTTAGACTTTGAAACTTCACGGAAATTTGAATTTGGAATGAAAAAAAAAGTGAAAACTGAAAATAGAAAACATAAAAAAAAATAAAATAAAATGGCTGGCCCACTTCACCCCTCGTTTTGGCCCACATTCCTTTTCCTATTTTTTTCCTTTAATCCCACCGAACGTACGCTATGCTCATGGTTTGTGTGTCAGCCATACTTTGTTCATTTTGCTACATGGCTGGACCACAATTCAGCTCTCTCGCATGTATCAGAGACTTCTCATAGAAGTCGCAACAGCACGCCATGGCTCTCAGGATTTCTGCCGCACGTGGGTCCCATGCCTTGTCCGTTCGGTCTTCTTGCATGCTTGCCGTTTGCTTGATATAAACACTACCATGTGGGGCCCCAAAGCCAGCTCCCCTCCGCGCAGGCAGCTGCATCTCTTTCCCCAACCGAGGCAGCGAACGCTGCGGACTCCATGCCTGGGACCACCGCAACCTCGCGATTCTCCCGCCCTGTCTCTCCTCCGTTTCTAGCGCTAACAAATGGCGAATTACCTGGCGCCGATTTAACAGAACTCACCAGAAATCGCGGGGTTCGTTGAGATCCGGCCAGTTTCTCTGCTACCAGCAAAGTCCGGTTCAACGGAAATCTGCACTGGCCGCTGGGACTCCCTGCTCATAAAAGCCTGCCCATGCGGCCCTACCCCAAAATGCCTGGCTCGCGCCCACCAGGTACTCAGCATGGTCGAAGCCACCAGCGACATGCCAGGAAAGGAGAGAGAGAAGGCAAGGACACCTGCACACCGAGAGAAAGAAACAATCCGCCGTATGGGTTGGTACTCCTACCTCGCCGGGGCCATGGCGTTCGCCGCGGCCGCGTCTCACCGTGGGCACCCGTGCTGCGTCGCATGTCTTCTGCGTTTAGTCGGGCAAAAAGGGAATGGCTGGTAAGCATGCAGTTCTTCGCCAAAGCAGACGCATCAACACTGGACCGCTGCTCGTCGCGAGCAGCGCTATTGGCGCCCATGCTTTTGGTAAGACACCCATCTCGAGTACATGTTGGCTCTCGCACTCTTTTACGTTCACCTACGATAGGAGATATGGACCCAACGGCCGAGCATGTGCTCCGGCAATGGCGGCCACTGCGGTGGTCTCTCGTGCCACCGTATTTGATGTCTATAGGAGGAAGATGTGGCCTGAACCGTTGATCGGTGTTTGGGTGACTAGGATTAGTTGGGGGATACCGCTTCGGCCGGGCGCGATCTGGGACGTTAATCTCCCATCGGGCGGTCGGCAGACATCACACGACTCATTAAATGTGTGCTGCTGGATCGAGATCCGATGCTCCTGGTTGCCTACTGATTAACATCTAATCTTGGCACTTGATGCGTGATCCAACGGCGCAGACTTGGTCATACCCCTTCGGCTGGAGATCTTGCAAAAGAAACCCTGTGGAACTCGAATACTAACCCGCCGTCCTGTGCGGTGTTCTCTGTGTCTGGGGAATTCTTACCCGAGACCCCCTGCACTTCCCAGAAATCTGCGCCCAGTCCAGATAATTAATAAAATCAGGAAAATCATTTAGAAAATAGTTTTTTTAGTACATATTTAAATGCAGAAACTTGTTTAATTTGTAGAAAATACATATTAAGTCCAAATTAACCCATTCCAGTTTCTATAATTTTGTAATATTATTGTTTATCATTTTGTGTCACTATTTTGACATAAAAGTCATATTAAAATTGATATCCTAATTAATCTTGTACCAAGCACATAGAATCTTTAGAAATCCATAACTTAAAATCTATAACTCCAAAATTAATAATTCCTGTTCCTGTGGTATTATTTAAATATGTAGATTATTAATATGTATTTTGCATATATGTTTGGTGTAATGTTAATTTTGCCTATCCCATGATTGTTTGTATTGATACGACTAGCGTGAGGATACGATTCATCTGAAGATCATCCTGGTACCTGGAATCTCAAGTCCCAGGCAAGTTGTGCCCTTGATCACTTCTTTTTACCCACTCATGTTCTAATTAATCATAATGATCTGCATAGGTTAATTTTGATGGGACCCAATAGGTTACCCTAATTTGACTATCTTTATACCTTGTTCACCACTGAATCTTTGGGTAGTACTTGCTATCGCTTTATGTGGTTTTGGGTATAGAGATACACATTACTATTCATGAATATACTTTTATTGTCAGTTGTTATTTACTGTTCATGTTAAGATCATTATGTTAATTGGAACATGGAGAACCACCCGGGAAAACAGTGCTACCACAAGGGAGGAATGGGACCCCTTGGCTGATTAATTAGGAAAGCTAGTGGAAGACTACCTTACCCGAAAGGGGCAAGGGCAGTAAGGGAGTGGTCAGTGTAGGGAGGCCCTCGGGAGGATTTTGCTGCGATGGCGGTCCTGCAAGGGATTCCTGCATTGGAACTTCCTATAAACTGTAGCGGGTTTTCTGAAGCTAGTGGAACTTTGTAAAGGCCTCGTAGTGTTACCCTGCCTCGCCTCCTCGGTAGAGGTGTATGGGAAGTCGCGATCCCTTGGCAGATGGGTAACATGACTTGTGGGTAAAGATGCGCAACCTCTGCAGAGTGTAAAACTGGTATACTAGCCGTGCTCACGGTCATGAGCAGCTCGGACACTCACATGATTAATTTATGGAACTAAATTCAATTTGTCATATGCATTGCATCGCAGGTGATGTTGTTACTTTTGTTCTATTACTTATTTGGGTTTGGTATTTACTTATACTTAGTAACTGCTAATAAAATTTTGACCAACTTTAAAAGCAATGCTCAGCTCTAACCATCTCCTTTGGTAAGCCTTACACTTCACGTGAGCTCCCACCTTTGGCGAGTTCATGCACATTATTCCCCACAACTTGTTGAGCTATGAACGTATGTGAGCTCACTCTTGCTGTCTCACACCCCCCCCACACAGGTCAAGAACAGGTACCACAGGATGAAGCGCTTGGAGGATGCTGTGATGTGTTCGTGAGAGATCTAGGCCGTCGTCTCCCAGTCAACTTTGGGTTGCTGGACCGTTGTCTCCTTATAATGTAATTATTTATTTTGTATAGAACTCCTGTTATATATAAAGTTGTGACATTCGATCCTGTGCCACTATACATCATATGTGTGAGACTTGGTCCCAGCATACCTGGTGTTTATGTTCGCGCCCGGGTCTTGGTGCCCCGAAACCCGGGTGTGACAGTATCTACTTATACTTAGTAACTGCTAATAAAATTTTGACCAACTTTAAAAGCAATGCTCAACTTTAACCATCTCCTTTGGTAAGTCTTACAATTCACATGAGCTCCCACCTTTGGTGAGTTCATGCACATTATTCCCCACAACTTGTTGAGCGATGAACGTATGTGAGCTCACCCTTACTGTACTCACATCCCCAAGGTCAAGAACAAGTACTGTAGGATGAGGAGCATGAAGGAGGTCACGATGGATTCATGAGAGGTCTAGGTCATCGTCTCGCAGTCAACTATGGTTGCTAGATCATTGTCTTCGTATGATATAATTGTTTAACTATTTTATATAGAACTCCATTATATAGTAAAGATGTGACATTCGTTTATGTACCATGGGTCATCATATGTGTGAGACTTGATCCCAGCACACATGTGAATCGTACCCGAGTTTGGCCCCTAAATCCGGGTGTGACACCATCCATTCCGCCTAGACATCAAGAACTTTACGAAAGGTGTCGTAGTGACAGACCGCCCACCTGCAACGATGACTGGTGCCGAAATTCATCAATAGATAGATGGGCTCGTGGCCAATACAGAAGGTGGTTTTGTGGGATATGGTGAGCAGCATATGTGGACACATAAGTCTAGCTTGACTCGGCTCCCCTATTTTGATGACCTGCTCCTTCCACACAACATTGACGTGATGCACACTGAAAAGAATGTTGCCGAGGCATTGTGGGCAACAATTATGGACATTCCTGATAAGTCCAAGGATAACGTGAAGGCAAGAGTGGATCTGGCAGCGTTATGTGATAGACCACACCTAGAGATGAAGCCGCCAAGTGGCGGAAAGACGTGGAGAAGGCCTAAGGCCGATTTCGTCCTAATGGGTATGCAGCTAACCTGAGTAGGGGGTGAACTTATCTACTATGCGAGTCTTAGGGATGAAGAGTCATGACTTCCACATATGGATTGAACGGATTCTTCCTGCGATGGTTCGAGGCTATGTCCCTGAGCATGTCTGGCTAGCGCTTTTAGAGTTGAGCTATTTCTTCCGTCAGCTTTGTACAAAAGAGTTTTCTCGGACCGTGGTTGCAGACTTGGAAAGATTGGCACCTGTGTTACTGTGTAAGCTTGAGAAGATATTTCCACCCGGCTTCTTCAATCCAATGCAGCATTTGATTCTTCATCTCCCCTATGAGGCACGAATGGGGGGGCCCATGCAGGGATGTTGGTGCTATCCAATCGAGAGATGTCTAAAGACTATTCGAAAGAAATGTAGAAATAAATGCAAAATCGAGGCTTCCATTGCAGAGGCATACATTCTAGAGTAGGTCTCAAACTTCACAACAACTTATTATGGTGACAAACTGCAGAGCGTGCATAATCCACCCCCTCGTTACAATGATGGCGACAATGAATCGAACCTTAGCATATTTCGAGGCCAACTCGGAAGCGCAAATGGCTCGACCACCAAGACCCTGACACATGAAGAGTGGTGGCATATCATGCAATATGTATTGACCAACCTTGAAGAGGTGACACCATACATGGAACAATTTCTTCATGAATTCTGGCATCGATCAAGTGACCCCACTCCACAGGAATATGACACTCTTCTTAGAAAGGGTGCGAGAAATGGGTTGCCCGATTTCATTTCCTGGTTCAAACGTAAGGTACGTGCTTAGTTTGTAAAAGAGATACGTCTTTGAACTCAATTTAGTGTCTTTTAACTTGCGAATACTTGCAGGGCCAAAGAGATCCGTCTATGAGTGCCGAGTTGAGACAAGTAGCCAACGACTTTGCTTATAGGGTCAAGAAATATTCTGGGTATGACGTCAATGGATACCGTTTTCGCACAACAAACTACGACAAAAGTCGGCCCAATCAGAAAACAACGTGTTCTGGAGTCTTTACGTCCGGCCTTGACAATGTCGATTATTTTGCACGAATCAAAGAAATATATGAGCTCAATTTTTATGGTTCCAAACCTCTTACTCCAGTGATATTCAAATGTCATTGGTTTGACCCTCAAGTGAAGAGACAGACACATTCTAATCTTGGGATAGTCGAAATTCGACAAGATTCCACCTTACCAGGAGACGATGTCTATATCGTGGCCCAACAGGCCACACAAGTGTATTATCTCCCATATGCGTGCCAAACGAAAGAACATCTTAAGGGTTGGGATGTTGTGTATAAGGTATCGCCGCACGGGAGGTTACTTGTTCCTAACAATGAAGATTACAACTTAGACCCGGACACATATGATGGAGAGTTCTTCCAAGAAGATGGGCTAGAAGGGCTAGAAAGGCGGAGCGGGTGAAGCAAGAGCTGTGGGTAAGTCTTAGTATAATGTAAAATATGTCGCATTCGTTGCAAATTCTTGAAATAATGTATGGATACATCGTTTTTGTATGCAGGATTTCTTCATATGTGAGGCTGGATACGAGGCTAGGGCGGATGTGGTGGCCACCACGAGCTGTAAGAAGCTCATCGTGGACATGCACTATGAGGCCCGAATCCAAGCCATCGTCACCTACCACAGCTCCGTCCTTGGGGAGAGGGTGACCAAGCAGCAAGCCCGAACCATGTCGTTGACCAGGGACCAGTACCTTCAGGTAAAGTCATGCATGTTTGGTACCAGTACTCCATGCATGAATTTTATTTTATCTTCTGATATGCACTTTACGTGTTTACTTTGTAGGTGATTCCACATTGGTGCGCCGCACATCCTCTCTGCTGGGACAGATGGTGGATAGGTGGTGTTCGGCTGAGTGGGACGAGGCGCACAACGCTAGCCAGGAACGGCGTATGATGATGCAAGGTCCCTCCCACCACCAAGGCAGCTGGAGCCTGCGCCAATATGCCGAAGCATGGGTATGCCCTCTTTTTTATTTAGGTATATAGCACTGGATTAGATATTATTTCTATATATCTCGTTGGTTTTCTTGCAGTTGGCATCACATGGTGGCCGGCTTTGCTCCACCTTCTCGGCCTATGCTATGGCCCATAAGGGCAAGGCGACGTCCGACGTCACCTACAACCCGGATGATGGGCCCGAGGCCTACACCAACCCCGCCGTCTACAGTCGCCTTCATGATTACACCGCCATGGCGCAGGAGGTCCATGACCCAGAATATGATCCGAGCACCGAGCTAATCGACCCCGATGTGCTCATGAGGGTCGGAGGAGGCAAGAGACATGGGCGGTACTGGATGCCAACGGGGCAATCGACTCGTCCTCCACTCCCACTCTGTCTTAGGTGAGAGCAAGGAGCACTGGCTCGAGTCTAGCCATACGACCTCGACACGACAGCTCACAGCTTCGCATACATCAACTCGAAGTTAGTGCTTCTGTAACTCGTCCTTCCTTGAGTTATATATCTTCTCTTTGAGTTACTATAACGTTGGCTTGTAATATTACAGACTCAACTAGAAGAAGAGAGGAGGGAATGTCACGAGATGGAGGCGAGGATTATGGCGGAGCGGGAGGCGGAGCGGGAGGCTCGCCTGGCAGATCATCAGAGGATGGCGGAGATGTTCCAGTACATGCAGAGCCTTGGCGCCGCACAGGGCATCGCTCCGCCACCTCCATTGTTCCCTCCAGTTGACCCTGCTCTTTTCCATACTCCTGTGAGTATCAAAATTGTAGTTATATGTTGGTAATGCATCTGGTATAACACATGCAATCTCTTCTCTGTGCAGGGCCAATCTGGGGCGGCATCCAACAACCCTCCGCAAGGGTTCAGCCCAACGCAGCACCAGTCGAACCGCCCACCTCCATGAGTGTTATGTTTTCAGTGTTTAGACTTTAGAACTTGTGTTGAATACTTATGTTTGTGTTGGATACTTATGTCAGAGCTTGAGACGTATGAGACTTATGTTTGTCTTGGATACTTGTGTTGAACACTTGTGATGGATATTTATGTTTGTGTTGGCTATTTATGTTTGTGATGATATCTGTGATGTATATATGTGATATATGTGATGTATATGTGATATCTTTTGTTTGTTTGGATGGAATATAAAAAACAAATAAAAAAGATGCCTACTGGTCACTTTGCCGAGTGTAACACTCGGCAAAGAGGTTCTTTGCCGAGTGTCAAGGCCATAGCACTCGGCAAAGAACTAAGACCTGGGCACCGGTATAGGTTCTTTGCCGAGTGTAATGTCTCTGACACTCGGCAAAGAAGCACGCTTTGCCGAGTGCCGTACCTAGCACTCGGCAAAGAACGTGACATGGGGACCCTCTCTGGCGGGTTCTTTGCCGAGTGTCCCAGGTGGCACTCGGCAAAGATTGATTCTTTGACGAGTGCTGTCGGGCAGACACTCGGCAAAGATAACTCCTTTTCCGAGTGTCACCCGGGACACTCGGCAAAGACACCGTCTCCGTCACCCGGCGCCGTAACGGCTGCTTTTTTTTGCTGAGTGCTGTCTGGCACTCGGCAAACTTCTTTGGCGAGTGCACAAGAAAAAGTATTCGGTAAAGAAGGCTTTGCCGATGCACTGCGTGCCGAGCCTTCTTTGCCGAGTGCTTCAAGCACTCGGCAAAGGCGGCTACCGGCAGTGGACCCGTCGTTTTTCTAAGCGAATGCAAAAATAATATATATTTTATGGTAATTTGTGGCATCCGCTCCTAACGGACATATCCCGCCGGTCAGGCTCGCACAAGCCTTGCGTACTGGCTGATGCTATCGGTGCTTCTTCCGGAGGAACATGTACATGTAGTCATGTACTCAAGTAGTGAGGCCTGATGATGCACAGATGCAGGCGGCTGCAGGCAGGAGTTAACAAGTGCTTCGCATGCAACCTGCCAAAGCAAGAGCTGCCATATACCTCTTGTCGATCGAATTCGTCTCAACGCTATGCGGCGACGATATTCACAATGAACTCCATCAAAATTAACCAATCCAACAACGCTGTGGGCTGCTGACAGAATATACAAGGCCAGAACTGGGCAATTGGCATGCATGGATGAAGTCGCGCTTTGTAACTACAGAATAATGAATGCTACAAGACGTGCCATTGGCCGGTTTGAGCAGAACAAGCAACAAGGTAAAAAATGCGTACGTCTCTTCTGAGAGGCATGTAGCGCGTGTCTTTGCACGTACATCTCGTACTCTATATATACACCCACACCCAAGCAATCGATCATTCCAAATGATTAACAACTCAGTTAGCATCACCAGCTTCAGTGAGTGAGCGCGTTAGTATCAAAGAATAAAGATACAGGTCGTGCGCAAAACCTAACTAATCGTCATGGCGCCTCCTCCTCCGCATGCGCTCGTCATCCCTTACCCGGCGCAGGGCCACGTGATACCCCTACTGGAGCTCGCCCACGCGCTGGTCGACCGGGGCTTCACCGTCACCTTCGCCAACTCCGAGTTCAATCACCGCCGCGTCGTGGCCGCCGCCGCCATGTCGGAGTCGCCGACGCTGCTGGGACGGGGGGTCCGGCTGGTGGCGGTGCCGGACGGCATGGAGCCCGGGGAGGACCGGAACAACCTCGTCAGGCTGACCCTGCTCATGGCGGAGCATATGGCGCCTCGGGTGGAGGACCTCATCAGGCGCAGCGGCGACGACGGCGGTGCGGAGGGCGGGCCCATCACCTGCGTCGTGGCGGACTACAACGTCGGGGCGTGGGCGCTCGACGTGGCGCGGAGGACCGGCGTCAGGTCGGCCGCCATCTGGCCGGCCTCGGCCGCCGTGCTGGCGAGCCTTCTCAGCATCGACAAGCTGGTCCAGGACAAGATCATCGACCCACAAGATGGTACGCATATATAATTATGTAACAATATCTAAATACGTACATATATATATATATATATATATATATATAAAATAAAGTAATCAATAGTATGCACCTGCAAATGACAACGCAGGGTCTGCACTGGCCCAAGGCACGTTCCAGCTGTCGGTGGACATGCCCGTGATGCAGACGTCCCAACTCGCGTGGAACTGCATAGGCAACCACGACGGGCAGGAAGCGCTCTTCCGGTACCTCGTCGGCGGCATCCGCGCGGTGGAAAAATGCGACTTCGTCCTCTGCAACTCCTTCCACGGCGCCGAGCCGGCGACATTCGCGCGCTTCCCGCGGATCGTCCCCATCGGGCCTCTCCTCACGGGCGAGCGCCGTGGCAGTGGCAGCAAGACGGCGGTGGTGGGGCACTTCTGGCGGCCCGAGGACGACGCGTGCATGTCCTGGCTCGACGCGCAGGCGGCGAGGTCCGTCGTGTACGTCGCCTTCGGCAGCTTCACCATGTTCGGCACGCGCCAGTTCCGGGAGCTCGCGCTAGGGCTGGAGCTCTCCGGCCGGCCGTTCCTCTGGGTCGTGCGCCCGGACATCGTCCTCGGCGGCGACGTCCACGTCTACCCCGACGGCTTCCTCGACCGTGTCCGTGCGACTGGCCGCGGCATGGTGGTCGCATGGTCGCCGCAGCAGAGGGTGCTGTCGCACCCTTCGGTCGCGTGCTTCGTCTCGCACTGCGGCTGGAACTCGACCATGGAGGGCGTCCGGAACGGGGTGCCCTTCCTCGCCTGGCCCTACTTCGCTGACCAGTTCGTCAACCAGGGGTACATATGCGACGTCTGGAAGGTCGGGCTCCCGGCCGAGGCCGACGGATCGGGTGTCATCACCAAGGAGCACATCGCCGGCAGGGTGGAGGAGCTGATGAGCGACGCCAGCATGAAGGAGAGGGTGGAGGCCATGAAAAAGGATGCGCTTGAGAGCATCAACCGTGGGGGCTCGTCGCACAGCAACTTCGACATGTTTGTTGATGCCATGAAGGCGTGAATCATATATATGTGCTTACTGTTGTTTTTTTTTTCTTTCTACATGTTGTTTAGGTTTGGTTATTATAAGAGCATGTGCAACAATTTTCAGAACCCCACTCTCGATCCCAACGTCGATAGTTTTGGTAAGATGAAAAAACCTCTAACAACGTGTTTCTTGTTTTTGTACCGATGGTTGTCAACTCATTTGCACCGGTGTTTGCAGTAGCATTTTTTAGTACCATCAGTGTTAGAGGCCAATAGTAACTAAGAACCGCCAGTAGAAGGTCAAAGAAAACCGTAAGTGGAAATTAATTTCTAGTGGTGGCAGAGATAATAAAACCGCAAGTGAAAATCTTTTCTAGAAGACATAAAATGTGTTTTAAAAATTATTTTAATTAGGGAGAGGCCTCACCTAGACCACCCGCCCGTCTCCATTATTTTTTCGCTGTTTTAAAAATTATTTTAATTAGTAAGTCATGGCATTTTTTCCATAAAATCCGCAACTAGCGCGGCCGGTTGGAATCGAACCCACACAACACCACCCTCGCGTGTAGCCTCTCTACCACTCCACCTATCACAATTTTGTTGTTGTATATTAGAATAATCCGAGTATAAATTGACTATTTGAGGCTATAAACGAATTCAAACGAAAAAGTTGTCAACTACAAAGTTTCATAACTTTTAATATTCTACAAATTATATTTTGATATTTTCACATCCGAGTTCATTTGCAAAATTTGCATTTTAAGTTTGACAATTTTAGATGCAATTTTTTAGAATCAATACATTTCAACTAAAAAAGTTGTCAACTACAAAGTTTCATAACTTTTAGAGATCTACAACTTTTATACGAGGTCATTTGAAAATCTCAAAAAATCAAAATAAAAATGATTTCTAGTGGTAGTTTCTTAAGAAAAGCACCACTAGAAATCGATTTTTAGTGGCGGTTCCTTAAGAAATCGCCCATAGAAATATAATTTTTAGTTGCGGTTTTCTTAATGAACCGCCTGTAGAAATATGATTTATACAGACAGATTTCGTAAGAAACTTCCACTAGAAATAGTACTGGCGGTTGATAAGTTAGTCTGCTCTAGATTATGTATTCTACAGGTGCATAAAGGTTCAACACAAACCAATAAAAAGATCAAGTTAGGGTTCAAAAGAAAGGAGCAAAAGAAACCGAAGAGAACCCTTGTCTGGCGCACTGGACTGTCCGGTGTGCCACCGAACAGTGTCCGGTGCACCAGGGGCCGTACATTTCGAACTCGCCACCTTCAGGTTTCTCAGGCCGCACTCCGCTATAATTCACCGGACTATCCGGTGCACCAGTCGAGCAACGGCTATCCAGCGCAACGGTCGTCTGCAAAAGCGTGAATAGTGCGCGCAGAAGTCAGAGCAGGCGTTAGAGGCGCACCGAACAGTGAACATTACCTATCCGGTGCGGCACCGGACTGTCCGGTGCCACATGAAGACAAAGCTCCAACGGTCGAAACCGCCAGAACCCTAACGGTTGGGTGACGTGGTGCACCGGACTATCCGGTGCGCCCATCGACAGCAGCCTTCCCCAACGGTTGAATTGGTGGTTGAGGGCTATAAATACCCCACAACCGCCTCCACTCCAACCATCCAAGCATTCACAATAGTGCATTCAATATAAGAGCAAAGTGCAACACTCCAAGACACAAATAAAAGCCTTCGATCCAATCAAAGTTCCCAAATTCATTTCTAGTGCTCTAGGACTTGTGAGAGGATCGCTTGTGTTTCTTTGTTGCTCTTGTTGCTTGGTTGGCTTTCTTCTTCCTCATTCTTGTTCTCAAGCAACTTGTAATCAAAGCAAGAGACACTAAGTTTGTAGTGGTCCTTGCGGGGTCTAAGTGACCCATTTGATTAAGGAGAAAGCTTAATTGGTCTAAGTGACCGTTTGAGAGAGGGAAAGGGTTGAAAGAGACCCGGTCTTTGCGACCACCTCAACGGGGACTAGGTTCTCAAAAACTGAACCTCGGTAAAACAAATCACCGTGTCATCCGCTTTATTTCTTGGTTGATTTGTTTTCACCCTCTCTTTCGGACTCGGTTTTAATCCTAACGCTAACCCCGGATTGTAGTGTGTGCTTAAGTTTGTAAATTTCAGATTCTGTCTATTCACCCCCCCTCTAGGCGACTTTCAAACTGTCTTTCAAAATTAAACCCCACCGTAAGCTTTGAGCTCTTTTTCTACTAGTGTCAGTAGCTACCGTGACTTGCCAACGGTAGGACAAAACATATAGCACGACATTACGATTATATGTGCGTTAAACTGCACATATGTGCCGAGTGGCTACAGTTGCCACTCGGTAAAGCTAGCCTCTTTGTCGAGTACTTTCGTTTGGCAATCGACAACATCGGTTAGCTGCTAACGGTTGCTGACGGTGCTTTGCCGAGTGCTAAAGTTTGCCAAGAGTTGAACACTCGGCAAATATGCATGTGCCGAGAGTATTTGTATGTGAGTGTTCTGCACTCGGTAAAGAGGGTCTGTATCGAGTGTCGTTTTTCGCCGAGCGGTACACTCTAGCTACAAAGATTTTTTTATAGTGCCCGAGAATTTGCCTTGGCAAACTTCTGATCACTCGGTAAAGAAACTTTTTATTGGAGATTTATTGTCGAGTGCCCAAGAATTTGCCTTGTTTTTCTTAACAATGGAAATAGTATCTGGCCTTATTATTCTTATTGGGGGAGACAAACCAATAGACTTCTAAGTAATAAACCCATAGATCCTATATCTATCTATATAAAGAGGCAATCGTGTCAGGAAGCGGCTTTTTCTTTGGCCAAACGGTACTTCGAACTTGGAACGACCATGAAGAGATTAACGAGACTTCTTTCTCTTTTGAGTTTTTCTGGCGGACCGGTCGCGCAAGATCTTTGGTCTTCCCCCGGAACCGATGAAAAAGTGGGTCGCTTCTTATGGACTCGCTCAGAATGATTCTTCTCTATCTATAGTTTCTTTAATAGGTGCAATTACTATGGCTCGACAATAAGAAATACTTAGAATGAGTCAAAATTCTTAGAATTTCAAATATAAAATAAATAACTAAAGAATCACAATTTTGATTTAGTAAAACCCATCTACTGCCAATACAACAAATACCTTCTTTTCTCTTTTGTTGTGTAATTGTTCTATTCTAATTAATTGAATCGGTTCAATTCTTGTCCTCATATTGAAATGAATCGAGATTGATAAGGAGTTAGTTAATGATGTTTGAGCATGTACTTTTTTTGAGTGTCTATTTATTTTCGATTGGTATCTATGGATTGATCACAAGCCGAAACATGGTTAGAGCTCTAATATGTCTTGAACTTATACTGAATTCAATTAATCTAAATCTCGTAACATTTTTTGATCTATTTGATAGTCGCCAATTAAAAGGAGACATTTTCGCAATTTTTGTTATAGCCCTTGTGGCTGCTGAAGCAGCTATTGGACTATCCATTCTTTCTTCCATCCATCGTAACAGGAAATCAACTCGTATCAATCAATCCAATTTTTTGAATAATTAGACATAGAATCCCCTAAACAAAGGGGCATATTTAATAATAAGAAACATTAAGATGAATAGAAATCTAATCTTATTTTCTTATTAGTGTTTAATAATATCCTTTTTTTGAGTAGGTTATTTCAGAGTATTGTTTTTTACTTATTGAATATTGCATTTTTGCAATTCATTGATATTGCAATTTGAATATTGCAATAATTTATATTGAAAAGATGATAGCCAATTTATTGGCTAATTCGAATTAGTATGTAGAACTCGTATAATTATAACTGTTGAAGCCTTAAATTCAAGTCTCATGGCTCTTTTCACGCTTTCTCACGAACAGATTATGAAATATATTGCACTATTTGTTAAAGTTTGGATAAACCATTGCTTCGTCTGGTGTCTACAATACATCTAATTTATATAGTACTAATTTCATTTTTACCAGATCGAAAATTTTTATGTTGAAAAGGAAAATTTAGAGATCCAATGTCACATTCTGTAAAAATTGGTTCGAGCCTCGTCAGTCCCGAACTAGGGTTCAATGAATGGACAAATTCATCTTTTCTTTTTTCATGGAAATTTTTGATGAAAAAAGGGGGAGGCAGGAGGCAAGATCAAATATCTATGGGGCACCCTTACTTCACTTTTATTTTTTTGCATTTCTCAGTAAAAAGAGAGCAGTGCAGTATAGAATTTTTTTTGCACTACTTCCGATTGATAAGGAAAGGCATACATATCATACGTGGATTAGTATAATTTAGGATACTACTCCATTTTTATGATGATACCACCCTCATCTTAACTTCCTATTCGACTCTTATGAAATTGAGTACCGGTATTTTACCGGAATCCATACATAAACCGTATTCGTTTATTGTTAGAGAATGAATTTCATTTAATTAGTTACTTTTTGGGGGTTAAACCGCACCCCTTCCATTTTATAGTTCCAACTTTGTTTGTGTATATAATTGGAAAGAATCCACCTCATTCTTACTCCATTTGCCGACTCCTTTTTTTATGGATTTGCTCTCATCTTTAGACCCCAAAAAGCGTATATGGATAGTAACCTAATAAAATAAAAACCAAACAAATGCTCTTTTTCCTAAATTTAAATGTGGGATCCTTTTTATTTAAGATCCTCTTTTCTCCATCTCATTTCTACTTCTACTGCTTATTGGGATGTCTATGTGACCCATAGAAAGTTGGCCATATAATACATACATACATAATTGTATGTATAAATATAAGAAAAAGGAAGTGAAATTGGATAAGATAAGAAAGATTTTGGGTTATACATATAGAAAAGCAAAAGTAGAAAAGAATGAAAAAAGAATAGAGGGGGTTTCGAATCCAATCAAAAAACCTATTTTGGTCTTAGTATGGATAAGAGATCTTCCTATGTTATATTATTCCACTATCCACCATGAATTGATTTGATAGATGCAATATTCATAATATTGAATTGATTCAGTATTATCAGAATGCAAGTCCTCCCCTTGAATTTACAGGATACCCCTTTTTCCTCTCCATGGGATTACATCGCGAGTTATTGTGAAAAAAAAGAAATAAATAAAGAGGTTATGGAAGTAAATATTCTCGCATTTATTGCTAATCGAGTGCCATTACTTCGTCGGTCCGAACCAAGGAATCTGTTAGAAATGTTTTGAAATGGATATTGTTCTCTCTTTGATTAGGGATGCTATATGAAAAGAAGTGGAGTTTGAAAAAGGGAACGGAATGGTCAAACCGGAACTGCTAGAGGAACGAATTTTCAATAGCATAACTTGGGCTCCTAGAATATGGGGCCCTTGGGACAACCTATTTGATTGCAGGGACAGGTACGCTGAATATGACTGGGGATTTTCCTATGGGTATTGGAGCGGGTCCAAGCAGATTAAAGAGGATGAGTTGTCAGAGACTGCTATTTATTCGAAATATTTCTGGTATATTTATCATAAAAAGGGGAGGTGCAAGAGACTGATTCGGACTTCTTGCAGAGTGGAACAATGCAGTACCAGACACGAGATATATCTTTCAAAGAAGAAGGCTTTTTTTCGAATAAGCCAATTGATTTGGGACCTTCGGATCCATTCTTTTTTCTATTCAAAGATCAGGCCTTTGTCTCTGTGTTTTCACGTCGAGAATTCTTTGCAGATCAAGATGAAGAGATGGCAAAGCGGTTTGAGTCTCCCCCAATAAGAATAATAAGGCCAGATACTATTTCCATTGTTAAGAAAAACAAGGCCTATCAGTACATTAGCTAGAATTAATTTCTTTTTTTTCTCAAAACTGTAAAACATTTCTATGTTTCAAGGCACGAATGAAGTCTTTCAGAACATACTTAACTTGGTGCGCAATATTTGGCAGCAATACAGAACTCTCGACTGACCAGTGACCAACCTCAAGTCTCCTCC
Organism: Zea luxurians; assembly: GCA_029449295.1. Classification (NCBI taxonomy): domain Eukaryota; kingdom Viridiplantae; phylum Streptophyta; class Magnoliopsida; order Poales; family Poaceae; genus Zea; species Zea luxurians. The sequence goes on along the minus strand of JAOPSE010000194.1, from coordinate 849,346 downwards.
AGCCGGTTCGCAGGGCATCAATCGCCTTAGCATTTGTGGGCTGGGCCTATACCTCACATGGATAATTTTCTCCCGTAACATTTATTTTTCTCTATCTATTCTCTATCTACTATATTAAAGCACCAGTTTTAACGGTCGTTCCGCGTCAAATATTAAAAAGCGGTACAAGAGGTGGGGTTCGAATCCACACCTTATGGTGGAAGAAGAGCGCGAGACATTGGTTGAAGCCGTCTAACCAGTAGAACATCATGCTCAAGTGTTTTTAATATTGAATATAAATTGTAAATATGTATATACGATTTTTTGTAAAATAAAAATATATAATTGTACCGAGCCGGGCCAACACTACGAGCCGAGGCTACGGCCTAAGCACGACACTGCGCTCGTGTCGGGCTGGCCCGGGCACTGTTAAATAGGTCGTGCCTCGGGCCGGCCCGCCAGACATGGCCATTTGGCCATCTATATCTTCACACGATCATACTTAGGTGTTTTTAATATTGAATATAAATTGTACATATGTATATACAATTTTTTATAAAATAAAAATATATAATCATGCCAGACCAAGTCTACGGCCCAAGCACGGCACTGCGCTCGTGTCGGACTGGCCCAGGCACTATTAAATGTGTCGGGGACCATAATTAGGGGTACCCTCAAGACTCCTAAATCTCAGCTGGTAACCCCCATCAGCACAAAGCTGCAAAGGCCTGATGGGTGCGATTAAGTCAAGGATCGGTCCATTCGAGGGACGCGATCACGCCTCGCCCGAGCCCAGCCTCGGGCAAGGTCAGCCGACCCCGGAGGATCTACGTCTCGTCCGAGGACCCCCTCCAGCAACGGACACACGTTTGGCTCGCCCGAGGCCCAGTCTTCACCAAGAAGCAACCTTGGCCAAATCGCCACGCCAACCGACCAAATCGTAGGGGCATTTAATGCAAAGGTGGTTTGACACCTTTATCCTGACGCACGCTCTCCAGTCGACAGAGCCGAAGTGACCGCAGTCACTTCGCCGCTCCACTGACCGGTCTGACAAGAGGACAGCGCCGTCTGCGCCACTCCGACTGCTGAGCCACTCGATAGAGTGAGGCTGACAGCAGCAAAGTCCGGCCCTAGGCGCCATGGGAAACTCCGCTTCGCCCGACCCCACGGCTCGGACTCGGGCTCAGCCCCGGAAGACGACGAACTCCGCTCCGCCCGACCCCAGGGCTCGGACTCGGGCTCAGCCCCGGAAGACGACGAACTCCGCTCCGCCCGACCCCAGGGCTCGGACTCGGGCTCAGCCCCGGAAGATGACGAACTCCGCTCTGCCCGACCCCAGGGCTCGGACTCGGAAGACGACAAACTCCGCTCCGCCCGACCCCAGGGCTCGGACTCGGGCTCAGCCCCGGAAGACGACGAACTCCGCTCCGCCCGACCCCAGGGCTCGGACTCGGGCTCAGCCCCGGAAGACGACGAACTCCGCTTCGCCCGACCCTAGGGCTCGGACTCGGGCTCAGCCCCGGAAGACGACGAACTCCGCTTCGCCCGACCCCAGGGCTCGGACTCGGGCTCAGCCCCGGAAGACGACGAACTCCGCTCCGCCCGACCCCAGGGCTCGGACTCGGGCTCAGCCCCGGAAGACGACGAACTCCGCTTTGCCCGACCCCAGGGCTCGGACTCGGGCTCAGCCCCGGAAGACGACGAACTCCGCTTCGCCCGACCCCATGGCTTGGACTCGGGCTCAGCCCCGGAAGACGACGAACTCCGCTCCACCCGACCCTAGGGCTCGGACTCGGGCTCAGCCCCGAAGGACGACGAACTCCGCTTCGCCCGACCCTAGGGCTCGGACTCAGCCCTGGCCTCAGCCGACGGTCTCCGCCTTGTCCGACCCGGGGGCTCGGACTCGACCTCGACCTTGGAAGACAGACTCGACCTCGACCTCGGAGGAGCCTCCACCTCGCCCAACCTAGGGCACGGACCAACCACGTCAACAGGAGGCGCCATCATTACCCTACCCCGAGCTGAATCAGGCTACGGGGAACAAGACCGGCGTCCCATCTGGCTCGCTCCACTATACGAGTAATGATGGCACCCCGCACGCTTTGTGACGACGGCGGCTCTCAGCCCCCTTACGAAAGCAAGAGGACGTCAGCAAGGACTCGACAGCCCCGACAGCTGTCCTTCCGCCAGGCTCCAGCGCTCCTGCGACGGCCACGATGCCACACGAACTGGGTGCCAAAACCTCTCCGGCTGCCACGATGGCATGTACTTAGGGCGCTAGCTCTCCTCCGCTAGACATGTTAGCACACTGCTACACCCTCCATTGTACACCTGGATTCTCTCCTTATGCCTATAAAAGGGAGGTCCAGGGCCCTCTTACAGAGGGTTGGCCGCGCGGGGAAGGACGGGACGGCACTCGCGCAAGGCCGCTCGCTCCCTCCCGCGTGGACGTTTGTAACCCCCTACTGCAAGCGCACCCAACCTGGGCGCGGGGCTAACACGAAGGCCGCGGGTTCCACCTCCCACGCCTGTCTCCCTCCGGCTGCTTTTCCCCCCTTCGCGTTCCGCCTCACGCCGACCCATCTGGGCTGGGGCACGCGACGACAATTTACTCGTCGGTCTAGGGACCCCCGGGTTTCGAAACGCCGATAGTTGGCACGCCAGGTAGGGGCCTGCTGCGTGTTGACGAACATCTTCCCGTCAAGCTCCAGATGGGCAGTCTCCAGCAACCTCTCCAGCCCGGGACGGTGCTCCGTTTCAGGAGTCTTGAGTTCATGTCCCTCGACGGTAGCTACGACATGATACTCCTTCCCCCACCGCGCGACAGCGACAATGGCGGTCGACAACCCGCCCGCCGGCGGGGAAATCGACGACGCCTTCCCCGCACGGTGGAAGGACGACATTCGGGCTTGTCCCGTCCCCTCCCCCGCTGACGGAGGAGGAGGCGGGGCAACCAAGGCCAAGCAGGAGGCGGCACCTCGTTGGCTGTCGAGCGAGTCGACGGCGCCGGCGCCCCAACGGAGAGCGCGTCGGGCATCAGCCTCACGTCTGAGACGAAGACGAGCGCCGTCTCCCCGAAACACACCAACCTCAAGCAAACGGACGATGCCAGCACGCTCGCGAAGGACTTGCTGGGCGTCACCCTCGTACCTGAGATGACGGTGCAGTCAGTCCCTGATGTGACTTCATCACCGCCCGTCGACCAAAAGGTACCGACCGATTCCCATCTCGCGCCTTTTGGATTCGGCCTTGACCCGCCAAGCAACTCCGCTTCGGTGGACACTCTCATAGAGGCGAGTCCAAACCCTCTAGGGTATCGTGTGCGGTCACCCTGGGACCGGCTGACGGCCGTCTCGACCTACGGGCCCTCGGGGTCCGAGGAAGATGGCGAGCCCGACCTCTGTTGGGATTTCTCCGGACTTGGTAACCCCAGTGCCGTGCAGGACTTCATGACTGCATGCGACTACTGCCTTTCCGACTGTTCCGACGGTAGCCGCAGCCTCGGCGACGAGGACTGCGGTCCAAGTCGCGAATGTTTCCACGTCGATCTAGGGGGTTCCGGCGAAGGCAACCATCTTGGTATACAGGAGAATGGTGATCCCCCTAGGCCCGTGCCTCGCGTTGACATCCTTCGGGAGCTAGCTGTGGTCCCCGTCCCGGCGGGGGGTCATGACCCACAGCTCGAGCAAATCCGCGAGATGCAGGCCAGGATCGACGAGGGAGCAGGAACGCTTGAGCCGATCCACCGGGACATCGGGCAGGAATGGGTGGGCCAACCTCCGCCGGAGAAGCGCGTCATCTCCCCCAAGGCCTCCAGCACCGCATCGCCAACGACGTCAGGGTAAGGCCGCCACCGGTTTCCAGTGGAGTCAGCCAAAACCTGGCCGCAGCGGCAATACTTCTCCGCGCGATGCCGGAGCCATCAACCACCGAGGGGCGGCGTATCCAGGGAGAGCTCAAGAATCTCCTGGAGGACGCCGCGGTCCGACGGGCCGAAAGCTCCGCCTCCCGAAGGCAGGGGTACCCCTCGGAACATCGCGCCGCGACTTCCCGATTCATGCGGGAAGCCTCGGTCCACACCGGGCGCACGCGCAACACAGCGCCTGCGGCCCCGGGTCGCCTCGGCAACGAGCACCATCACCACAGCCGTCGGGCCCACCTTGACGAGAGGGTGCGCCGAGGCTACCACCCCAGGCGTGGGGGACGCTACGACAGCGGGGAGGATCGGAGTCCTTCGCCCGAACCGCCCGGTCCGTAGGCTTTCAGCCGCGCCATACGACGGGCGCCGTTCCCGACCCGGTTCCGAACCCCGACTACTATCACAAAGTACTCGGGGGAGACGAAACCGGAACTGTGGCTCGCGGACTATCGGCTGGCCTGCCAACTGGGTGGAACGGACGATGATAATCTCATCATCCGCAACCTCCCCCTGTTCCTCTCCGACACCGCTCGAGCCTGGCTAGAGCACCTGCCTCCGGGGCAGATCTCCAACTGGGATGACCTGGTCCAAGCTTTCGCCGGCAATTTCCAAGGCACGTACGTGCGCACTGGAAACTCTTGGGATCTCCGAAGCTGCCGCCAGCAGCCGGGAGAATCTCTCCGGGACTACATCCGGCGATTCTCGAAGCAGCGCACCGAGCTACCTAACGTCACCGATTCGGATGTCATCGGCGCGTTCCTCGCCGGCACCACTTGCCACGACTTGGTGAGCAAGCTGGGTCGCAAGACCCCCACCAAGGCGAGCGAGCTGATGGACATCGCCACCAAGTTCGCCTCTGGCCAGGAGGCGGTTGAGGCCATCTTCCGAAAGGACAAGCAGCCCTAGGGCCGCCCACCAGAAGATGTTCCCGAGGTGTCAACTCAGCGCGGCACCAAGAAGAAGGGCAAGAAGAAGTCGCAAGCGAAACGCGACGCCGCCGACGTGGACCTTGTCGCTGCCGCCGAGTACAAGAACCCTCAGAAACCTCCTGGAGGTGCCAACCTCTTCGACAAGATGCTCAAGGAGCCGTGCCCCTATCATCAGGGGCCCGTCAAGCACACCCTAGAGGAGTGTGCCATGCTTCGACGCCACTTTCACAAGGCCGGGCCACCCGCGGAGGGTGGCAGGGCTCTCGACGACGCTAAGAAGGAAGATCACAAGGCAGGAGAGTTCCCCGAGGTCCGCGACTACTTCATGATCTACGGTGGGCAAGTGGCAAACGCCTCGGCTCGGCACCGCAAGCAAGAGCGTCAGGAGGTCTACTCAGTAAAGGTGGCAGCGCCAGTCTACCTAGACTGGTCCGACAAGCCCATCACCTTCGACCAGGCCGACCATCCCGACCATGTGCCGAGCCCGGGGAAATACCTGCTCGTTGTCGACCCCATCATCGGCAACGTCAGACTCACCAAGGTCCTCATGGACGGAGGCAGCAGCCTCAACATCATCTACGCCGAGACCCTCGGGCTCCTGCAGATCAATCTGTCCTCGGTCCGGACGGGCGCTGCGCCTTTCCACGGGATCATCCCTGGGAAGCGCGTCCAACCCCTCGGACAACTCAATCTACCCGTCTGCTTTGGGACGCCCTCCAACTTTCGAAGGGAGTCCCTCACGTTCGAAGTGGTCGGGTTTCGAGGAACCTACCACGCAGTGTTGGGGAGGCCATGCTACGCCAATTTCATGGCCATCCCCAACTACACCTACCTCAAGCTCAAGATGCCGGGCCCCAACGGGGTCATCACCGTCGGGCCCACGTACCGACACGCGTACGAATGCGACGTGGAGTGCGTGGAGTATGCCGAGGCCCTCGCCGAGTCCGAGGCCCTCATCGCCGACCTAGAGAACCTCTCTAGGGAGGCGCCAGACGTGAAGCGCCACGCCGGCAACTTCGAGCCAGCGGAGACGGTTAAGTCCGTCCCTCTCGACCCCTGCAACGATGCCTCCAAGCAGATCCCGATCGGCTCCGAGCTTGACCCCAAATAGGAAGCAGTGCTCGTCGACTTTCTCCGCGCAAACGCCGACGTTTTCGCGTGGAGTCCCTCGGACATGCCCGGCATACCGAGGGAAGTCGCCGAGCACTCGCTGGATATCCGAGCTGGAGCCCGACCCGTTAAGCAGCCTCTGCGCCGATTCGACGAAGAAAAGCGCAGAGCCATAGGCGAGGAGATCCACAAGCTAATGGTGGCAGGGTTCATCAAAGAGGTATTCCATCCCAAATGGCTTGCCAACCCTGTGCTTGTGAGAAAGAAAGGGGGGAAATGGCGGATGTGTGTAGACTACACTGGTCTAAACAAAGTATGTCTGAAAGTTCCCTACCCTCTGCCTCGCATCGATCAAATCGTGGATTCCACTGCTGGGTGCGAAACCCTGTCTTTCCTCGATTCCTACTCAGGGTATCACCAGATCAGGATGAAAGAGTCCGACCAACTCGCGACTTCTTTCATCACACCCTTCGGCATGTACTGCTATGTTACCATGCCGTTTGGTTTGAGGAATGCGGGTGCAACGTACCAGCGATGCATGAACCATGTGTTCGGCGAACACATCGGCCGAACGGTCAAGGCCTACGTCGATGACATCGTAGTCAAGACGAGGAAAGCCTCCGACCTCCTTTCCGACCTTGAAGTGACATTCCGATGTCTCAAGGCGAAGGGCGTGAAGCTCAATCCCGAAAAGTGTGTCTTCGGGGTCCCTCGAGGCATGCTCTTAGGGTTCATCGTCTCCGAGCGGGGCATCGAGGCCAACCCGGAGAAGATCGCGGCCATCACTAGCATGGGGCCCATCAAGGACTTGAAAGGCGTACAGAGGGTCATGGGATGCCTCGCGGCTCTGAGCCGTTTCATCTCGCGCCTCGGCGAAAGAGGCCTGCCTCTGTACCGCCTCTTAAGGAAGGCCGAGTGCTTCGCTTGGACCCCTGAGGCCGAGGAAGCCCTCAGGAACCTAAAGGCGCTCCTCACGAACGCGCCCATCTTGATGCCCCCCGTTGCCGGAGAAGCCCTCTTGATCTACGTCGCCGCGACCACTCAGGTGGTTAGCGCCGCGATTGTGGTCGAGAGATGAGAAGAGGGGCATGCATTGCCCATCCAAAGGCCAGTATACTTCATCAGTGAGGTACTGTCCGAGACCAAGATCCGCTACCCACAAATTCAGAAGCTGCTGTACGCGGTGATCCTGACGCGGCGGAAGTTGCGACACTACTTCGAGTCTCATCCGGTAACTGTGGTGTCATCCTTCCCCTTGGGGGAGATCATCCAGTCCCGAGAGGCCTCGGGTAGAATTGCTAAGTGGGCGGTGGAGATCATGGGCGAGACGATCTCGTTCGCCCCTCGGAAGGCCATCAAGTCCCAGGTCTTGGCGGACTTCGTGGCTGAATGGGTCGACACCCAGCTCCCAACAGCTCTGATCCAACCGGAACTCTGGACCATGTTTTTCGATGGGTCGCTGATGAAGACGGGGGCCGGTGCGTGCCTGCTTTTCATCTCGCCCCTCGGGAAGCACCTACGCTACGTGCTATGCCTCCACTTCCCGGCGTCCAACAACGTGGCTGAGTATGAGGCTCTGGTAAACGGGTTGCGAATCGCCATCGAGCTAGGGGTCCGACGCCTCGACGCTCGCGGTGACTCGCAGCTCGTCCTCGACCAAGTCATGAAGAACTCCCACTGCCGCGACCCGAAGATGGAAGCCTACTGCGATGAGGTTCGGCGCTTGGAAGACAAGTTCTACGGGCTCGAGCTCAACCACATCGCCCGACGCTACAACGAGACTGCGGACGAGCTGGCTAAAATAGCCTCGGGGCGAACAACGGTTCCCCCGGACGTATTCTCCCGAGACCTGCATCAACCCTCCGACAAGACCGACGACACGCCCGAGCCCGAGAAGGCCTCGGCCCAGCCCGAGGCACCCTCGGCACAGTCCGAGGCACCCTCGGCTCGGCCCGAGGCACCCTCGGCTCAACCCGAGGCACCCTCGGCTCGGCCCGAGGTACCCTCGGCCCCCGAGGGTGAGGCACTGCGCATCGAGGAAGAGCGGAGCGGGGTCACGCCTAATCAAAACTGGCAGACCCCGTACCTGCAATATCTCCACCGAGGAGAGCTACCCCTCGACCAAGCCGAAGCTCAGTGGTTGGCGCGGCGTGCCAAGTCGTTTGTCTTGCTGGGAGACGAGAAGGAGCTCTACCACCGCAGCCCCTCGGGCATCCTCCAGCGATGCGTTTCCATCGTCGAAGGCCAGGAGCTCTTACAAGAGATACACTCGGGGGCTTGCGGCCATCACGCAGCACCTCGAGCCCTTGTTGGAAACGCCTTCCGGCAAGGTTTCTACTGGCCGACGGCGGTGGCCGACGCCACTAGAATTGTCCGCACCTGTGAAGGGTGTCAGTTCTACGCGAGGCAGACCCACCTGCCTGCTCAGGCTCTGCAGACCATACCCATCACCTGGTCGTTTGCTGTGTGGGGTCTGGACCTCGTCGGCCCCTTGCAGAAGGCACCCGGGGGCTACACGCACCTGTTGGTCGCCATCGACAAATTCTCCAAGTGGATCGAGGTCCGACCCCTAAACAGCATCAGGTCCGAACAGGCGGTGGCGTTCTTCACCAACATCATCCATCGCTTTGGGGTCCCGAACTCCATCATCACCGACAACGGCACCCAGTTCACTGGCAGAAAGTTCCTGGACTTCTGCGGGGATCACCACATCTAGATGGACTGGGCCGCTGTGGCCCACCCCATGACAAATGGGCAGGTAGAACGTGCCAACGGCATGATTCTGCAAGGACTCAAGCCTCGGATCTACAACGACCTCAACAAGTTCGGTAAGCGGTGGATGAAGGAACTCCCCGCGGTGGTCTAGAGTCTAAGGACAACGCCGAGCCGAGCCACGGGCTTCACACCGTTCTTTCTAGTCTATGGGGCCGAGGCCATCTTTCCCACAGACTTAGAATACGGTTCCCCAAGGACGAGGGCCTACGCCGACCAAGGCAATCGAGCTAATCGAGAAGACTCACTGGACCAGCTGGAGGAGGCTCGGGACATGGCCTTACTACACTCGGCGCGGTACCAGCAGTCCCTGCGACGCTACCACGCCCGAGGGGTTCGGTCCCGAGACCTCCAGGTGGGCGACCTGGTGCTTCGGCTAAGACAAGACGCCCGAGGGCGGCATAAGCTCATGCCTCCCTGGGAAGGGCCGTTCGTCATCGCCAAGGTTCTAAAGCCCGGAACATACAAGCTGGCCAACAATCAAGGCGAGGTCTACAGCAACGCTTGGAACATCCAACAACTACGTCGCTTCTACCCTTAACATGCTTCCAAGTTATTCGTACACCTCGTTCACACATAAAGTCTGGTCGTCAAGGAAGGGTCAGCCTTGCCTCAGCAAAGCCCGACCCTCCCTCGGGGGCTAGAAGGGGGGACCCCCCCCTCTGCGTCAAAATTTTCCTCGAAAAAAGAAAAAAAATCTTTTCTGCCAGAATGCCTTTCGCGCTTTTCGACTACTTCGAAAGTGGGTCCTGAAAACGACGGAGTACACGTAAGCAGCCAAGGCTGACCGAGCCGAGGGACTCCTACGCCTCCGGGATACGGATACCTCACTCATCACCTTCTGCGATAAGTAACTCGCGCTCGGATAAGTGATTCAGCGGACCGAACATGTCTTCACGCTCGAAAGCTCCTCTGCCGGAACGATTTTTCGGGCCTTCTCGACTGCGTCGGTGACAGAACACTATGGACGAGTAAGAGTGAGCGTAAGCGGCAAGGCCGACCGAGCCGAGGGATTCCTATGCCTCCGGGATACGGATACCTCACTCATCACCTTCCGTGAAAAGCAACTCTCGCCCGCACAAACAATTCTGTTACCGACAAATAAGTCTGGATACTCGAAACAAGAGGAAAAGAAACGCAGCTTTACAACACGATGATAGTGTGTTTGGGCCTCAGCGGCCGCAGAAAACATACACACACTAAACCTGATCCTGCAGGCTCGGACGTCGACAGTTGAAGGGGGCAGCAGCACCCTCGGCGTCAACTACACCTTCGGCGGGGTCTGACCTAGCCTCGGACGGCGACGCGGTTGGAGGATCTCCACCCCGAAGGGCGACATCAGCACCACACCCGGGCCATCGCCGCCAGGGTCTTCTCCAGGAATTCGGCTCGAGCAGACGGCTCGGCCGGCCACCCCGAGGCCTCGGCTAGCTATCCCCCGAAGACATCAGCCCGGCTTGTGGCCTCGGCAACTCAACTCCGACGTCGGTCCCGCCAGTGGACGACCTGGCCAGGCTCTGGTCGACCAAGTCTTCTTTTCGAGCCAACTCTGCCTCTGTCCGTGCTGACACCGCTACCTCCGACTTCGGCTCATCAAAGAGCGGCCAAGGGGTTCCTTTAACTAAGCAAGAGAAGCCTCGGACAGCAAGGCCGATCGAGCCGAGGGACTCCTACGCCTCCGGGATACGGATACCTCACTCGTCACCTTCGCACGAGGCGACTCACGCTTGGTGAAGCGATTCAGATAACCAACAGGCGAGTCTTAGTGCTCGAAAATGAGGAAGAAACACGGCTCCGCGCCGAAAGTACATACATGTTCAGGCCCCGACAGCCACAATGAACAAAAGACCGGCACACAAGTGCCAATACAAACGGAACCCTGGTTCCACCTCCGCGGGTATGAACAACCCCACACAATTGGGGGGCCTGCAGAGCAACAGAAGACCGACGAACGGCTCGCCGTCGCCCGCCCCAGCAGCGGCGATGACGACGACTTCTGCTCCGGGGGGCCGAACAGCAGCAGCGATGACCTCAAGGCAGATGCTGCTGCCATGAGGCCCTCGCTCATGCCCTCACTCGAGAGGCAAGGACGGGCAGAAGGCCGTAGAGTTGGAGGTCGGTCCGTGGGTGGCACCGGCTAGCTCGTCGGCGGAGAAACCTCTTCCGGCTGCCGTGGCGGAAGGCGGCGCCGGGAGCGGCTCCGAAGCCACTCGGCTCAGAGAGCCAGGCACGCGGCAGCTGCCAACGCCACGAACGGCGAACGCCCTTCCCCCCGATCACTGAGGGAAGGAGCGGGCCGCCGCCCGCGCAGGGACCGACCCCAACTCGGCACACTCCCCTCCCCAGCACTGATGATGAACATCCTTGAAGCTGAGGGAGGGGCAGAGGCCGCAGCCTGGTTCGCTTCTCCCCGCCATCAAGCTGGAGGTCACCATCTTGGGTGACCACCGGTGAGGGGATGCGGCCGGGCTGCCTGATGAAAATCCTTGAAGCCGAACGATGGCTGAAAGGTACCAACTTCCTCGAAGTTGCGTCCCTCCAACGACAAGGCGGAAGGATTGCGGGCGTCCCCCTTCCGGGGGCTCGGAAGGTGGAAAGACACAGTGCATAAGGGAGCGCGAAGACATGGCCGCCTTTCAAGGAGGTCACCCTCCTTTTAAAGGCAACTCTCCCCACTTGCGTCCTCAGCCGTTGCAGGCTGAGTCTTCTCCAACACGCTCTAAGGTCCTCCCCCTACGACATGGGGGCTGGGCCCCACGCGTCATGCAAGCTGGTCCAGGGCAGAAGGAGCTAAACCGCCGTGCGCAGGGCATGCAACTGCCCAGCGGTTACAAGCATTCCTCCACTTTCGCCCAGACCAGCGAGTGAAAGGGTGGACAACCATGCAGTCGGCATGCAACCGCGCCAAGTGGGCGCGCCCCTTCGACTCCAACGCGCCCAGCATGGAGGCTCAGGCCCACACGTCATGCAACCGGCGCGCCGGTTGCTACGTGCGAGCAACTGCACCGCCACTCGCACCACTACCGTGCCTCCTCGACTGCGGAACCAGTACCGCGACTCGAGTCAACCCTGCGTATGACCCAGCAGTGCCAGCCAGGCGCGACGGTCAATACGGCCAAAAATGGGCCGGCAGTAATGGCGGTGGCAGGCGGGCAGGAGCAGCGGTCACGTCGTCAGCCAAGCTTACGTCCCATCCAGGGGCAGCGAGAGAACCCTCTCTCACGGCGTGAAGACGACGCGCCCGTGTTCCATTCCTCGAACGGCTTGCACACGCGCAACGACCGCCTCGCGAACCACTCGCCCCGTCGCATTAACTCCGCGGCGGGACAGGCGGCGCCTCAGGCAGGAGAAGCAAGCGACGCTTCGCCTTCGCCATAATGACCGCGACGAAAAAGGTACGCCACGTCATTCGATTTCGTATCCTTTTCCTTTTCCTCTTTCTCTCTCTTACCACAGGGACCGGGAAAGGGGGATACCCCGAAAAGAACCCTTCTCCATGAAGGAAACGGGCCCCGAGCCTCCCTACTGATCAGAGGTTCGAAGGCTGGCCCCTCGGAGGGGTTCAACGGCCGCCTCAGAGCACTTGGGTTCTGCGTCCACTACTGGTCAGCGGTTCGATGGCCGGCCCCTCGGAAGGTTTCAACGGCCGCCTCAGGCCACTCGGGCTCCGCGCCCACTACTGATCAGGGGTTCGTAGGCTGGCCCTCGAAGGGTTCACAGTCGCCTCAGACACAGAGCGAGGGATGACCCTGGGTACGTTCGATACATAACCAAGGCTCGGGCTACGCTCCCGAGTTACCCTAGGACATTTCCGAGACTAGTGGGAACGATCTTGTAACGGAATCCCATCAGAGGGAGGCATCGAGCCCTTGGACCCCATCAAAAGGGGACCGGGTCCGGCAGATCACCCGCAGGTACTTTTGGAGCGCGCCTCCGGGCCTCTAGCCGACCCCTAACAAATGGGGCACGGGCGTCCACTCGGATTACCCGCCAGCAGCTCACCGGAGACACCATGTTCGGCGCCCTTCGAGGGCAACATGGCGCTTTCCCCCCCTCCTTGCGGAAAGGCGACGCAGGGGCGTATGTAAAAAGTGGAGTCTGTCCTTGACCGTCCTCTCGCCCTGTGCAGAGGCTCGGGGGCTGCTCTCGCAAACCCGGCTCCGGCCAAACCGTTGACAGCGTCAACATACCAGCCCGAGAACTTGGGACCCGACCGTGCACCCGGGCTACGGCCAGCTCGCATGAGGGAACAACCAGACCAGCCGAAGTGTTGCGAAACGCACTAAGACCTCGAAGGAGTCAAACTACTCCTCCGAGGCCTCGGGGGCTACACCCGGCGGGTGCGCTCGCGCGCACCCACCGGAATAAAATGCAACCAAAAAAGGCTGGTCCCCTTGCAAAAAAGTGCGGCAAAAGCCTCCAAGCGAGTATTAACACTCCCTTCGAGGCTCGGGGGCTACTGTCGGGGACCATAATTAGGGGTACCCTCAAGACTCCTAAATCTCAGCTGGTAACCCCGATCAGCACAAAGCTGCAAAGGCCTGATGGGTGCGATTAAGTCAAGGATCGGTCCATTCGAGGGACGCGATCACGCCTCGCCCGAGCCCAGCCTCGGGTAAGGTCAGCCGACCCCGGAGGATCTACGTCTCGCCCGAGGACCCCCTCCAGCAACAGACACACGTTCGGCTCGCCCGAGGCCCAGTCTTCACCAAGAAGCAACCTTGGCCAAATCGCCACGCCAACCGACCAAATCGCAGGGGCATTTAATGCAAAGGTGGTCTGACACCTTTATCCTGACGCACGCTCTCCAGTCGACAGAGCTGAAGTGATCGCAGTCACTTCGCCGCTCCACTGACCGGTCTGACAAGAGGACAGCGCCGTCTGCGCCGCTCCGACTGCTGAGCCACTTGACAGAGTGAGGCTGACAGCAGCAAAGTCCGGCCCTAGGCGCCATGGGAAACTCCGCTTCGCCCGACCCCACGGCTCGGACTCGGGCTCAGCCCCGGAAGACGACGAACTCCGCTTCGCCCGACCCCAGGGCTCGGACTCGGGCTCAGCCCCGGAAGACGAGAACTCCGCTCCGCCCGACCCAAGGGCTCGGACTCGGGCTCAGCCCCGGAAGACGACGAACTCCGCTCCGCCCGACCCCAGGGCTCGGACTCGGGCTCAGCCCTAGAAGACGACGAACTCCGCTTCGCCCGATCCCAGGGCTCGGACTCGGGCTCAGCCCCGGAAGACGACGAACTCCGCTCCGCCCGACCCCAGGGCTCGGACTCGGGCTCAGCCCCAGAAGACGACGAACTCCGCTTCGCCCGACCCCAGGGCTCGGACTCGGGCTCAGCCCCGGAAGACGACGAACTCCGCTTCGCCCGACCCCAGGGCTCGGACTCGGGCTCAGCCCCGGAAGACGACGAACTCCGCTCCGGCCGACCCCAGGGCTCGGACTCGGGCTCAGCCCCGAAGGACGACGAACTCCGCTTCGCCCGACCCCAGGGCTCGGACTCAGCCCTGGCCTCAGCCGACGGTCTCCGCCTTGTCCAACCCGGGGGCTCGGACTCGACCTCGACCTTGGAAGACAGACTCGACCTCGACCTCAGAGGAGCCTCCACCTCGCCCAACCTAGGGCACAGACCGACCACGTCAACAGGAGGCGCCATCATTACCCTACCCTGAGCTGAATCAGGCTACGGGGAACAAGACCGGCGTCCCATCTGGCTCGCTCCACTATACGAGTAATGATGGCGCCCCGCACGCTCTGTGACGACGGCGGCTCTCAGCCCCCTTACGGAATCAAGAGGACGTCAGCAAGGACTCGACAGCCCCGACAGCTGTCCTTCCGCCAGGCTCCAGCGCTCCTCCGACGGCTACGATGCCACACGAACTGGGTGCCAAAACCTCTCCGGCTGCCACAATGGCATGTACTTAGGGCGCTAGCTCTCCTCCGCTAGACACGTTAGCACACTGCTACACCCTCCATTGTACACCTGGATCCTCTCCTTACGCCTATAAAAGGGAGGTCCAGGGCCCTCTTACAGAGGGTTGGCCGCGCGGGGAAGGACGGGACGGCGCTCGCGCAAGGCCGCTCGCTCCCTCCCGCGTGGACGCTTGTAACCCCCTACTGCAAGCGCACCCGACCTGGGCGCGGGGCTAACACGATGGCCGCGGGTTCCACCTCCCACGCCTGTCTCCCTCCGGCTGATCTCCCCCCTTCGCGTTCCGCCTCGCGCCGACCCATCTGGGCTGGGGCACGCGGCGACAATTCACTCGTCGGTCCAGGGACCCCCGGGTTTCGAAACACCGACAAAATGGGTCGTGCCTCGGGCCGACCCGCCAGACACAACTCATTTGGCCATCTATATCTCTGCACGATAATGATGGTTCTCGCCTCAGTTGTCACCACCTCGTTCGTCATCCTACTTTTTTTCTCTCTCCCCTCATGCCTCTATCATTTTCACATGGGGCTTGAGGTTATCTTCTTATATGATGTTTGTTAGTTTTGGTAACTTATTTGTTATTTTCAGTTGACATTAGAATATTTTATGGATTTAATTGCATTTTGATGATTTTCTACAGAAAGAAAATAATAATATACAAATAGCCTAAAAAATTAATGAAATTTGACGGAGGAGTAGATATGTCCATATAGAACTCTAAAAAATGTTTGGACCATTAATTTCATAATGCGTTAGGGATTCTTTTATTTTACTTCCACTTAATGCGTGAGTTACATATGAAATCATCATAAGTATCCAAGTTTCAACATAATCAATACTTCAGTTTATTATTTTCACATAGAGACTTAATATTGTATTTAATAAAATGTTTATTGGTCCTAGTAACTTATTTGCAATTTTTGGTAGACACTAGATTACTTTATGAATTTCATTGCATTTTGATGATTTTTTGTAGAAAGAAATTAATAATACACAAATAGCCTCAGAAATTCATAAAATTTGATGGAGAGTTAACATTTGTCCACATAAAATTCTAAAAAATGTTTGGGCCAAAAATTCCATAAGATGCCTGTGATTCTTCTTATTTCCACTTATTGCGTGAGTTACATGTGAAATCAACTGAAGTATCCAAGTTTCAACATAATCTTTACTTCACTTTATCATTTTTATGTTGGGACTTGAGGTTATCTTCTTATAGAATGTTTATTAGTCTTGGTAATTTATTTGCAATTTTTGGTCGATACTAGAATATTTTATGGTTGAATGCATCTTGATGATTTTCTGCAGAAAGAAATTAATAATACACAAATAGTCTCAGAAATTCATGAAATTTGGCGTAGGGGAAACATATGTCCATATAGCATCCTCAAAAAAGTTTGAACCATAAAATCCACAAGATGTCAACAATTATTTCATTTCATTTCCACTTATTTGTGTGAGTTACATGTGAAACCACCATAAACATCTAAGTTTTAACATAAACAATACTTCACTTTTATGATTTTCATGTGGGTACTTGATGTTATATTCTTGTAGAATATTTATTAGTCTTGATAACTTATTTGCAATTTCTGGTCGACGCTAGAATATTTTATGAATTTAATTGCATTTTAAGGATTTTCTACATAAACAAATTAATAATACTAAAATAGCCTTAAAAATTTATGGAATTTTACGGAGGCGTAGCATATGTCCACATATGATCCTCAAAAATGTTAGAACTAAAAGAGGGGCTAAATGATTACAACTATGATATGTGTAGAATGGTGTCTTACACGATATGTGACAAAAATATTCGTTACCGACGCTATCCGTGTCCAAATAGTTCTGTATTCGACCACGACTATCCGTATTCGTATTCGATAACATCCGCATTTGTATTCGTATTCGAAGCTATCCGTATTCGAATTCGAACTAGAATAAAAGTATGAAAACAAATAGGATTTCATTGATATCTGTTTGTATTCGATCCGATTACACCCCTATTAAATATACTATGTATGTGTGCACTCAATAACACACAACTTTTTTGGTTAATCCCTTTTTCATATCTTTATGTATAATACAATGATTATTTTGGTATATCATAACACTCAAAGATGAATTTGTTGACCGACTACCCATCAATCCTAAACGTATCACAATTGAATCAATCCAGGAGGTTTTTAGTGTGGATATACCATGGATTGCTGCAGATGTTACAAACCGATACACATCAATAGATGCTATGGATGGATCATCAAAACAGCCACAACATTGTAATTCCACTCAACATGAACAGAATACTGGTCTGTCAGCGTCTGTAAATATTCGCAAAGGCATCAAGAGATATGTTGGTCAGGGGCGCAAATCACTGGATGACTCGTCAAATCCAAACAACGACAATGACTTCATGCCTCCCCCAAAGGACAAGCATTGTGTTACCTTTGCTGACCTGTTGCGGTCTCCCCCAAAGGAATCAAGAGTGTTTCTTCTATTCCCCAATGTGTTGTTCTAACTGATCCCAGTGTAATTACATAAAATGCTTAATAGATTGATCATCACTGGAATTACTTAGGTCGTTGTCGTGGAGCGAAGGCACGAGGGAGTCGAGCTTGATCTCCCCTTTCTTGATAATCTTCTAGTGTTGATTCACCATGAAGTGTGACTGGAATTTCTCCTTTGCTTCTTCACACACATTAGCATGTCAGAACAGCCCATCATCGCCCCATTGCTTCATGAGATCTTAAAACTACTATTGCTCCTCGGCAGATAGAATTTCCATAGTTGACCTAATGATGTTACTTGGGGAGATATTGGTACAATCTTTAGAACCCACCATTGGGGCTGATCTAATAGATTTGGAACACAATCATCCTAGTGGAGTCACCACAAACTGTGTTGGTGCCTTTTTGGGCCAAACACAAACGATCGCTAGATCTTGCTCGTGGGGAATGAGACCTTGGGGATCTCACCATGGGAGCATGGACCATCCACGGTAGTTTACCTGACCGTTCGTGACTCTACACAAAGAGCTTCGCTCTTCTCTACGGGCGTGTGGACCATCCACGTGGAGGTAGTGGACCATCCACGAGGGCATAAAGGACTTCATAAATCTCCTGCAAAACATGGATCTCGCCTCCGGTACCCCATTAGAAAGGAAAGATCCTATGGTTGTCTTGCGGTTGTCTTGGGGTTGTCTTGGGGTCGATAAGCCACCCAAGATATCTCTAGACAATGTAGAGCTGAGGAGAGGTGAATAATTCGGACAAGGGATACTATAACTAAGGCTAAATTACTCCTACTCTTAATGCATAAGGTAAAGTTGGGTTGATAAATTAATTGTTGTGTTTCAATGAGTCATACCCCTTCATATAAATAGGGGGAGGTATGGACCCATTCATAGGCAGTCTCCAACAGTTTCCATGCAGGATTTGTTAGGATAATCATGCAAGGTAAAAGGATTCTAGCCTGAATTAATCTAATCGCGGACCGTCCAAGACACATGGGCAGACTGTCCGGTTTTCTAGGTGCCAAGTGTGGTGTTCAACACTAAGCTAGTAGCTTACATAGCTAAGACTGTCTCTAAGGGTCCTCCATAAATTGCCATTAACCATATATATGGCGACAATAATTTTTCAATGACTCCTCTAACATACTAACCATGTATATAATGAGATGAAATCCCCATAAATATATATATATATATATAACCTTGGGATTCTAATAAACAAAAAGAAGACCTAACCCAATTTAGTTTTGGTACATGTGGCCACGTTTGGGATCCAACCCGGTCTTTGATGCACGCGGCGATTTGGGATGGAAAAATAGCCACCGGTAATCAACGACACGTTCTCTCCCCCCGGTATCCCCACACCTGATCTTGTCGCTGGCTTTCCAGCTTCTAGTTGCCCCTTTTTTCTCCACCAACCCACAACTCCACCCCACCGCTACGGCGACTCGAGTGGAGCATACGCCCCATACCCCGCCCGCCACCTCGCGCACAATTAACTGCTTCGTCGTCTTCATTCGTCACTGTCGCCGTTAGCTTCATTCCCGGTTAGGGAGGACAAGGCAGCATTGAGAGGCCAGTTCTGTACTCTTCTCATTCTATTTTTCCACCCCTACTGCTCAACACCCCCCACAGATGTCAAATGTCGCGATTCATCAACGAGCAGGCCAAATCTGAGACGCATAGCACAAATATAGATATTGGTGACTGAATTCTTGGGTATTTTTTTGTTATTTTTCCTCAATAACACATTGGTGTCGGTCAAAATCGTTTTATTCCCACAATTTTTCTGATTAGCATTCACCATTATTCAAATCACAAAATATTAAAAAAACCAGGTTTTCTACCCTTTTTGTACTAGGTCCCGTCGGGTCATTTTTGTAATGCTTATACTCATTGTCAGATCCGAAATAGAAGTTAAATGTATGTTTTATAGATGTAAAAATTTATGTTCACTGACGTTGAATTTATACCAGCTATTTGTGCATTTATTTATACACACATTTTTTCTAAATATCATCATTATTTTCTTTGTTTTTGATGCTAGGAAGTTAAGTTTTATGAATATGTATGCAAAAATATGGTATAATGACAACATTATATGGCTACAATCATTTTTTTGTACATACTATGACCTTTTCCCTACATATATAGTTTTTTATGTTTTTACGCATTTTTGTGACCCAGGCATACCTTTGCTTTTAATGTATACAACTATGTTACTTTTTTTACTATTTATTATAATTGCTATAAAGGATATTAATTTGTATGATTATGACAAATATACAATGTATGTGTGCACTCAATAACACACAACTTTTTTTGGTTAATCCCTTTTTCATATCTTTATGTCTAATACAATGATCATTTTGGTATATCATAACACTCATAGATGAAGTCTGTTGACCAACCACCCATCAATCCTAAATGTATCACAATTGAATGAAGCCACGAGGTTTTTAGTGAGGATATACGACAGACTGCGGCAGATGTTACAAACCAAAACACATCAATAGATGCTACCGATGGATCATCACAGCAGCTGCAACATTGTAATTCCACTGAACATGAACAAAATACTGGTCTATCAGCGTCTGTAAATATTTCTCAAAGGCATCAAGACATATGCTGGTCGGGGACGCAAATCACTGGATGACTCGTCAAATCCAAACGACAACGATGACTTCATGACTCCCCCAAAGGACAAGGATCACGTTACCTTTGTTGACCTGTTGCGGTCTGCACCGACTTCGAACAACAACAAGAATCAAGTCACGCATACCCCAAAGAACAGGTCGTTGTTGGGCTGCATCAGGAGACCAAGAGGCCCAGGAAGAAGAGTGTGAAGGTGTTTGGGCCCAATTGGGTGAATTAGAGTGATGTGTTTTCCTTATATATAAATATATCACAGATGTGTGCGGATGGGTATGAAATGTAATAACTGAACTCCATACTTGTCCTCCAAGTTGAACTCTATCTCCTACCTATTCCTTGTGCTGTTCGTCCAATTCCTCTTGCCGTGTTCCAGTTCCTACTTCCCAGCCAGCAGCTAACAAGTGGTATCAGAGGGCAGTCGTTCTTGCTTGTTGGGAATTTCACTCTGGATCCTCCGTCGTGCCACCACTACAATACCCGCTTCCGCCGGCAGCAAGTGATGGTGAATCCGGATACTCAAATTATTTTGGATGAGATCGCTCGGCGTTTCGCAGAGCAGGAAGCGAAGTTGGATCGCCGCGCCACCGATCAGGATGCGCGCTGGGAGGCACTATTTTCGGGCCATACGGCGGCGCAGGATGCTCGCGTCCGTACCCTTGAGCACGCCACGGGTGCGCTTGAGGAATGGAAGATGGGCATCGATGGCGTGGTTGATGATCTTCGTCTGGAGGTTGGCAAAATTGCCAAGCATTGTGAGAGGGCGCTGCTGGATCAACCCACTCTGATGACGGGAGTACTTGCCCCATCGCCATCAGTGGGAGCGCGTCCTGCTGCCGGTTCTCCAGCCGCCTCGCCCCATGGGCACTGCATCGAATCGATTCACCGGGAGGATGGTTTTGGGTCGGTCACCGCCCTTATCCATCCCCCGGTAAAGGGTATGTGCTCTTCCTCTGCTCAGCAGTTTGTTGCTTCTATGCCTGAGATGATTGGGTCAGATGGTGTTAGTGGGGCTATGAGAGGTCGGTTGCCACAGTTAAACTTTCCAGTGTTTGAGGGGGAGAATCCAAAATTGTGGATCCGACTTAGTCAAGACTATTTTGATATGTATTCAGTGGATCCGAGTTTGTGGATCAAGGTGGCAACGATGCATCTGAAAGGACCTGCTGCTCGTTGGTTTTCTTCTCGAGCAGAGCAGTGTCGTGCTTCTACTTGGCCTGTTTTTTGTCAATCGCTGTTAGATCGGTTTGGCAAAGATGAGCATGAAGCTTTTATTCGTAGTCTGTTTCGTATTCGTCAAACATCTACTGTTTCTGAATATGTGGAACGTTTTTCCGCTTTGGTCGATAATCTGGTAGCCTATGGTCGTCCTATGGACCCAATTTATTTTGTGCAACGATTTGTGGATGGCCTTCGTGAGGATATTAGAGCTGCTGTGTTTGTTCAGCGTCCTTCTTCTCTGGATTCTGCCTGTGTGTTCGCATTGTTGCAGGAAGAGGTGTCGACATCGCATAGGCGTGTGGATGGACGTCGTTCGGAGTTGTTTCTGCCCGAGCGTTCATTGGCGTCTAATCCTTTGCCTCTACCTCGTCCACCTGTCACTGAGAAGAGAAATGTTCCAACCATTGAAGGTCGCCGTCCTGAATTACATCGACATTCCACTGGTGAAGATAAATTGGCTGCACTACGTGCCTATCGTCGTGCTCGGGGGCTTTGTCAACGTTGTGCTGAGAAGTGGTCACGTGATCATCAATGTCCACAGTCGGTGCAGTTGCATGTGCTTCAGGAAGTGTTGGATCTTTATGTGGATGATGCAGAGGGTTCATCTGTCAGTACTGTTGCTGATCAGGTGGCGGGTGACCAGGTGTTCATGATGTTATCTGCAGCTGCAGTGTCTGGCGAGGAGGCTTTTCTTACTGTGAAATTTCAAGGAGTGATTCAGGGGTTTGAAGTTTTGGTGTTAGTTGATTCGGGCAGTTCGCATTCATTCGTGTCTTCCGCACTGGCAACAAAGCTGTCTGGTATTTCCTTGATGCCTAGTTCTGTGCAAGTGCAGGTTGCTGATGGTGCTCGTTTAAATTGTTTTCAGCAATTGATCGGCGCTAAATGGTCAGTGCAACACTGCACATTTACATCTGATTTTCGAGTCTTGCCATTATCATCATATGATATAATTCTCGGTATGGATTGGTTGGCATGCCATAGTCCGATGAAAGTGCATTGGTTGCAAAAATGGATGATTATTCCTTATCAAGAATCTTCGGTGTTGTTGCAAGGCTTGTCTGCTGTTTGTTCTCCAGGTTCAGTGGTTGTTGTCCATCAGTTGGAACCTGTCTCACAGTCTGTGATGGACTTGAAATTACCTTCACCTCTGTTGGCATTGTTGTCTGAATTTCTCACAGTGTTCGAGCCTCCTTCTGGTCTTCCTCCTTCTCGTTACCGTGATCATAGTATTCCATTGATACCGGGAGCCTCTCCTGTCAAGGTTCGTCCATATCGGTATCCCCCGGCAGTGAAGGATGAGATCGAAAGACAGATCAAGGTGATGTTACAATCTGGAATTGTTCAGCCTAGTGTGAGTCCTTTTTCTTCTTCAGTTTTATTGGTTAAAAAGAAGGATAATACATGGCGTTTTTGTGTTGATTTTCGGCACTTAAATGCAATCACAGTGAAGTCGCACTATCCGGTACCAGTTATTGAAGAACTATTGGATGAATTGGGCAATGCATCTTGGTTCACTAGCTTGGATCTCACTGCCGGTTACCATCAAATTCTGCTACACCCGGATGATACTCACAAAACGGCTTTTCAGACCCACTCTGGTCATTATGAGTTCCGTGTAATGGCATTCGGATTGACTGGTGCACCGGCCACATTCCAGCGGGCGATGAATGATACCTTGGCGCCTCTGCTTCGCCGTGGTGTTCTTGTATTTTTTGATGATATTTTAATCTATAGTGCCACTTTTGAAGACCACTTGCTGCACCTTCGGTCGGTATTGGAGCTTCTTGCCCGGGATCAGTGGCAGTTGAAGTTGTCTAAGTGTTCTTTTGCTCAGTCCCAGTTGTCCTATTTGGGTCATCTTATTTCTGCTCAGGGAGTGGCAACAGATCCCAGCAAGATACATGCAGTGGCAGAATGGTCTACGCCGGGTACAGTGAAGGAATTGCGCAGTTTTTTGGGGCTGGCAGGCTATTACAGGCGTTTTGTGAAACACTTTGGACTTATTGCTCGACCCTTGCAAGCTCTGCTCAAGAAAGGGGCCCTATTTGTGTGGACTTCTGAGCATGAAGCGGCATTTCAAGCCTTGAAGGAAGCTCTCATTACAGCCCCAGTGTTGGCACTGCCTAAATTTTCATTGCCTTTTTGTTTGGAAACGGATGCTAGCGCAGTGGGTGTTGGGGCTGTACTTATGCAAGCTGGTCATCCGGTAGCTTATTTGAGCAAGGCTTTAGGTATTAAATCTCAAGGGTTGTCAACGTACGAAAAGGAGTACTTGGCTATATTGATGGCTGTGGACCATTAGCGTCATTATTTGCAGCTGAAGGAATTTCACATTCATACAGATCATCGCAGTTTGGCACAGTTGGATGAGCAGCGTTTACATACGCCGTGGCAGAAGAAGATGTTCACTCGTTTGTTGGGATTGCAATATCGCATCGTCTATAAACGAGGAGTTGATAACAGTGCAGCAGATGCATTGTCCCGTCATCCACAGATGCAATTTACCTGTTCAGTTGTATCGTCTTGTACTCCACAGTGGATAACTGACATTGCTGAGTCTTATCGTACGGATGAAATAGCGTCAGCAATGATTGCCAAGTTGGCCATTGATGGTTCTGCTGTACCACATTTTTCATGGCACAATGGCATTCTGCGTTACAAGAACAGAATTTGGGTTGGCCAGTCTCCGGCTTTACAACAGCGTTTATTATCAGTTTTTCATGAATCCGCTGTTGGGGGCCATTCAGGGATACCTGTTACCTATGCAAGGTTAAAACAGTTGTTTGCATGGAAAGGTATGAAGCATACTGTTCAAGAGTTTGTGCGTCATTGTGTCATTTGTCAGCAGGCTAAAGCAGATAGAGCTCGTTTGCCAGGTCTGCTGCAGCCCTTCCTGTCCCTACTGGTTTGTGGCAAATGATTTCCATGGATTTCATCGAGGCGCTCCCACAATCACAATCCTATACTTGTATTTTGGTAATTGTGGATACTTTCACAAAGTATGCCAATTTTCTGCCCCTTAAACATCCCTTTACAGCCTTGTCTGTGGCTCGGTTATTTCATGATCAGATTTACAAACACCATGGATTACCTCAGTCTATTATATCTGATCGCGACAAAATATTTCTCAGTCTTCTGTGGCAAGAGCTCTTTCGGCTGGCCGATGTGCAGTTGCGCATGAGTTCTGCCTACCATCCGCAATCCGACGGCCAGACTGAACGTGTGAACCAATGTTTGGAAACGTTTTTACGTTGTTTTGTTCATGCCTGTCCGCATCAGTGGAGCCAATGGTTATCAGTAGCTCAATTTTGGTATAATTCATCTCCTCATTCAGCCACCGGTCGTTCTCCATTTGAGCTGCTATATGGGTGCCAGCCTCGTCAGTTTGGTATCTCTCCTGATGCGGTGATTAGTTCCACGGATTTGGATGTTTGGTTACAGGAGCGTCATCTAATGTCAGAATTGGTGCGTCAACATTTGGAACGTGCCAAATTACGAATGAAAAGACAGGCAGATAAACGACGTTCTGAAAGGGAGTTTGCTGTGGGAGATTGGGTTTTCCTGAAACTGCAGCCGTATGTGCAGTCTTCGGTGGCTTCACGTGCGCATCAGAAGCTAGCTTTCAAGTTTTTTGGGCCGTTTCGTGTGGTGCAGCGTGTGGGAGCAGTGGCCTACAAGTTGTTGTTGCCAGATACGTCCAAGGTCCATCCGGTATTTCATGTTTCGCAACTGAAGAAGGCGTTGGGTGTCGGTCTGAAAGCTTCACCTACTCTGCCCACTGGTGATTTTGCTTTCAGTGTTCCTGAAATGATTTTGCAGCATCGTACAGTAGCGAGGGGTACTACTGCTTGTGCTCAAATTTTGGTGAAATGGACTCACATGCCGGCAGAATTAGCTACTTGGGAGGATGTGGCTGAATTGCGTCAACAGTTTCCTCGAGCTGCTGTTTGGGGACAACCAGCTTTCAAAGAAGGGGGGAATGTTGGGCTGCATCAGGAGACCAAGAGGCCCAGGAAGAAGAGTGTGAAGGTGTTTGGGCCCAATTGGGTGAATTAGAGTGATGTGTTTTCCTTATATATAAATATATCACAGATGTGTGCGGATGGGTATGAAATGTAATAACTGAACTCCATACTTGTCCTCCAAGTTGAACTCTATCTCCTACCTATTCCTTGTGCTGTTCGTCCAATTCCTCTTGCCGTGTTCCAGTTCCTACTTCCCAGCCAGCAGCTAACAGTCGTCTTTGCGACCCACACCATATAGGAAGGAGACATCTTCTCTAGACAAAAAGATAGTGGATGACAAAAAAGCTGAAACACATATTCATCCAGTAATCAAATCTTAGGTCTGTTCAAGAACCTAGTGACGGGTGGTTAGATTATATTGAAGTGAAATGTAAAGAAATACTTGGTAATTATAGCAAATCTAAAGCCAAAGCTTTACAACAAGCTTTTGCAGCTCATAAAAGGCGTCGATTGAATTGTGTCTTCGATGCTATTGGCTTCTTATATCCTGACTACCCCAACATGGTTCAGGATTCAAAGAAGAGGAATAAGAAGGTGACTACTAGGTGAAGCAAAGTCCTGAAGATGCAAGTTGAATCGACTCCTCAAGCTTCAGAGGAAATTCTGGTAATTAGGCCTCTTTTGATTTTTGGTATATTGGTCATAAATTTGCTATATTAATTTCTCGATTTAAATATTTTTAGGCTGCACCCGAAGCTAAGGTGGCAGCTGAAATTGAGAAATTCCCTTCTATGGGAGCCGAAGAGGCCAAGATTGGAGAAGCTATTGGCTTGATAGTGCAAAGGGTTATGCCTTTGGAGCCGCTCCTAGAGAGCGATGAAGAGGAAGAGCGAATAGCTTCAATGATGAGCACATTCTTGGATGTTGACCAAGATGAAACTGAGGAAAAAGATATTGCATGTACAATACTAGTGTCGAAGGGTACTGCACCACCTACTATAGACGTGAGTGGTCCAAGTAGTTCGAGGTTTGAACAGATAGCTGTAGCGGTGACACCTTCAACGATCATGGCAGCCGAAGAGAAAGGTTCCTCCAAGCCTGCTCTGACGGAGAGGGGTAAAGGGCCTACTGAGATTGAAGAGACCAAGAAGGCAATTGAAGATGTTATGCTTTTGAGAGAAGGACCTTTTGACCAAGACTTGGGTGGTCAAAGATATAGGGTTGATCTTGTTACGGGGAAAGTCATGGGTGCAAAGCAGCTGACCGAAGCTATTGGTTTTGCTGAACAACTTAGATACCCTTTGAGCTCTACTATCTTTGGGGGCGGGTAGACGATTAATTGTACTACTGCAGAGACGATATGGAAACTGAAGTATGGCGCTACATGGCGGATAATATTGGTTTCCCGAAGCTGGAGGTCGTACTCTCGACCATGTCTTCCAAAGACTTTTGTGATTGCTTGGCTTACACACATCTTAAGGTAATTTTTATTGATTTTTGCTCTTGATCTTTGGGTTGGCTTGATGGAATGATTTATTTATCTTTCTCTTTTTATATATTACCGGATTTGCTCCTGAGCAACGCATTGAGGAACAAGAGAAATGTTGAGGGCAAAGCTATCCAAAAAGAAATAATGAAGCTCAGATCCGAAGTGTCTGGACTTCGGTCTGATTGCGATAAGAAGGAAAAATCGTTCAAGATTCTAGAAAAGGATTTTATTGAAAGTTGAACCGAAGTCCAATCTATGCGTGAAGAGAAAAGTAGGCTCAAAGAAACAATGGGGAGAAAAATATCAGAGCTCGAAGCTTTTAACACTAAAAAGGATGATCGAATTGCGTTACTTGAGGCTGAGCTAAAGCGAGTAGAAGAACAACATGAAGCTAAAATAACGAAGCTAATGCAAGCATCTGTCGAAGTAGCCGCTAATCTTAGCAGTGCTCAATTGAAAATTGATGACCTGAAAGATGAAGTGAATCATGTGAGGGACTAAATGAAAACTACTAAATCCTGTTAGCCAACTGTCACACCCTCAGCAACAGATACCATAATGAGTTGTTGAAGACCTTCTCCTCTACCGGGGCTTTGTCTAAAGAAAAGAATTTCTCTGATGGTGACTTGGAGGGCCTAATGAGGTGGGTGCTCAGTACGAGAGGACTATTGTGTATGGATAGGTGCCCGAAGCACTTCTTTGGTTCTACTGAAAGTTGGGTGCAATCATGTGAAGGTTTGCACAGACCCTGATTTCAGAGTTTCTGCTGGCCATGTTTGAAGATCGACTATCGAAGCTTCAGAGTGGTTTAAAAAATTATTATCTAAAATATGGAAGAGGGACAGAAAATAAATAAGAATCGAAGAATCTATAAAGAACAGGGAGAAGGTTTGTAGTTTGTTACTTTCGTCTTTACCTTCATGGTTTATGTGTATACTAACTTTCCAAAATCTGTACAGGCATGTCAGGCAGTTGAAAGAGTTTTAGACATTATGAAGAAGCTTCAAAGCAAAAATACGAAGATATTTGACGTTTTGCTTCTATTAAATTTTAGTGTACTCATGTTTCAGTAGTCACTTTACTAACCATTGGTAAAGTTTCCACTTCATAGGTAATAATTGATGTGAAACATACTAAAGGCAAAGCAACAGATGCTGCTGTCGAAGCCGAACCAATCTCTGCCAGAGCTACGAAAAAGCCAGTGATGATGTTGTCCTCAAGATTTGCAAGGAAATTTATGACAAAGTAATGCAAGGCAACACAAGGAATTGATTATATAATGTGAGAAACAATGATTGTTCGTTGTAATATTTTTGGTGGTGCAAAGTGTCTAAACGTTTTTAGACTTTTTCAAATGATCTGTGCTTTATTCGTACCTCTTCTATTTTTTGCTTCTTTGCTTTCTTTTGTGATGTGTGAAATTTTATTCAACATGTGTTTTTGAGCCGAAGGCGAAAATCACCTTCCCTTCTTTTCACACATTACAAAGGAATTCATAGCTCTGCATTACCTTAGGAACATCTTCGAAGTTGTTTATGCTATCACTTAGGTGAAATGAATCATAGCTCTGCATTCCCTTAGGAATGACTTTGGAGCTTTTCAACCGTCGTAGCTCTACATTCCCTTCGAAATGACTTTGGAGCTTTTTCACCATCGTAGTTCTGCATTCCCTTCGGAACGACTTCAGAGCTTTTTCACCATTACTTAGGTGAAATGAATCATAGCTCTACATTCCCTTAGGAACGACTTCAGACCTTTTTCACCATAACTTAGGTGAAATGAATCATAGCTCTGCATTCCCTTAGGAACGACTTCGGAGCCTTTTCACCATTACTTAGGTGAAATGAATCGTGGCTCTGCATTCCCTTAGGGACGACTTCGGAGATTTTCACCATTACTTAGATGAAATGAATCATAGCTCTGCATTCCCTTAGGAATGACTTCAGAGCTTTTTCACCATTACTTATGTGAAATGAATCATAGCTCTAGATTCCCTTAGGAACCACTTTGGAGCTTTTCACCATTACTTAGGCACAGATTCAATTGCAACATTTTCATCATTGCACTCGAAGGTGCCAGATCATTATTACATTGATTTTGCATGATATAGAAAAGGTTTGTGAAAGTAAATGTAGATATATAGGAACAACTTCTTGATAGCTTCGGGCTTATTTACTCAGCCCCTTGGGGTCTTCAATATATATGCTTCGTCTTTGGGACCATATTGTTGATAGTATGGGTTTTAGATCCCTTTCTTCTATCCCTTTGCTGCAAGTCTTGCCTTGGGAACTTGGGTTGACCAGCAGACACTTGGTCATAAGGAGGTGGTCTTGGGACGATGGAAGCAGATGGTGACCACACACTCATTGCTGGGTTACTTGAGGCATTTGAGGCCGAAGGCAAACTTAGCCTTAGCTCCTGCGACTGAGGCTAGACATACTTTGGGATATAAGGTGAACAATATGAGGATGTACTTAACACTTCTTTTGATTGTGAGGGTTGTGTGGACAATGCAAGCTTCTTCTGCTTGTTGATGGTATGATGACATGTTCTTGTGGTGTGGCCTTTGTCCTAGCCACAAAACAAGCAGAATGGTTTTCTTTGGGTGCATTGAATGTACCACCAAAGCTTTGCCCTCCCCTACCCCCTCTCATAGTAGGTGGACGAAACATGTTGTGCAAAGGTTGCTGGTGAGAGCTTGACTATTGTTGGCCGAACTGACCCTGAGACTGGGCCATCTTTTCGTCACCCTGCACCGAGTTATGGATACTTCGGACATGCCTTGGGTGAAACCTTCCTCTAAAGCCCCTAGCGACTTTGGTGTATCTGTGAAATTCCTCCCTTCTTTGGCAGAAATCATTGTTAACCCTTATGTACTTGTCCATTTTTTGCAGCAATTTTTTCAAGGGAGTGAGGAGGCTTCCTTGCAAAATACTAAGAGGTTGGTCGTGGCCTGAGCCCCTTGACCACGACTTTAATGACGATGTCATCCTGGACTGCTGGAGCTTAGGCCCGAAGTGTAAAAAACCTTCGGACAAACGGCTGAAGGTACTCACCTGGCTCCTAGGTGCACTGAAACAAAGCTTGTGCAGTGATGGACTTGGACTGAAAACACTAGAAGCTATTGAGAAGCATTTCCTTGAGCTTCATCCATGAATTGATAGTCCTTGGCCGAAGCGATGAGGACCAAGTCTGGGCCACACTTCAGACCACTATGACGAAGGACTTCTACATGACTGTTGAGTTACCACCATACGAGGATATGGTAGCCTCATAACTCATGAGGAACTGCTTCATGTCATTCAGGCCATTGTACATAGGTAGTGTAGGAGGCCTGTATAGTGGTGGCCATGGTGTGGCCTGTAATTCTAGTGTTGGTAGGGAGGCCTCGTCATAGAGGAAATTTTGAACGTTGAATTCTTCTTGACGAAGGTTGTCATGAGTGTGACCATCATGATCTTGGTCCTTGTAGTTGTACATGTTTTCATGCACTTTGATGTTGCACATCTCTTCAGTTGATTCGTCAATTTTCGTCTGATGCTCAGAAAGGCGAAGCATTTTTTCCTTGCGCTTCTCGACTTGTTGATGGATGAATTCGAGGTTGTTGATCTCCTCATCAAGCTCCTCTTCTCGGGATACTGGGCTGGTGGCCTTCTTCTTCTGATTCCTTGCTTCTTTGATGAGTGCTTTTTCAATCTTTTGACAGCCAGTTGCCATTGTTTTCTTTGGTGACATGGTGTATGTTGATGTGGTCGTGGAATCATCAGAGATGGGCACCAATGTTGAATACTTAATTTCAATCCCCTAAAGGCGTTGAAGATCAAGGCAACATAAGTTAAGTAAGAGAACCTTCATCCTTGGACAAAGGTCTTTTTAAGAAAACAGGAATGAAATAATGCACAATGGAACAACTTTGTTTAATGGGATACAAAATTCATCTTTATTGCCTTAGCATTTTATTCCATATCCCTTTATATAAAACACTTTTACAAGCATACCTTCGGCTTCTTGACACAAGGTGGCATGAAGATTCTTCGAAGGCTAAGCGACACGAAACTATGGCCCTTGAAAAAAGGTACTTTATGCAGGGCGTTGTTCATCTATTTATAGGGAAGATGAACCGCCTTTGTACAAAATTACAATTGCGTCCCTTAAGGCTTTACACTTATTACTTACAAATGATGTAAGGATATTGTTGTCTTTTCCTTTCTTTACAGTCATTGTGCCCTCTTCGTCGTTCTTCATCCAAGGCCTCTTCCCCAACGAAGCTGGCTACCTCGATTCGCTTCTATGTTGCTTGTGCGTGTAGACGAAGCTTTTATCCATGTTGCTTTGGTCGAAGGCCAGCTTCGTTCAGCCTACATCACACACCTAAAACAACTGAAGGTGTACTTAGTCCAGCTTTCATTATACACTTGGAACACACTTATTATGCAATACAAATGTTTTGAGGACCTTCGGCAATGTAGGCCCCCCAAAATTGCTCATAGCTTTAGGATTGGACGAAGTTACAGTGACCTACGTTGGAGTGCGCCACTAGCATGTTCTTGGATTCTACCCTATCGAGTGGCATGCCATAGTGATATTTATGGCTTTGATGACTTTGGAGGTCAGGTTGTGAGAGGATGACACTATGCCATCGTCATTCGAGCCAACTTTGACATTGGGATCAACGATGCAACTAGGTTGGCACTGTCATCCTTCGGTTATCAAAATCGCACCGCTCTTAGCCAGACTGCCTACAGGTACTACCCACAGCGTCGGTCTACACAAGATCTCACCTAAATCAGTTCAAGCATGACAAAAGGCAACATTAGCTTGGAGACCTTGCTAGAGTACATTGCAAATTTGAACACAGGTACTACCAGGCTGTAGATTCAACTAGAGAATGGAGGACAAGCCTAGCCAGATGTGGATGCGGCAGACTCACCAGAGGAACTAGCTCTTCCATACCATCACTTCGATGCTCGTACCCATATGGATGTAATAGGAGCAGGGCTAAGGAATAAAAGAGTATTATAGTATTGCTATTATTATAATGATGTAATGGTTTGATGTTTGAATAAATGAATGAGTTGGATCTTTGATTGAGTGTTTTGGTCTTGTGGATTAATGACCACAAGTGCATTTATAATCTATTTGAACTCAGAATGGTCCTATGTTCAAAACTAGTTTTATCAAAATTCTTTCCATTTGCTTCTAGTCAAAAGACCTCATTTTCTAAACCTCCAGATGGTAAATACCAGGGGACAGAGTCAAGGCCGCAATCAGGGACAATAGTTGCCACAACCACCAGCCAACCCTACAATGGAGCAGTTCATTGCAGCCTAGATGCAGTTCCTGCAGAATCTCACTGCCTCAATTTAGTAGATGCAACAAAAATAAAACTAGCCGCAATAGCAACTTGCACCCCAGGTCAGAGATAATCATAGGGATTCATGAGCCACCATCTACCTACCTTTTCGCATTCCTCTTACCCCTTGGACGCTGATGATTGGCTCAAGGTCACTAGCAAAAAGCTAGACATCACACAATGCAATGATCACGAGAAAGTGTTGTATGCATCCAAAAGGCTTGAAGGAGAGCCTCAGACTAGTGGGACACATGTCTTGCAGCTCATGCTGATGCCAACAACATCACTTGGCAGGAATTTCGCAACAGCTTCCGTGGTCACCACATTCCTTCAGGCAACATGAAGCTAAAAAAGGAGTTCTATCACTCACCCAAGGCAACATGTCGATTAGTGAGTACCGGGATAGGTTCACCCAGCTGTCTCGCTATGCCCCTGAGGAAGTGAACACCGATGAGAAGCGCCAAGAGCTATTCTTGGAAGGATTAATTGGACCTCTCAATTATCAACTGCAAATCCATAGCTTCCTAAATTTCAACACTTTGCTCAATAGAATCATTTGATCTGTTCCAAGTCAATAGGCTTAAAGAGTAAGAGAAAGGAACTAACTGATCATAAGAGGAAGACCTAGTCTCATGGTCAGTCCAGTAGGAACGTCCGCTATCAGCAAAACACCCAAAGCTCTCAAACTCGCTCCATAGGACACAGGAAATTTACTAGAATCAAATTCAACATTCAAGACAACAGACCTAGAGTTATAACCAGTAGGGATAAAGGTCTGGTGGGAGTCAACAGAGTCATCTAGGAAATGTCGTGAACACACCGGTTAAGACTAATACCCCCAGTTGCCTCAGTGTACTCGAATGGATGTTTCAACTGTGGAGAGGTTGGGCATTATGCTAATTACTGCCCTAAGAGGATCTTCCAAACGCCATAGGCTAACAATAACAACTAGAGGTCAGCGTAGAATGCCCCTGCATGCAACTCGCAAGGCAAGGACCAGTAGAGTTAGAGTAAGGGCAGCGTTGTTGCCACTGCCATCACCGTCGTTGTCGTTGCCACCATCTGCATCACTGTTGGCGCTGCCCCGTCGCCGCTGCCGCCGCTGCTAACCTCCTCCTCGGAGTCCTCCTTCAAGGATTCCTCCTTGGAGTCTTCCAAGGAGTCCCCCCTCCGAGTCATCTGACCCCGAGCCCTGCTCGCTCGATGGATCAGATGTAGGCCCGCTTGGCCGTGCATAGCCCCATGGAATTGTCTAAGTCATCGAACAACGCCACAAAGGATGCCGATGAAGGAGAGTCATCGTACTCAGAGGAGAATTCTTCCTCATAAAACTCTGAGTCCCCAAAGTTGCGCTTTCCCTTGCCTCCTTTGCCGTCGGCCATGGTTCTCTTGGGCGAGTAGGAAAAGAAGAAGAAGAGCGCAGAAGAATAAGGGCAAGTGAGGAAGACGGCCGAGGGCAAGCAGACTATTTGAAGAGGGCTAGGGGCGACCCTTCGCTTCTCTCTCTTTCAGCGAACAGTCGCAGGACTTCAATAGCAACTTAAGTTTCCAAGAAAGGGAACAGACTGCTGACGTTGATTCATGTAACACGGCACCAGAAGAAAGAAAAGTCAACCTCTCATACGCAGAATTACACCTACCTGTCATGTCAGTTTACTATTTCTGGACAAGACAATGTACACTTTTCAATGGATATACACCCATTGGGTGTACCACCCCGATTTTTTGAGATTTTCTGAAGCAGCGTGACCTGCAAAATATCCAAAATGAATACGAAATGACAAAAAGCAAGATCAGTCAAACTGAAGTCGGCCGAAACTCTATCGACCAAAGTCCAATCAGTAGAAGCCTTGAAGACCCTGGTCGAGTGCCGTCCAGCCTGTAACACCCTGAATTTGGGGGTATAAAATTTCTTTCTCATTATCATCCAAATTTAGGTGTTACTCTTCTCTATCTCACTCTAGTTTCTACCTCTCTCTAGTCTCTCTCTCTCTCTCTTTCTCTTTGGTTAGGGTTAGCTTAATTAGTGAGGGATTGTTTATTTTATTTTTGACAAAACATATGAGTCATGAAATGTTGCATTATGTTGAACCCAAAATATTCTTTGAATTGTTACACATGTTTGATTTGGTTTGAATTTGAAAATTGATTTGAATTTGAATTGAAAACCCTAGAGAAAATAAATAGAAAAGCAATTAGAAATTGCCTAGAAAATAGAAAACCCAATTCAGCCCAAGTCGGCTCACTAAGCCTAGCCCCGCGTGCCCTCGGTGCCTGACAGTCGGACCCCGCCTATCGGCGCCAACCCACACGCCTTCTCTCCCTCTCTCTCTCTCGCTGCCCCGTGGGCCAGGTTTGTCGGCGTCGTCCTCTCGCACGCGTGTTCGCTTCTCTCTCTGTCCCGCCGACCCCACCTGTCAGCTCGTCCCCAACCTGCTGCCCACGATCCACCGCCGTGGACGCGCCCACGACCGCTCGATCTCCAGCCATCTCCGCACGTCCCCGCCCCTTTTGAGCCCCACGCCCTGCTCACCCACCTTTCCCCGCTCACTTGCACCCTCAGCTGAACCCTCTCGCCCTCTCTCTCGCTCTGCGCGCGACCAGAGAGCTCCGCCACTGCCCACCATCGACCGCCGTCCATTCTGCGACCGCCATCGAGCACCCGCCTCGTCTGTTACGTCGATGAGTTCTGCCTCACTGTCAGCTACTCGGGACACCCTTTGGTTCACTCGTTCCCCCTCTGGTTTGCCCGGCCCGCGCTCACCGGAGCTTTTCTTGCGTAGCCGGAGCCCCACCGCCGTTGATCCGAAGCTCCATCGCACCTTCGCCATTCTCCAAGCCTCCCGAAGTTCGCACTCGAGGTGAGCACCCTTCCCATGCCTTTATTTCGCCAAGTGTTGCCCTAGAGCCCGGGCAATTGCTCACCAGAGTTAGCTGTGCCCCCGCGGAACCTTTCCCACCGCGGTCTGCGTTCCATGGCGCCCCCGTGTCAGTTCTGCGCCCACGGTCGTGTTCGTCGTGTCGCGCTGAACGTGTCTGACACCTTCCCTAAGCCACTCGAGCTTCGCCGTGGCTGCCCCCCGTCTCTGGTGATCCCTCGCCACGGTTCCAAGCAGTGCCACCACGTTTAGGTCCGGCCCCCAGCCGTTAGATCTCGGGCGTTCGTCTGAGATCGGGCGGTTTAAACTTTAGCTGAACGGATCTAATCCCAGCCCTCCGATCTAGATCTGACAGCCCTTCTCTCC
The DNA here is from genome assembly GCA_029449295.1 of Zea luxurians. Taxonomy (NCBI): domain Eukaryota; kingdom Viridiplantae; phylum Streptophyta; class Magnoliopsida; order Poales; family Poaceae; genus Zea; species Zea luxurians. Next base: position 814,264 of record JAOPSE010000194.1, on the reverse strand, counting down.
CCCTCACTTGCACCCATGCTGCTGGGCCCGGCTGGCCAGTCCGCCCTGGCTCGCTAACGCCCCATCCTTGCTAGTTAGTCGCGTCCGGGCGCCCGCACGATCTAAACTTGCCCGTTGATCTTTGATCCGATGGTCGAGATCACCCCGTACCCCTTCGCGTGTAAGTTTTACTTAAGAGACCCTCGGGTTTTAGGAAATCAACCCGCTGTCCTAAGTTCTAGTGCGCAGGCCCCTGGTTTATTTTAAATAGCCCCCTGTGCTTTTGTTTAATCACAGAATTAGCCCTAATTTCATATTTCAAACTTCAAAACTTGTTTATTTCATATCTTTTTTATATGAACTCCAAATTTAGTGGTTCAAATTGCAAAATGTTCATAAAATTATTCTCTGCCCAAATAAATTATGTTCAACTATAGTCTATACACTTTAATTTTACACCTAGAATACAAGATTAATGTATATGTTAATTTATTCATTTAATGAAAAAAATAAAATGAAAGCCGTAGAAGTTAAAGTATATTTAATCTTGTGAAATTAGTGATATGCATTACATGAATTCATCTCTGGTTTAACTTTTAGGTCTCAATAAAATGAACAGAATTAGGTTATGTAATTATGGACAACAATTAAAGAATAATCAGTTCCTAAATGAGATTTTTTCATGTTATAATTTAATCTCTTTCTTTGTTTAGTTAATACTTTACCTTTTGGGATGTGTTCCAAACACTTAGAGAGTAATCAACTCCTAATTAAGATTAGTTCATTTTATAATTAGATCTCATTCTCCTTTATTTAGTACTATACCTTTTGAGAGGTGTTCCAATTATTGTACATGTTTGATGTGCTGTTCATTTGTACTTTCTAAATATATTGAATCTATGATCGCTTTATTTAGACAACGAGTAGTCTGTGGTTCCTGAGTGTGTTGCCGAAGATACCTCTAAGCAACAACCTGGTGAAGGCAAGTGTCATCAGATGATGAGGGCATCACTTCTATACATACAATGAATGGGCCGATAACACGATCGCGTGCACGACAGCTAAATCTCCAAGTACGTTCTACCCTAGTCAATTGTGTTTCAGAGCTTACGCTTGGGGCCATGGATGTTTTGATGATTAGGAACCTTGGAGAGGACCAGCAAGGACATGGGAAAGGCCTAGGTGTTGAGGAGGAGCAGCAAGGGCGCCACAATAGGAAGGAGATCAAGTCCGACTCGGCTACGACTCCATCTTGGGTTCCAGGACCAGTCAGCACTAAAATGAACGCCCAAGATGCATCTGAATTCTGATTGCGACGGACTTGATATGGTTGGAAATATAAGGAGATTATCTAACCAACCCAACTAGTTCCACCCAAAAATTCGTCCGGAGTCAATGGGAATCGTCGAAACAATTCAGCATTCAGATTCTATTTTGGTGCTGCGACACCGTTTGTTGGGCCGTTGGGCTGTGTATCGCGTCGGAGCCTATTAAGGGCGAGTCCAGAGGTCACGCACGCCCTAATACTCTATTTATTCAGCAGTCGCTGCCATAATTAGGTCGGGTTTTGCTTAAGTTAGATCTGTCGAGAACAGTCGCCGTAGATCGGTTCGTGAGACCCCAACTTGTGAGCTTAATCATTCATCCACAATATTCCAGATTGTGTTCTTTCTTGTTCTTGCTTGTATCTTCGATTCACAGGCAAGGATTAGCCTTCGTGGTGAGGTCAATCGCGCAGTGCACGGTTGATAACTAGAGGAGAAGTGGTGCTGTGATTGCGGGGTTCTAGTTGTGTTGATTGGAAGCCGGATCGTCTGTGTGACATCTCCACCAAATCAATAGTTACCTACACCTGACGGAAGATCGGGACCCTCGTTCCTATCAAGTGGTATTCAAAGACTCAGGTATTACCATCAGGCTTACCCTAGTTTAGTTTAGGTTTTTCATCCTATAACTCCAGATAATTGCCATACAAAAAAAAATTCCACTGTCCTAGAACCCTATTTAGCCTTGCAATTTCGTTTCAGATTGCTTTGTTGAGTTTATGTCTGTGTCAAGTCTTGTTGCTGGTTTAGGTCATGTTGTCATCGTAGTTCAACCGCTCCGTGACTGTTATTTATTTCCTCCGCTATCCCATCCACCTTTCCCAGATTACAAGTCGAGACACCACATTACTCGATTTGCCCTCGCTAGCCGCCTTGTGTGAACTCTCGCCACGCTAGCCCTAGATTAGGTTACAAGCCGCATTGCGTTGTAGCCCCTCCTTATTTCATCATCTGGCGCTTACCTATTGCTTATACCAGGGAGGTTTGTGCCCCTGTGCTCTATAGCCGCTGCTATGGTTCCTACCAATTTGTGCCCTTGAAAACCATAACTTGAGGTACCTTCCATAAAACGGGCATAACTTTTCGCTCTGTGCTCCGTTTGAGCTCAAATTTTTACATCAGATTCCTGACTCCATTCTGGGGTGACCCAAACTGACTTCGTCCTGTTTGGTTTGGTCAAAAAATTCAAAAAATCGGGAAGATAATTAAAGAAATTGTTTAAGTGTTTTGAGGAATTTTAGAGATCCTTTGTGATTTTCTCTAGGCCACCATACAACTCAGTTTCAAGTGAAATTTTGTGTGCTTTTATCTTTTGTGATTTTGTATCAGTGATAAAAAAATTCAGAATATTTCGAGCTCCTTTGCTAGTACTCCTTTGGAAACACACCTTTGATTTCTACTAGTGCTGAAAAATCTGCTCTATTTATAGAACTGCCATTCTGCTAGTTTGTTACTTTTATCTTGTTGTGTTTCGATAGGACACATCTTAACCAGCAATTGTGACTTGTGCTTTGGACACTTATTGAACTTCGCTAATCTACACTCGATTTTTGCTAATCCTTGATATTAGTTTTTGGCCTCCCAAGCTCCACATACTTTCTTCTGATCAATACAGCTGTGACCTTGCAATCACGGTTTCACTACCTCTTGGTAAGTATCATGAACCAGCCTCCGATTGTACCATCCTTTGCTTGTATTTTGTCAGACACTTGTAAGAGCTTGGTAAGATACATTAGAGCGTGTTTTTATGTTCCACCTGAGAGGAGCGAGTAGTGAAATTATTAGGGATAACCGTCACCATTTGTTTCCTATTTTTGTGTTTCGATGGCAAGGGATGAAGAAGAAGCAAGGATCCCTACAGACTTCGATGAATGTGTTAGCCGCCAAGATCTTGAGGCAAACAACAAGCTCCTGAAGGAGCAAATGGAGGAGACGGTCCACAAGTCAGTGCATGATGCCTTCATTGGCATGGACCTTGGCAAGACTTACGAGAGGCTGGATCAACGATTGTCCGAGATCGTCGACAGATTTCCTATGTTGGAGACGCAACAACAAGCACCACCACCACCAACTCCTCGTCCACGTCTTCCCGATGATGCGGTGTTTGATGAAGAAGGTAATTATGATGAAGCAGCCACCAGAGATTTGTGCCTACATCGCCGTCTTCATCAGAACACAGAAGGTATGCCACACGGCCAGCAAGGTAATAACAATCGTGCTCCTGACGACCCTTATGCTAAGATTAAATTTACTATACCATCTTTTTTGGGTCATTATGATGCTGAGGGATATCTTGATTGGGAGATGACGATAGAACAGAAATTTGCTGCCCACCTTGTACCTGAACGACATCAAGTTAGACAAGCCACTAGTGAATTTAAAGATTTTGCTATTGTCTGGTGGACTGGTCTAGTTGGAGATGGTAGAGCACCTATGACTTGGGAAGATCTTAAGGTAGCTATGCGTGATAGATTTGTTCCCCCATCTTATCATAGAGAATTGCGTAAGAAATTGATGCGTTTAGAGCAAGGGGATAAATCTGTTCAAGATTATTATGCTGAACTTTAGAAGGGATTGCAGCGTTGTGGGATAGTAGAGGGACATGAGGATGCTCTTTGCCGTTTTTATTCAGGTTTGCGGCGTGATATTCAGGACATTGTGGATTACAAAGAATTTAACACTGTCAACAAGTTGTTCTAGTTTGCTATGCTTGCAGAGAAGGAATTGCAGGGACGCCAACATCGACCTAGGGCTACTTTTGGCGCCTCCTCTACATCACGGACGCACACACCTACCTCGAGTCATACACCTTCGACCACTCCAGCGTCCACGCGACCTCCCTCGACACCTGCTGCACATGTTGGTAAACTTCCTTTGCAGGTACCTGCCAAGAAACAGAATTCACCAACACCTGCAGCACCTTCCAGTGGTCGTTCTTCGAGTATTGTTTGCCACCATTATCATGGGTTTGGTCACGTGAAGAAGGATTGCCCGAGTCAGCGAACATACATTGCTACAGATGATGGCTACATTAGTGCTTCCGACGGTGAGGATGACGATGATGACTCCAGTGATGTTGCTGCTAATGATGATGTCATGCTTGGTGCTGATGCTACGGTGAACCTTCGAAGCATCATGGTGCAGCGTGTTCTTAGTTCTCAGCCTGAATCATCAGAGAAGCAGCAACGCCATAATTTGTTCCAGACCTTCTTCGCCATCGAGAATCGGCGTGCACGTGTTATTATTGATGGTGGAAGCTGCAATAATTTGGTGAGTTCAGATTTGGTCAAGAAGCTTGGCCTGACCACACATCCACGGCCACATCCATACCACATTCAGTGGATCAATGATTCAGGCAAGGTTAAGGTAACACACATGGTATGAGTGCATTTCTCCATTGGTATGTATTCTGATTATGCGGATTGCAATGTAGTACCTATGGAAGCTTGTTCTCTTTTATTGGGTAGACCTTGGGAATATGATACTGATGCATGTCACCATGGTAGGAGTAATACATACACTTTTAGGCATAAAGATAAAAACATTACTTTGCTACCTTTGACTCTTACTGAAATTGTACAAGCTGATAAAGATAGAGCTGCAAGTACCCATAAGGAACCAACTAATGAGATAGAAATTCAGCAACAAATTAAATTGAAAGCTCCTGTCATGCTTGCTACTAAATTTGATCTTCTTGAAACTCATGCTACTGATGCTTGTTGCTATCCCTTGGTTTGCAAAGATGCTTTCTTTTCTATTGATGATATTGCTAGTACTTTGCCTGCATCTGTGACTAACCTTTTGCAGTAGTTCTGAGATGTTTTTTCCTCTGAGTTACCTCCAGGACTTCCTCCCATTCGTGGGATTGAGCACTAGATTGATTTGATTCCTGGAGCGAGCTTGCCCAATCGTGCTGCTGGAAAGAATAATGACAATGCATATAAACTTGAGTTGCCCCCCGAGTTTGGGATTAGTCCCACCTTTAATATTTCAGATTTAAAGCCATATTTGGGAAAAGAAGATGAGCTTGAGTCGAGGGCGAATCCACTTCAAGAGGGGGAGGATGATGAGGATATGGATGTGTTTCCCTCTGAGATAGTTGTGAGGGGTTAATTTGAAATAGTTGTGAGGGGTTATTTATAAAAAATGACGTATGACGACTGTTGAAACTGGTGCTTAATTTGAAATAGTTGTGAGGGGTTATTTATAAAAAAATGACGCATGAGGACCGTTGAAACTGGTGCTTTAAGTATAGTATAGATTCCGTATGCAAACAACATCTAGAATTTAATTCTAGGATTTCAATTGCTTGTACAACCAAACAAAAATAATAGAATTTAATCACTTTATAGTCTATTGAATTCTAAATAATTCCATAGACTAAAAAGTGATTATATTCCATTATTTGAGCAGAAATGAAACAGGGTTTGAATTTATTTGAGCAGATAAATCGGTTAGGAGAATATCTGCTCAAGCACATCACACGATCCTCATATATGGGAGTTTTCAATACCGTACATGCCCACGTTACGAGACTAGTCATGGCCTCATGGGGATGGGGATGTCCACGTTACGACTATTAGGTTGGAGGTCTTCCGTTACATGTACTAACTTTTTTTTACGTTAATAATGACACGTGTAAAACGCGTCCAATATTTTTATATATCACTGATTGAACTTAATGATGTGGAAAATGACGCCACTATCTGTACTAACTTAGTTACATGTATTTATAAACGAGTGTTACGTACCACGCGAATAAATAAAAAACAGCATTTTTCTAATCACGGGACGCACCAACCAGGCAGCCAAGTTTTTCATAGGACCCCGTTTATCACTTCACCCCTATCTTATTTATGTCTATATTACGTTATATTATAAAAAATCGAATGTAAATTAATTATTTGAGACAATAAAAGAATCCAAATGAACTACAATATTGCATAACTTTTGAGATCTATAACTGTCGGAGTTTCGAAACCCGGGGGTCCCTGGACCGACGAGTGAATTGTCGCCGCGTGCCCCAGCCCAGATGGGTCGGCGCGAGGCGGAACGCGAAGGGGGAAGAGCAGCCGGAGGGAGACAGGCGTGGGAGGTGGAACCCGCGGCCTTCGTGTTAGCCCCGCGCCCAGGTCAAGTGCGCTTGCAGCAGGGGTTACAAGCGTCCACGCGGGAGGGAGCGAGCGGCCTTGCGCGAGCGCCGTCCCGTCCTTCCTCGCGCGGCCAACCCTCTGTAAGAGGGCCCTGGACCTCCCTTTTATAGGCATAAGGAGAGGATCCAGGTGTACAATGGAGGGTGTAGCAGTGTGCTAACGTGTCTAGCGGAGGAGAGCTAGCGCCCTAAGTACATGCCATCGTGGCAGCCGAAGAGGTTTTGGCACCTAGTTCGTGTGGCGTCGTGGCCGTCGGAGGAGCGCTGGAGCCTGGCGGAAGGACAGCTGTCGGGGCTGTCGAGTCCTTGCTGACGTCCTCTTGCTTCCGTAAGGGGGCTGAGAGCCGCCGTCGTCACAGAGCGTGCGGGGCGCCATCATTACTCGTATAGTGGAGCGAGCCAGATGGGACGCCGGTCTTGTTCCCCGTAGCCTGATTCAGCTCGGGATAGGGTAATGATGGCGCCTCCTGTTGACGTGGTCGGTCTGTGCCCTAGGTTGGGCGAGGTGGAGGCTCCTCCGAGGTCGAGGTCGAGTCTGTCTTCTAAGGTCGAGGTCGAGTCCGAGCCCCCGGGTCGGACAAGGCGGAGGCCGTCGGCTGAGGCCAGGGCTGAGTCTGAGCCCTGGGGTCGGGCGAAGCGGAGTTCGTCGTCCTTCGGGGCTGAGCCCGAGTCCGAGCCCTGGGGTCGGGCGGAGCGGAGTTCATCGTCTTCCGGGGCTGAGCCCAAGTCCGAGCCCTGGGGTCGGGCGAAGCGGAGTTTATCGTCTTCCGGGGCTGAGCCCGAGTCCGAGCCCTGGGGTCGGGCGGAGCGGAGTTCGTCGTCTTCCGGAGCTGAGCCCGAGTCCGAGCCCTGGGGTCGGGCGGAGCGGAGTTCGTCGTCTTCCGGGGCTGAGCCCGAGTCCGAGCCCTGGGGTCGGGCGAAGCAGAGTTTCCCATGGCGCCTAGGGCCGGACTTGGCTGCTGTCAGCCTCACTCTGTCGAGTGGCTCAGCAGTCGGAGCGGCGCAGGCGGCGCTGTCCTCTTGTTAGACCGGTCAGTGGAGCGGCGAAGTGACTGCGGTCACTTCAGCTCTGTCGACTGGAGGGCGTGCGTCAGGATAAAGGTGTCAGGCCACCTTTGCATTAAATGCCTCTGCGATTTGGTCGGTTGGCGTGGCGATTTGGCCAAGGTTGCTTCTTGGTGAAGACTGGGCCTCGGGCGAGCCGAAGGTGTGTCCGTTGCTGGAGGGGGTCCTCGGGCGAGACGTAGATCCTCCGGGGTCGACTGCCCTTGCCCGAGGCTGGGCTCGGGCGAGGCGTGATCGCGTCCCTCGAATGGACCGATCCTTGACTTAATCGCACCCATCAGGCCTTTGCAGCTTTGTGCTGATGGGGGTTACCAGCTGAGATTTAGGAGTCTCGAGGGTACCCCTAATTATGATCCCCGACAGTAGCCCCCGAGCCTCGAAGGGAGTGTTAATACTCGCTTGGAGGCTTTTGCCGCACTTTTTTGCAAGGGGACCAACCTTTTTTGGTTGCATTTTGTTCCGGTCGGTGCGCGCGAGCGCACCCGCCTGGTGTAGCCCCCGAGGTCTCGGAGGAGTAGTTTGACTCCTTCGAGGTCTTAGTGCGTTTCACAACACTTCGGCTGGTCTGGTTGTTCCCTCATGCGAGCTGGCCGTAGCCCGGGTGCACGGTCGGGTCCCAAGTTCTCGGGCTGGTATGTTGACGCTGTCAACGGTTTGGCCGGAGCCGGGTTTGCGAGAGCAGCCCTCGAGCCTCTGCACAGGGCGAGAGGACGGTCAAGGATAGACTCGACTTTTTTACATACGCCCCTGCGTCGCCTTTCCGCAAGGAGGAGGGGGGAAAGCGCCATGTTGCCCTCGGAGGGCGCCGAACATGGTGTCTCCGGTGAGCTGCTGGCGGGTAATCCGAGTGGACGCCCGTGCCCCATTTGTTAGGGGTGGGCTAGAGGCCCGGAGGCGTGCTCCAAAAGTACCTGCGGGTGATCTGCCAGACCCGGTCCCCTTTTGATGGGGTCCGAGGGCTCGATGCCTCCCTCTGATGGGATTCCGTTACAAGATCGTTCCCGCTGGTCTCGGAAATGTCCTAGGGTACCTCGGGAGCGTAGCCCGAGCCTTGGTTATGTATCGAACGTACCTAGGGTCATCCCTCGCTCTGTGTCTGAGGCGACTGTGAACCCTTCGAGGGCCAGCCTACGAACCCCTGATCAGTAGTGGGCGCGGAGCCCGAGTGGCCTGAGGCGGCCGTTGAACCCTTCCGTGGGGCCGGCCATCGAACCTCTGACTAGTAGTCTGCGCAGAACCCAAGCGCTCTGAGGCGGCCGTTGAACCCCTCCGAGGGGCCAGCCTTTGAACCTCTGATCAGTAGGGAGGCTCGGGGCCTGTTTCCTTCACGAAGAAGGGTCCTTTTCGGGGTATCCCCCTTTCCCGGTCCCTGTGGTAAGAGAGAGAAAGAGGAAAAGGAAAAGGATACGAAATCGAATGACGTGGTGTACCTTTTTCGTCGCGGTCATTATGGCGAAGGCGAAGCGTCGCTTGCTTCTCCTGCCTAAGGCGTCGCCTGTCCCGCCACGGAGTTAATGCGATGGGGCGAGTGGTTCGCGAGGCGGTCGTTGCGCGTGTGTGAGCCGTTCGAGGAACGGAACACGGGCGCGCCGTCTTCACGCCGTGAGAGAGGGTTCTCTCGCTGCCCCTGGATGGGACGTAAGCTTGGCTGACGACGTGACCGCTGCTCTTGCTCGCCTGCCACCGCCATTACTGCCGGCCCATTTTTGGCCGTATTGACCGTCGCGCCTGGCTGGCACTGCTGGGTCATACGCAGGGTTGCCTCGAGTCACGGTACTGGTTCGGCAGTCGAGGAGGCGCGGTAGTAGTGCGAGTGGCGGTGCAGTTGCTCGCACGTAGCAACCGGCACGCCGGTTGCATGACGTGTGGGCCTGGGCCTCCATGCTGGGCGCGTTGGAGTCGAAGGGGCACGCCCACTTGGCGCGGTTGCATGCCGACTGCATGGCTGTCCACCCTTTCACTCGCTGGTCTGGGCGAAAGTGGAGGAATGCTTGTAACCGCTGGGCATTTGCATGCCCTGCGCGCGGCGGTTTGGCTTCTTCTGCCCTAGACCAGCTTGCATGATGCGTGGGGCCCAGCCCCCGTGTCGTAGGGGGAGGACCTTGGAGCGTGTTGGAGAAGACTCAGCCCGCGACGGCTGGGGACGCAAGTAGGGAGAGTCGCCTTTAAAAGGAGGGTGACCTCCTTGAAAGGCGGCCATGTCTTCGCGCTCCCTTATGCACTGTGTCTTTCCACCTTCCGAGCCCCCGGATGGGGAACACCAGCAATCCTTCCACCTTGACGTTGGAGGAACGCAACTTCGTGGAAGTTGGTACCTTTCAGCCATCGTTCGGCTTCAAGGATTTTCATCAGGCAGCCCGGCCGCATCCCCTCACCGGTGGTCACCCAAGACGGTGACCTCCAGTTTGATGGTGTGGAGAAGCGAACCGGGCTGCAGCCTCCGCCCCGCCCTCAGCTTCAAGGATCTTCATCATCCTTGCTGGGGCGGAGGGTGAGGCGAGCCGGGGGGCTGCCTCCGCGTGGGTCGGTAACCCTTTTCTTCCCCCGGCGTCTGGGGGAGAAAGGCATCTTCCAGCTACGCGGAGGCTTCCCTCAGCCATGCCGGGGAAGGCGGACCGCCGCTGCCCAGCCAGGGTGCAGCATTCCGTCCTCCGTCTGGACGATGGTCGCGCCGCGTACGGGCCGACCACGTCTAGGCCTTCCTCGCGCCGACATCCGTGCCAGAGGGTCGCCCAGCACGTCGTGCGCCGCGAGGGCGGCGCTCATGTTCTGGGTGGCCCCGGCGAGGGCGAGGACTTGCTGGTGTGCCTTGAGCCGCCCGGCGCCTGCTGGGGCGGTGTTGAGGTGGTGGCTGCCGGAGAAGGCTTCTCTGCCGACGAGATTGCCAACTCCGCCTGCACCCCCGGGCCTCCGTCCCTCGGCTTGAATGGCTGGTTCTCGTCCTCCGTGGGCGAGAGCCCTCCTGCCGCAGCACCCGCCCGGAAGCCGTTGCTGCAGCTGTTTCGCCACCCGGGGCGGAGGTCGTTGTCGCTGCTGCCGGAGTGGGTGGCGGTGAGCCAGCTGGAGCCTTGTCGCCCCACGGGTCCTCCAGTGTGAGGGGTTGTTCGTACCCGCGGGGGCGGAACCGGAGTTCTGTTTGTAATGGCACTTTGAGTGCCGGTGTCTTGTTCATTGCGGCTGTCGGGGCCTGAACATGTATGTATTTTCGGCGCGGAGCCGTGTTTTTTCCTCATTTTCGAGCACTAAGACTCGCCTGTTGTTTATCTGAACCGCTTCACCAAGCGTGAGTCGCCTCGTGCGAAGGTGATGAGTGAGGTATCCGTATCCCGGAGGCGTAGGAGTCCCTCAGCTCGGTCGGCCTTGCTGTCCGAGGCTTCTCTCGCTTAGTTAAAGGGACCCCTCGGCCGCTCTTCGATGAGCCGAAGCCGGAGGTAGCGGTGTCAGCACGGACAGAGGCAGAGTTGGCTCGAAAAGAAGATTTGGTCGGCCGGGGCCTGGCCGGGTCGTCCACTGGCGGGACCGACGCCGGAGTTGAGCTGTCGAGGCCACAAGCCGGGCTGATGTCTTTGGGGAACAGCTGGCCGAGGCCTCGGGGTGGCCGGCCGAGCCGTCTGCTCGAGCCGGATTCCTGGAGAAGGCCCTGGCAGCGATGGCCCGGGTGTGGTGCTGATGTCGTCCTTCGGGGTGGAGATCCTCCAACCGCGTCGCCGTCCGAGGCTAGGTCAGACCCCGCCGAAGGTGTAGTTGACGCCGAGGGTGCTGCTGCCCCCTTCAACTGTCGACGTCCGAGCCTACAGGATCGGGTTGTCTTGTAGTGTGTGTATGTTTTCTGCGGCCGCCGAGGCCCAAACACACTATCGTCGTGTTGTAAAGCTGCGTTTCTTTTCCTCTTGTTTCGAGTATCCGGACTTATTTGTCGGTAACAGAATTGTTTGTGCGGGCGAGAGTTGCTTTTCACGGAAGATGATGAGTGAGGTATCCGTATCCCGGAGGCGTAGGAATCCCTCAGCTCGGTCGGCCTTGCCGCTTACGCGCACTCTTACTCGTCCATAGTGTTCTGTCACCGACGCAGTCGAGAAGGCCCGAAAAATCGTTCCGGCAGAGGAGCTTTCGAGCGTGAAGACTTGTTCGGTCCGCGAAATCACTTATCCGAGCGCGAGTTACTTATCGCAGAAGGTGATGAGTGAGGTATCCGTATCCCGGAGGCGTAGGAGTCCATCGGCTCGGTCAGCCTTGGCTGCTTACGTGTACTCCGTCGTTTTCAGGACCCACTTTCGAAGTAGTCGAAAAGCACGAAAGGCATTCTGGCAGAAAAGATTTTTTTTCTTTTTTCGAGGAAAATTTCGACGCAGAGGGGGGTCCCCCTTCTAGCCCCCGAGGGAGGGTCGGGCTTTGCCGTGGCAAGGCTGACCCTTCCTTGACGACCAGACTTTTTGTGTGAACGAGGTGTACGAATAACTTGGAAGCATGTTAAGGGTAGAAGCAACGTAGCTGTTGGATGTTCCAATCGTTGCTGTAGACCTCGCCTTGACTGTTGGCCAGCTTGTATGTTCCGGGCTTCAGAACCTTGGCGATGACGAACGGCCCTTCCCAGGGAGGCGTGAGCTTATGCCGCCCTCGGGCGTCTTGTCTTAGCCGAAGCACCAGGTCGCCCACCTGGAGGTCTCGGGACCGAACCCCTCGGGCGTGGTAGCGTCGCAGGGACTGCTGGTACCGCGCCGAGTGTAGTAAGGCCATGTCCCGAGCCTCCTCCAGCTGGTCCAGTGAGTCTTCTCGATTAGCTCGATTGCTTTGGTCAGCGTAGGCCCTCGTCCTTGGGGAACCGTATTCTAAGTCTGTGGGCAAGATGGCCTCGGCCCCATAGACTAGAAAGAATGGTGTGAAGCCCGTGGCTCGTCTCGGCGTTGTCCTCAGACTCCAGACCACCGAGGGGAGTTCCTTCATCCACCGCTTGCTGAACTTGTCGAGGTCGTTGTAGATCCGAGGCTTGAGTCCTTGCAGAATCATGCCGTTGGCACGTTCTACCTGCCCATTTGTCATGGGGTGGGCCACGGCGGCCCAGTCCACCCGGATGTGGTGATCTTCGCAGAAGTCCAGGAACTTTCTGCCGGTGAACTGGGTGCCGTTGTCGGTGATGATGGAGTTCGGGACCCTAAAGCGATGGATGATGTTGGTGAAGAACGCCACCGCCTGTTCGGACCTGATGCTGTTTAGGGGTCGGACCTCGATCCACTTGGAGAATTTGTCGATGGCGACCAACAGGTGCGTGTAGCCCTCGGGTGCCTTCTGCAAGGGGCCGACGAGGTCCAGACCCCACACAGCAAACGGCCAGGTGATGGGTATGGTCTGCAGAGCCTGAGCGGGCAGGTGGGTCTGCCTCGCGTAGAACTGACACCCTTCGCAGGTGCGGACAATTCTAGTGGCGTCGGACACTGCCGTCGGCTAGTAGAAACCTTGTCGGAAGGCGTTTCCAACAAGGGCTCGAGGTGCTGCGTGATGGCCGCAAGCCCCCGAGTGTATCTCTTGTAAGAGCTCTTGGCCTTCGGCGATGGAAATGCATCGCTGGAGGATGCCCGAGGGGCTGCGGTGGTAGAGCTCCTTCTCGTCTCCCAGCAAGACAAACGACTTGGCACGCCGCGCCAACCACCGAGCTTCGGCTTGGTCGAGGGGTAGCTCTCCTCGGTGGAGATATTGCAGGTACGAGGTCTTCCAGTTTTGATTAGGCGTGACCCCGCTCCGCTCTTCCTCGATGCGCAGTGCCTCACCCTCGGGGGCAGAGGGTACCTCGGGCCGAGCCGAGGGTGCCTCGGGTTGAGCCGAGGGTGCCTCAGGCCGAGCCGAGGGTGCCTCAGACTGTGCCGAGTGTGCCTCGGGCTAGGCTGAGGCCTTCTCGGGCTCGGGCGTGTCGTCGGTCTTGACGGAGGATTGATGCAGGTCTCGGGAGAATACGTCCGGGGGAACCGTTGTTCGCCCCGAGGCTATTTTAGCCAGCTCGTCCGCAGTCTCGTTGTAGCGTCAGGCGATGTGGTTGAGCTCGAGCCCGTAGAACTTGTCTTCTAGGCGCCGAACCTCATCGTAGTAGGCTTCCATCTTCGGGTCGCGGCAGTGGGAGTTCTTCATGACTTGGTCGATGACGAGCTGCGAGTCACCGCGAGCGTCAAGGCTTCGGACCCCTAGCTCGATGGCGATTCGAAACCCATTTACCAGAGCCTCGTACTCAGCCACGTTGTTGGACGCCGGGAAGTGGAGGCGTAGCACATAGCGTAGGTGCTTCCCGAGGGGCGAGATGAAGAGCAGGCCCGCGCCGGCCCCTGTCTTCATCAGCGACCCGTCGAAAAACATGGTCCAGAGTTCCGGTTGGATCGGAGCTGTTGGGAGCTGGGTGTCGACCCATTCAGCCACGAAGTCCGCCAAGACCTGGGACTTGATGGCCTTCCGAGGGGCGAACGAGATCGTCTCGCCCATGATCTCCACCGCCCACTTTGCAATTCTACCCGAGGCCTCTCGGGACTAGATGATCTCCCCCAGGGGGAAGGATGACACCACAGTTACCGGATGAGACTCGAAGTAGTGTCGCAACTTCCGTCGCGTCAGGATCACCGCGTACAGCAGCTTCTGAATTTGTGGGTAGCGGATCTTGGTCTCGGACAGTACCTCACTGATGAAGTATACTGGCCTCTGGACGGGCAATGCATGCCCCTCTTCTCGTCTCTCGACCACAATCGCGGCGCTAACCACCTGAGTGGTCGCGGCGACATAGATCAAGAGGGCTTCTCCGGCAACGGGGGGCACCAAGATGGGCGCGTTCGTGAGGGGCGCCTTCAGGTTCCCGAGGGCTTCCTCGGCCTCAGGGGTCCAAGCGAAGCACTCGGCCTTCCTTAAGAGGCGGTACAGGGGCAGGCCTCTTTCGCCGAGGCGCGAGATGAAACGGCTCAGAGCCGCGAGGCATCCCATGACCCTCTGTACGCCTTTCAAGTCCTTGATGGACCCCATGATGGTGATGGCCGCGATCTTCTCCGGGTTGGCCTCGATGCCCCGCTCGGAGACAATGAACCCCAAGAGCATGCCTCGGGGGACCCCGAAGACACACTTCTCGGGATTGAGCTTCACGCCTTTCGCCTTGAGACATCGGAATGTCACTTCAAGATCAGAAAGGAGGTCGGAGGCTTTCCTCGTCTTGACTACGATGTCATCGACGTAGGCCTCGACCGTTCAGCCTATGTGTTCGCCGAACACATGGTTCATGCATCGCTGGTACGTTGCACCCGCATTCCTCAAACCAAACGGCATGGTAACATAGCAGTACATGCCGAAGGGTGTGATGAAAGAAGTCGCGAGCTGGTCGGACTCTTTCATCCTGATCTGGTGATACCCTCTTTGATGAACCCTGCCGCGATTAGCTTGTGGATCTCCTCGCCTATGGCTCTGCGCTTTTCTTCGTCGAATCGGCGCAGAGGCTGCTTCACGGGTCGGGCTCTAGCTCGGATATCCAGCGAGTGCTCGACGACTTCCCTCGGTATGCCGGGCATGTCCGAGGGACTCCACGCGAAAACGTTGGTGTTTGCGCGGAGAAAGTCGACGAGCACTACTTCCTATTTGGGGTCGAGCTCGGAGCCGATCCGGATCTGCTTGGAGGCATCGTTGAAGGGGTCGAGAGGGACGGACTTAACCGTCTCTGCTGGCTCGAAGTTGCCGGCATGGCGCTTCACGTCTGGCGCCTCCCTAGAGAGGTTCTCCAGGTCGGCGATGAGGGCCTCGGACTCGGCGAGGGCCTCGGCGTACTCCATGCACTCCACGTCGCATTCGTACGTGTGTCGGTACGTGGGCCCGACGGTGATGACCCCGTTGGGGCCCGGCATCTTGAGCTTGAGGTAGGTGTAGTTGGGGATGGCCATGAACTTGGCGTAGCATGGCCTCCCCAACACTGCGTGGTAGGTTCCTCGAAACCCGACCACTTCGAACGTGAGGGACTCCCTTCGAAAGTTGGAGGGCGTCCCAAAGCAGACGGGTAGATCGAGTTGTCCGAGGTGTTGGACGCGCTTCCCGGGGATGATCCCGTGGAAAGGCGCAGCGCCCGTCTGGACCGAGGACAGATCGATTCCCAGGAGCCCGAGGGTCTCGGCGTAGATGATGTTGAGGCTGCTGCCTCCGTCCATGAGGACCTTGGTGAGCCTGACGTTGCCGATGATGGGGTCGACAACGAGCGGGTATTTCCCCGGGCTCGGCACATGGTCGGGATGGTCGGCCTGGTCGAAAGTGATGGGCTTGTCGGACCAGTCTAGGTAGACTGGCGCCGCCACCTTTACCGAGTAGACCTCCCGACGCTCTTGCTTGCGGTGCCGAGCCGAGGCGTTTGCCACTTGCCCACCGTAGATCATGAAGCAGTCGCGGACCTCGGGGAACTCTCCTGCCTTGTGATCTTCCTTCTTAGCGTCGTCGAGAGCCCTGCCACCCTCTGCGGGTGGCCTGGCCTTGTGAAAGTGGCGTCGAAGCATGGCACACTCAAGGGTGTGCTTGACGGGCCCCTGATGATAGGGGCACGACTCCTTGAGCATCTTGTCGAAGAGGTTGGCACCTCCGGGAGGTTTCCGAGGGTTCTTGTACTCGGCGGCGGCGACAAGGTCCGCGTCGGCGGCGTCGCGTTTCGCTTGCAACTTCTTCTTGCCCTTCTTCTTGGTGCCGCGCTGAGTTGACGCCTCGGGAACATCTTCCGGTGGGCGGCCCTGGGGCTGCTTGTCCTTCCGGAAGATGGCCTCAACCGCCTCCTGGCCAGAGGCGAACTTGGTGGCGATGTCCATCAGCTCGCTCGCCTTGGTGGGGGTCTTGCGACCCAGCTTGCTCACCAGGTCGCGGCAAGTGGTGCCGGCGAGGAACGCGCCGATGACATCCGAATCAGTGACGTTGGACAGCTCGGTGCGCTGCTTCGAGAATCGCCGGATGTAGTCTCGGAGAGATTCTCCCGGCTGCTGGCGGCAGCTTCGGAGATCCCAGGAGTTTCCAGGGCGCACGTACGTGCCTTGGAAATTGCCGGCGAAGGCTTGGACCAGGTCGTCCTAGTTGGAGATCTGCCCCGGAGGCAGGTGCTCCAGCCAGGCCCGAGCGGTGTCGGAGAGGAACAGGGGGAGGTTGCGGATGATGAGATTATCATCGTCCGTTCCACCCAGTTGGCAGGCCAGCCGATAGTCCGCGAGCCACAGTTCTGGTCTCGTCTCCCCCGAGTACTTTGTGATAGTAGTCGGGGTTCGGAACCGGGTCGGGAACGGCGCCCGTCGTATGGCGCAGCTGAAAGCCTGCGGACCGGGTGGTTCGGGCGAAGGACTCCGATCCTCCCCGCTGTCGTAGCGTCCCCCACGCCTGGGATGGTAAACTCGGCGCACCCTCTCGTTGAGGTGGGCCCGACGGCTGCAGTGATGGTGCTCGTTGCCGAGGCGACCTGAGGCCACAGGCGCTATGTTGCGCGTGCGCCCGGTGTGGACCGAGGCTTCCCGCATGAATCGGGAAGTCGTGGTGTGATGTTCCGAGGGGTACCCCTGCCTTCGGGAGGCGGAGCTTTCGGCCCATCGGACCGCGGCGTCCTCCAGGAGATTCTTGAGCTCTCCCTGGATACGCCGCCCCTCGGTGGTTGATGGCTCCGGCATCGCGCGGAGAAGCATTGCCGCTGCAGCCAGGTTCTGGCCGACTCCACTGGAAACCGGTGGCGGCCTTACCCTGACATCATCGGCGATGCGGTGCTGGATGCCCTGGGGGAGATGACGCGCTTCTCCGGCCGGAGGTTGGCCCGCCCATTCCTGCCCGATGTCCCAGCGGATCGGCTCAAGTGTTCCTGCTCCCTCATCGAGTCTGGCCTGCATCTCGCGGATTTGCTCGAGCTGTGGGTCATGACCCCCGCCGGGACAGGGACCACAGCTAGCTCCCGAAGGATGTCGACGCGAGGCACGGGCCTAGGGGGATCACCGTTCTCCGGTATAGCAAGATGGTTGCCTTCGCTGGGACCCCCTAGATCGACGTGGAAACATTCGCGACTTGGGCCGCAGTCCTCGTCGTCGAGGCTGCGGCTACCGTCGGAACAGTCGGAAAGGCAGTAGTCGCATGCGGTCATGAAGTCCCGCATGGCATTGGGGTTACCAAGTCCGGAGAAATCCCAACAGAGGTCAGGCTCGCCATCTTCCTCGGACCCCGAGGGCCCGTAGGTCGAGACGGCCGTCAGCCGGTCCCAGGGTGACCGCACACGATACCCCAGAGGGTTTGGACTCTCCTCTATGAGAATGTCCACCGAAGCGGAGTTGCTTGGCAGGTCGAGGCCGAATCCAAAAGGCGCGAGATGGGAATCGGTCGGTACCTTTTGGTCGACGGGCGGTGACGAAGTCACGTCAGGGACTGACTGCACCGCCATCTCAGGTACGAGGGTGACGCCTAGCAAGTCCTTCGCGAGCGTGCTGGCGTCGTCCGTTTGCTTGAGGTTGGTGTGTTGCGGGGAGACGGCGCTCGTCTTCGTCTCAGATGCGAGGCCGATGCCCGATGCGCTCTCCGTTGGGGCGCCGGCGCCGTCGACTCGCTCGACAGCCGACGAGGTGTCGCCTCCTGCTTAGCGTTGGTTGCCCCGCCTCCTCCTCCGTCGGTGGGGGAGGGGACGGGACAAGCCCGAATGTCGTCCTTCCACCACGTGGGGAAGGCGTCGTCGATTTCCCCGCCGGCGGGCGGGTTGTCGACCGCCATTGTCGCTGTCGCGCGGCGGGGGAAGGAGTATCATGTCGTAGCTGCCGTCGAGGGACATGAACTCAAGACTCCCGAAACGGAGCATCGTCCCGGGCTGGAGAGGTTAATGGAGACTGCCCATCTGGAGCTTGACGGGAAGCTGTTCATCAAGACGCAGCAGGCCCCTACCTGGCGCGCCAACTGTTGGCGTTTCGAAACCCGAGGGGTCCCTGGACCGACGAGTGAATTGTCGCCGCGTGCCCCAGCCCAGATGGGTCGGCGCGAGGCGGAACGCGAAGGGGGGAGAGCAGCCGGAGGGAGACAGGCGTGGGAGGTGGAACCCGCGGCCTTCGTGTTAGCCCCGCGCCAAGTCGGGTGTGCTTGCAGTAGGGGGTTACAAGCATCCACGCGGGAGGGAGCGAGCGGCCTTGCACGAGCGCCGTCCCGTCCTTCCCCGCGCGGCCAACCCTCTGTAAGAGGGCCCTGGACCTCCCTTTTATAGGCGTAAGGAGAGGATCCAGGTGTACAATGGAGGGTGTAGCAGTGTGCTAACGTGTCTAGCGGAGGAGAGCTAGCGCCCTAAGTACATGCCATCGTGGCAGCCGGAGAGGTTTTGGCACCTAGTTCGTGTGGCGTCGTGGCCGTCGGAGGAGCGCTGGAGCCTGGCGAAAGAATAGCTGTCGGGGCTGTCGAGTCCTTGCTGACGTCCTCTTGCTTCCGTAAGGGGGCTGAGAGCCGCCGTCGTCACAGAGCGTGCGGGGCGCCATCATTACTCGTATAGTGGAGTGAGCCAGATGGGACGCCGGTCTTGTTCCCCGTAGCCTGATTCAGCTCGGGGTAGGGTAATGATGGCGCCTCCTATTGACGTGGTCGGTCCGTGCCCTAGGTTGGACGAGGTGGAGGCTCCTCTGAGGTCGAGGTCGAGTCTGTCTTCCAAGGTCGAGGTCGAGTCCGAGCCCCCGGGTCGGACAAGGCGGAGACCGTCGGCTGAGGCCAGGGCTAAGTCCGAGCCCTGGGGTCGGGCGAAGCGGAGTTCGTCGTCCTTCGGGGCTGAGCCCGAGTCCGAGCCCTGGGGTCGGGCGGAGCGGAGTTCGTCGTCTTCCGGGGCTGAGCCCGAGTCCGAGCCCTGGGGTCGGGCGAAGCGGAGTTCGTCGTCTTCCGGGGCTGAGCCTGAGTCCGAGCCCTGGGGTCGGGCGGAGCGGAGTTCGTCGTCTTCCGGGGCTGAGCCCGAGTCCGAGCCCTAGGGTCGGGCGGAGCGGAGTTCGTCGTCTTCCAGGGCTGAGCCCGAGTCCGAGCCCTGGGGTCGGGCGGAGCGGAGTTCGTCGTCTTCCGGAGCTGAGCCCGAGTCCGAGCCCTGGGGTCGGGCGAAGCGGAGTTTCCCATGGCGCCTAGGGCCGGACTTGGCTGCTGTCATCCTCACTCTGTCGAGTGGCTCAGCAGTCGAAGCGGCGGAGGCGGCGCTGTCCTCTTGTCAGACCGGTCAGTGGAGCGGTGAAGTGACTGCGGTCACTTCGGCTCTGTCGACTGGAGGGCGTGCGTCAGGATAAAAGTGTCAGGCCACCTTTGCATTAAATGCCCCTGCAATTTGGTCGATTGGCGTGGCGATTTGGCCAAGGTTGCTTCTTGGTGAAGACTGGGCCTCGGGCGAGCCGAAGGTGTGTCCGTTGCTGGAGGGGGTCCTCGGGCGAGACGTAGATCCTCCGGGGTCGGCTGCCCTTGCCCGAGGCTGGGCTCGGGCGAGGCGTGATCGCGTCCCTCGAATGGACCGATTCTTGACTTAATCGCACCCATCAGGTCTTTGCAGCTTTGTGCTGATAGGGGTTACCAGCTGAGATTTAGGAGTCTCGAGGGTACCCCTAATTATGGTCCCCGACAATAACTTTTTATTTTGATAGCTTCTTCATCCGAGGTTGTTTATAAAATTTGATTTTCAAATTTGAAAACTTCAAACGTATTTTTTATGACAATAAAGTTTAAAACCAAAACGCTGTCAACTACAAAGTCTCATACTTTTCAAGACATACAAGTTTCAATTTGGTAGCTTTTTCATCTGAGGACGTACGTTTGGAAAATTCAAATTTTTAATTGAGCTTAGAAGGTTGAAGCCAGTGACGAGTTTATATATATTCGTCACTAATGTATAGTACCATGGACCTTGATTTAAATGCACGTTACTAAATAAATTAGAGCCAGGCAAAATAAAAGATGTATTATTTATATATATATATATATATATATATATATATATATATATATATATATACGTCAAAGTCAAACATATATACACGTCAAAAAGACTTATTTACTGTTCCACTGTCTCTCTTGTTACTGTTCTCCTTTAACAGTAAACGTACAGCGACAGCTGCATCCACTGTTCTAGCTAGGTGCAAGGGAGATTGTGAGAGAGAAGAGAAGACTGAGGATCTATTTGGTTTCCAACCTAAAGCGCTATAATCTATCTAACCTTAAGTATTTAAATTGAAGAATTAAGCTTAGACAGAAAAGTTAGGTGCGTTACGGCGCTTTAGGCCGCAAACCAAACAGCGCATGTATCAATGAATCAAGGAGAGAGAGATCCGTCGATCGTCACATCCTGTCAACAGTGTCATTATTCAAGCGTTATTGCGCTCCATCTGTTAGGTTTTGTCCATGGCGAATTGCCCATGTGGCCGGCCGCGTATATAGAAAGGAGAGATGGCCATATATTATCTCCAGCTTGATGTTGGACAAACTTGTTCGTATAAATGTTATTAAAACATCCCACTTATATAAAAATTTAATATTTTAATATAAATATATATAGAATTTAAAGCTATTTTTGCAATATTACTAAGAATATTATGAAGTATTCAAATAAAATTTTGTTTTTATGTACATTATCTTTTTCCTACAACAAAAGATGAAAAAACATTTGAATTCGTATTCAGATAGGAATCCAAATTTTATATCAATTATTTAAAAGATATAAAACGAATTTAATATTTATTTTTTTAAGATTAATAGTCTCGATACTAAAAACAAAAATATAAATTTACATAGTAAATTCTATATGCTATTTGTTAAAAAAAATTAAAAATTTATCATCCGAATAAGTATCGAGATGCATCCCTGCTTGTTCGGTCGGTATTGCACAAACTTGTTGGATATAGCCTATAGGAGCATAGTGCCTGCTGCCGTTACGTTGTCCAAGCACGCAAGGGGGCGCAGCTAGCTGTTGCATGGAAGAAAAGTGAGGGAAGAGAAGAGGTCAACATCATATTGATATTTAATTTTTAATTATCCATCATGACATTGACACAGACACACCACCACGCACCAGGCAATACAATACAAGTACTCTCATCGCACGCGGCAGCCGTACGTTCTCAGCATCAAAGCATTTGGCCTTCCTCCCAAATGGATAAACCGAAACCACCGTATATAACGTGCTCTATCTCTCTCAATATATACAAGTAGTTTTAGAAGCAAACAAGCAGTCAGCTGGAAAAACACTAACCCGATCTTTGCTAATTATAGACATATTTAAACCATTGATACTTTATATTGTTTCTGTTCTTAAATATTTTGTCGACCGCTAGTTTATTTTTAAACTAAACCGTAACAAATAAAAAAAAAAAGAAAAGACGGACTATGTATTACTAAAAGATTCCTCCATCTGTCCAATTATTGTCACGAGTCCAAAATATTGATGGTCCAAAATATGGTCCGAAAGAGGGCAACTGCCGGACACATAAACTGCCGGCTGTCATGTCTGTTCCGCAATGCCTGGTTTGGTCATTTAAGAATTCTCTCAATCTCCTTCAGTCCATTTGCTCACAAACAACCTCTTACGAGAGAAAATCTATTACCATTCAAATTGAATAGCGAGAGATTTTCTTCTACTATAATCCCCTCTAATACTGTTGTCACCAAATCAGCCCTAAAAGAGTTCATTTACCTCTTTGTCCAATTTCTCTAGACTTATTTTTCTACAATCTATGCAACCAATTTTTGGGACAAAGACCGAACTAGAGTTAGATTATGACTAAACAACCGATCACTACCGGAATCCGGGCCTTTTTGCCGAGTGCCGGCGGCTTTGCCGAGTGCTTTTTATCGGGCACTCGGCAATGTAGACTTTGCCGAGCGTCGCACTCGGCAAAGTCCTGCGCTCGGTATAGAGCTTATTTACCGAGTGTAGGACACTCGGCACAGCCAAGCACTCGGCAAAGACTGCTTTGCCGAGCGTCAAGCACTCAACAAATATGGCTCTCGGCAAAGGGCCGTTAGCGGCCGTCTACAGCTGACGGCCGTCAGTCTTTGCCGAGTGTCCTATGTAGACACTCGGCAAAGCATATTTTTATTTTTTTTATTTTGGTCACCAAACTTTTTGTGGTATGTTCCTACACTATGTAGACCTACATGTACTATTTTGGGACAATTATAACAGTGTTTTCTATAGCTAGTACATTTAGTTTGTTTATTTGAATTTCTTCGGAAAATTCAGATTTGAATTGCAGGTCACTCGAAACTTGGAAAACCGTGCATGCAAAAATGATATCCATGCTACTTAGCACAAGTTACGACTAATTTCTGGAGCGGACCAGAAACTTCGAGCACCATGCTCACTCAACATGACCGTAAACTTGCCATCCAGGTGTTTAAAAATTGTATAAAACAGAAACAAAGTCAGAAAATCATGAAACCTCTCCACGTGTCATGATATCATATGTAGAGGCTGTGATAAAAATTTGAAAAAGTTTCGAGAAAGCTGTAACGCACTATGTGTACAAACCTAAGAGATCCACATTGAAACTCTATGATTTCATGTGTGGTTCTCTTAGGTTTCTACACATAATGTCTCACAAGTTTCTCCAAACATTCTAAATTTTTTATCACAGACTCTACATATGATATCATGACATGTGGACAAGTTTCAAGATTTTCTAAGTTTGTTTGTGTTTTATAAAATTTTTAAACAGCTGTATGGCAAGTTCACGGCCATGTTGAGTTAGCATGGTGCTCGAAGTTTCCGGTCCGCTCCTAAAATCGGTCGTAACTTGTGCTAAGTAGCATGGATATCATTTTTGCATGCACGGTTTTCCAAGTTTCGAGTGACCTGCAGTTCAAATGTGATTTTTTCGAAGAAATTCAAATAAACGAACTAAATCTACTAGCTATAGAAAACAATTTTCTAATTGTCTCAAAATGGTACATGTAGGTCTATATAGTGTAGGAACATACCACAAAAATTTTGATTGGGAAAATAAAAAAAATAAAAATGTACTTTGCCGAGTGTCAGGAGATGACACTCGACAAAGCAGCCTTTGCCGAGTGCCAGCTGGTTGACACTCGACAAAGAATTGTGAAAGCATATTTGCCGAGTGCCACCCAGGGGACACTCGGCAAATGAGACTTTGCCGAGTGTCAGCGATCTGGCACTCGGCAAAGAATATTTTAAAATTTTAAAAAAATCTTTGCCAAGTGCTAGATCGCGGGCACTCGGCAAAGAAGAGAAATAAACCCCCGCGGAGAACCTTTCTCCTCCTTCTCTCATCTCACTCTCTCTCACTGCACCCGCCATCCGCGCGCCGCCGTCGACTCGCCGCCGCGCCATCCGCCCGCCGCCGCGCCATCCGCCCGCCGCCGCGCCATCCGCCCGCCGCCGCGCCAGCCCCTCGCCGCGCCGTCCGGCCGCCCATCGCCGCGCCCGCGCCTCGCCACGGCCGTGCCGGCCACCCGCCGCGCCTACCCACTCACACGCGCGCCGTGCTCACCGTCACCGCCGCCTCGCCGTGCTCGCCGCCATGCTCGCCGTGCTCGCCGTGCCTGCGCCCGCTGTGCTCGCCGTGCTCGCCGTGCCCGCGCCTGCTGTGCTCGGCGTGCCCGCGCCCGCGCTCGCCGCGCTCGCCGTGCCCCTCACCTGCGCCTGCCGCGCTCGCCGTGCCCGCGCCCGCGCCGCCGTGCCCCTCACCCGCGCCCGCCGCGCTCGCCGTGCCCGCGCCCGCGTCGTCGTGCCCCTCGCCACCGCCGCCCGGCCACGCGTACCATCGTCGCCCCCATGCGAGGTATACACTTTTTATGCGTCAATTCACCATGTAGTTGTTGATCTACCAAGTTATTCGCATCTCCATCATGAAGCATTGTGATGGCTTGCAATGGGAAATAAGAAATATGACAACTGCTAGTAGTGTATACTTTAGGTGAATTTCTTCTTACTGTGTGCATGTCAGCCATCGTGCTGTTAGTTTTATTTGCAGGTTTTAAAAACCTCAACGTACAGGGGAGGTGCTGTCGATTTTTTTTGTATTAACAGACTTGTGTTTTTTTTTACAGAGAAGATACTTGTCTTCCTAGCCGCTGCGGGTCTGCCTGCACCGCGTCGCGTCGCCACTGCACCGACCCGCCACATCCCCACTAGCCTGACTCCACCGCCACCCTAGGTATAACCTCTATTTCCACATCATGGTCGTAGATCACGTAACCCAGTTAGGCGTCTCCCGTTCGAAAGAGATACGGTGTAGATATGCAGATCTTTGCATATCTACAAATGTATCAGTTTCGAATTGTCCACGTTTTTTGGACAGTCCGCGGTTGCGTAGATGGTGTTAGTTTCATGCTCTACTCCGATCCGAGATAGAGTTTCGGCGTCACCTCCCTGTTGTTCTCCGGACAGTACACTCTCCCTGCCAGGACGTGTATCCGGAGAACAGCGGGGAGGTGCTGCCGAAATTCTATCTCGGATCGGAGTAGAGCATGGAAACTAACTCCATCTACGCAACCACAGGTGGGATTAGGACCTATCATCACCTATTAGAAGGTAGGAACGTAGTGTACATGCATTACATGTCTATATTAAACTATACTCGGTTATATATGTTAGAGGATGGAGGACCGTGAGTGGATGTACACGGGCCGCGTTCGACGTAATGATGTCACCCCAGAATGGATTAGGAAGACCGATGCTTTCGTGGAACGGGCATATGGCGAAGCTGCTAAAGGAGCTAGCCTAGTCCCTTGTCTGTGCAGCAAATGTGACAACCGGAAAAGAACTTTACGAAAGGTGTCATGGTGACAGACCGCCCACCTGCAATGATGACTGGTGCCGAAGTTCGCGAACAGATAGATGATCTCGTGGCCAACCCAGAAGGTGGTTTTGTGGGATATGGTGAGCAACATATGTGGACACATAAGTCGGGCTTGACTCGGCTCCCCTATTATGATGACCTGCTCCTTCCACACAACATTGACGTGATGCACACTGAAAAGAATGTCGCCGAGGCACTTTGGGCAACAATTATGGAGATTCCTGATAAGTCAAAGGATAACGTAAAGGCAAGAGTGGATCTGGCAGAGTTATGTGATAGACCAAACCAATAGATGAAGCCGCCTAGTGGTGGAAAGACATGGAGAAGGCCTAAGGCCGATTTCGTCCTGAGCAGGGCCCAGAGGAAGGAAGTACTACAGTGGATCAAGATGTTAATGTTCCCTGATGGGTATGCAGCTAACCTTAGTAGGGGGGTGAACTTATCTACTCTGCGAGTCTTAGGGATGAAGAGTCATGACTTCCACATATGGATTGAACGAATTCTTCCGGCGATGGTTCGAGGCTATGTCCCTGAGCATGTCTGGCTAGCGCTTGCAGAGTTGAACTATTTCTTCCGCCAGCTTTGTGCAAAAGAGTTAGCTCGGACCATGATTGTAGACTTGGAAAGGATGGCACTCGTGTTACTGTGTAAGCTGGAGAAGATCTTTCCACCCGGCTTCTTCAATCCGATGCAGCATTTGATTCTTCATCTGCCGTATGAGGCACGAATGGGGGGGCCTGTGCAGGGACGTTGGTGCTATCCAATCGAGAGATGTCTAAAGACTATCCAAAAGAAATGTAGAAATAAATGCAAAATCGAGGCTTCCATTGCAGAGGCATACATACTGGAGGAGGTGTCAAACTTCACAACAACTTACTATGGTGACAAACTGCCGAGCGTGCATAATCCACCCCCTCGTTACAATGATGGCGACAATGAATCGAACCTCAGCATTTTTCGAGGGCAACTCGGAAGCGCGAGTGGTTCGACCACCAAGACCCTGAGAAATGAAGAGTGGCGCCATATCATGCTATATGTATTGACCAACCTTGAAGAGGTGACGCCATACATGGAGCAATTTCTTCATGAATTCTGGCGTCGATCAAGGGACCCAACTCCATAGGAATATGATACCCTTCTTGGAAAGGGTGCGGGAAATGGATTGCCCAATTTCATTTCCTGGTTTAAACGTAAGGTACGTGCTTAGTTTGTCATTTGAAGTTGCTCTTACGTGCGAATAATATAACAATCTAGCGTGTTTGAACTTGCAGGGCCAAAGAGAGCCATCTATGAGTGCCGAGTTGAGACAAGTAGCCAATGGCTTTGCCTATAGGGTCAGGAAATTTTCTGGGTATGACATCAATGGATACCGTTTTCGCACAACAAGCTACGACCAAAGTCGGCCCAATCGAAAAAACACGTGTTCTGGAGTCTTTACGCCCGGGCTTGACGAGGTCGAGTATTATGGAAGAATTGAAGAAATATATGAACTCAATTTTTATGGTTCCAAACCTCTTACTCCAGTGATATTCAAATGTAACTGGTTTGACCCTGAAGTTACGAGACGGACACATTCTAATCTTGGGCTAGTCGAAATTCGACAGGATTCCATCTTACCAGGAGACGTTGTCTATATTGTGGCCCAACAGGCCACACAAGTGTATTATCTTCCATATGCGTGCCAAACGAAACAACATCTTAAGGGTTGGGATGTTGTGTATAAGGTATCACCGCACGCTAAATTACCTATTCCAAACGATGAAGATTATAACTTAGACCCGGACACATATGACGAAGAGTTCTTCCAAGAAGATGGGCTCGAAGGGCAATTTGAGATTGACTTAACCGAAGCGATCGGAATGGAAGTAGATATTGAAACGCCGGATGATGAAATGGTTGTTGATGAGGAGGATGAGGTGCAAAATGTGAATGACTTAGAAATGCTTGAAGGCAATGCCAATGACGAAATTGCGCCTTCAGATGGTGTTGACTATGAAATGGTTGATAGTGATGATGACACTTATAATCTGGCTAACCCGGACACATATGAAGATTATTTTTAATCGATGTAATGCTATATTTCATTTATTTTGCATATGAAATGGTTGATAGTGATGATGACACTTATATTTCATTTATTTAATCCAAGAGGAGTTGCACCCGTAGGACGGAGGAGGAGGCGCAGCAGGACGACGTCGTACAGCAGCAGGTGGAGCAGCAAGCCGCTGTCGATGCGGCGCAGCAGGACGACGACGATGCGGTGCAGCAGGACGTCTCAGGTTCTGGCTCCTCAGGTTCGAGGAGCATCTACCTGCGAGGTCCCGCGAGTCTCCCTCAGCGACCCATACTTCGTGATAGACGTCCGCTGATACGACCCGATGGAGAGAGGTAGATAACTTTAGATGTTGTTGCTGCTTTTTCATATTATATGTTCAAATTAATAATAGAAACTAATACTTTATCTTAATCACTTGGACAGGTCTTGGATGGTTTTGGAGACTGCAGGGGGTCACGGCCGCAACCCCAATGACATCCTCAGCCTTCTATGCAGGGAACACTTCACTGGACTTGTCGAGTACGCCGGAGTGACGAGCCCAGCATACACCTTCGACCACTACGCCGTCGCCCCCGATGCAGTAGATCGGGATGGCAGACAATTCAACAACAAGGCGGAGCGGGTGAAGCAAGAGCTGTGGGTAAGTCTTCCTCGCACTATATTGTTTAATAAGTCGCATTTGTTGCATATTCTTGAAATAATGTATGGATACATCGTCTTTGTATGTAGGATTTCTTCAGATGCGAGGCTGGATACGAGGCCAGGGCGGATGTGGTGGCTAGCACGAGCTGTAAGAAGCTCGTCGTGGATATGCACTACGAGGCGCGCATCTAGGCCATCGTCACTT
Organism: Zea luxurians; assembly: GCA_029449295.1. Classification (NCBI taxonomy): domain Eukaryota; kingdom Viridiplantae; phylum Streptophyta; class Magnoliopsida; order Poales; family Poaceae; genus Zea; species Zea luxurians. The sequence continues at coordinate 786,078 of JAOPSE010000194.1, read as the reverse complement.
ACCACGGCTCCGTCCTTGGGGAGAAGGTGAGCAAGAAGGACGCCCGAACCATGTCGTTGACTCCGGACCAGTACTTGCAGGTAAATACAAAAGTTTATTATTGGTACTAAATATGCTTAATTTTATCTTCTGATATGCCGTGTACTTGTATTTTTTTAGATGATTCCTCATTGGTGCGCCGCGCATCCTGAGTGCTGGGAGCAGATGGTGCAGAGGTGGTGCTCGGCTGAGTGGGACGAGGCGCACAACGCTAGCCGGGAACGGCGTTTGATGATGCAAGGTCCCTCCCACCATCAAGGCAGCCGCAGCCTGGGCAAATACGCGGAAGCATGGGTACGCGCTCTTTTTTATTTAGGTATATAACTTTCGATTAGACATGATTTCTAACCATCTCGTTGGTTTTCTCGCAGTCGGCGGCACATGGTGGCGCGCCTTGCTCCACGTTCTCGGCATATGCTATGGCCCACAAGGGGAAGGCGACGTCCGACGTCACCTACAACCCGGATGACGGGCCTGAGGCGTACACCAACCCCGCCGTCCACAGCCGCCTCAGTGAGTACACCGCCATGGCCAAGGAGGTCCATGGGCTAGATTATGATCCGAGGACTGAGGACATCGACGAAGATGTCCTCATGAGGGTCGGAGGAGGCAAGAGGCATGGGCGGTACTGGATTGCCGATGGGGCAATCGACTCGTCCTCCACTCCCACTCTCTCTCAGGTGCGAGCAAGGAGCACGAGCGCGAGCCCAGCCATACGACCTCGGCAGGACAGCTCACAGCATCGTATCCAGCAACTCCAGGTTATTCCTTATCTATTCATCGTTCATTGATTATTATATATCTTCTCTTTGCATTATCGTAACATTAGGGCGAAATATTACAGACTCAGCTAGATGATGAGAGGAGGCAACGTGAGGAGCTGGAGAAGAGGATGGCGGAGATGTTCGCGTACATGCAGAGCCTTGGCGCCGCACAGGGTCATGCTCCACCACCTCCGTTGTTCCCTGCAGCTGACCCTGCTGAGTTCACTACTCCTGTGAGTATCAAAATTTTAGTACTGCATGATATATATTCATATGTTCTCACACATGCAATCTCTTCTCTGTGCAGGGTCAATCTGCGGCATCGAACAACCCGGACGCTTCGTCCAGCCCTTCGCCGAACCAGTCCAGATGCCCACCTCGTTGATGATCTGTTTTGTGATGACCCAGACTTATATTTGTGAGTGTTGGTGATGTTAGTTACACTTGGTCTTGTGAGATACTTGGTGATGTTAGTGATGATCTAGACTTATATCTATTTTGTGATGATCCAGACTTATATTTATGAGACTTATATTAGTGAGACTTTGTGATATATATGGTGTTGATGATAAATGTGTTGATTCTGTGATGCGATTGATATATAATGTGATGTGAATGATATATATCTTTTGTTTGTTTGGATGGAACAACAAAAACAAATAAAAAAGGGACTTCCTGGTCACTTTGCCGAGTGTAACACTCGGCAAAGGGTAGCTTTGCCGAGTGCTATGACCTTGACACTCGGCAAAGAATGAAACCTGGGAACCGGTAAAGCCATCTTTGTCGAGTGCTGACCATGGCACTCGGCAAAGAAGGAAACCTGGGAACCGGTAAAGCCATCTTTGCCGAGTGCTGTGGTCAAGGCACTCGGCAAAGGGACTGGCAAAGGGGCCCACTGGAGGACTCTTTGCCGAGTGCCAGACCACTAGACACTCGGCAAAGAAGCCTCCTTTGCCGAGTGCCTACGAGAGCTCTCGGCACTGGGACTGGCGGTGGGGCCCACTAGAGCCGTCTTTGCCGACGGCCGTGATAGCAGACACTCGGCAAAATTGGCCTCTTTGCCGAGTGCCAAAGAAGACACTCGGCAAAGGATCCATCACGGTCACTTGGTGCCGTGATGGTGACTTTTCTTTGCCGAGTGTCAAATGGCACTCGACAAATTCTTTGCCGAGTGCCCGACAAAAAGTACTCGGCAAAGAGGCTGTTGCCGATGTACAGTTCGCCGAGCGTTCTTTGCCGAGTGTAACACTCGGCAAAGCCTTTGCTGAGTGTAAAATAGCCTTTGCCGAGTGTCTGAGACACTCGGCAAAGGAGCTGTGTTCGGTAGTGGCTACTAATCATAAACCAATCTTGACTACGAAGGCAGGCTGGAAGGGAGCCTTCGATGGTAGGAACCTCACATTCCACTGCAAATTGTTGGTGTGCGATTTGTGTTTACTTGATTTTGCTATCCTGGTTATAAGTGGTTTATTCTGGGTTCTTGTGACACTCGAACGGATCCTATTAAGTTATCTGGTGCACATGTACAGCTGTCTGAGGTCTTTGAGACGAGGACATGTGCATGTGTGTCCAATAACTTGGAAGGTTCTGCCACATGGATGTCGCTCCATAAACTTTAAAAAGGGTCTTTATATGCTCATTATTCTGGTATGTTGGGAGATTTGGCTAGAGAGGAAAAATCACATTTTTATTTGAACGAAGGCTCCCAATGGTGGTTTCTCAAAAAATCAAAGAGGAGGTGCATCTCTCGACGGTTGCAAGAGCAAAAGGGTTAGTGACCCTATTCGGTTAGGTCGAGTCCATGCTCATAGAGTTTTTACATATATTTTGGTTGTACATTTGAAAATCTATTTGTATCTTCTACCGTCTTTCACGGGTTTGCTTCTTATTAATATAATTGGCAGCTCTCCTGTCGGTTCATTTCAAAAAATTGGGCAGGGGCAATGATGGAGTAACAGACCCTACTTTAACTGAGCTAACCCTATAATTGGAAAAAATGATTACTATTTATTTTGTGCAAATAAATTACATATGTAACAAACTAGATATTTGACTCATGAAATTCTAGGCTGAGGATCTAGTCTACATAGAGTGGTTGAAGAAGCTCAGGCTAGCGGTTGTTGCTTACTAGAACTTTGGATTTAGGGAGATGGAGGGAAGTAAGCGACATTTGAGGATTCAACTTTTATGTCTTCTAACCTAATTTTGAAATCTTGGTGTGATCCTCCAAAATCACTTTTTCTTATGAAATGTGTATGTTTATGTATTTTACAAACATGTGAGTGGTTATTCTTTTCTAGCCAAGCTTGGGAAAAGTTCAATTTCTATTAGTCATAGGCACTCCACGGGCTACATCACATTAGTTTATTTGACTAGGACATAATAGTTTTTTATTACTGAAAAGTACCTGGAACTAAAATTTGTATCTGGTCATGTTTGTTCCTTGTTGTTAACTAGGTCGGCACAAGTTATCATGCTTCAAAGAGGGCGCTTTTGAGGCTAATTTAGTTTTGTCTACTAGTTTTGTAGTTTCACAAAGGTTTCTTTTTATGCTGGTAACATGTTTCCATGGCGACAAACTCAAACTACATTACCAATTTAACAAAATGACAACAAGTCCTTAGTTTACCCTATGATGTCTTATCATCAATTTTAGAAGCTACTCAAACTTCTATCTATCTCTTTAGCCGAATTACAGCAACCAAAGGTGCATCCTGACTAAGCAAAACCTAACATTGAGACCAGAATGATCCTTTTACACATAGCACATAGTGTTTCCACCTACCAATAAGAAAGACTACACACCGAAGTTTCAACCAAATCTTGATTTCCCGCTTCATCCATGTGAAATAGAACTACGAAAAACCCCAGACATCTTCGACTGCAATGGCACTGTCATAGAATCTCCCCTGTTCGTGTGAATGGAAGTACAATGCCAGAATTTTGTGCTCCATATCCTAGCATTGCATGCTCCTCACCTTATTTTAATCCTGCTCAGGGATTCCAAAATGATGAAGACACACACACAATGTCAGGCAGTGATCTTTATTACATTCTTTTGGATACAAAATTATTATCCAAGGCCAAAATTGGTTGAATGAATTGGGGTCACAAAAGGTCCCGATCACATACAGTCATATTTGAAACATACTTTGCCATTGGAGCACATTCTTTTTCTACCTATATTATGTAAAAGTTGTTCTTGCAGCCTATGTCACACAAAATACCCAATTGTCTACCTGTCTTTGGTTGCCATGATGTGTTGGTCCATGTCATATGTTAAAAGAAAATTTTGTGAGAGTTAGCAGTATGTATACATTCACTTTGAATGTATGGAAATGTATAAATATATTTTTCAATCCATTACATATTACTATTTTGGAGGTTCTTCTGCATGTAAATAGTAAAAGCATATAACATCCTAATTTACATAGTCGTCCAACCATGTTGTAAGGAAAATGGACCCCTGGCGATTCAGCTAAGTGATTTTGGTGTTTGATAATCAACATAACCGTATTTGCTAGTGTTTTTGTTTGTAGTTCACAGGATGCAAAAGTGACTTGGACTGAGGCACTAAGGAAGCAACACCTCAAAAGATGACAACTAAAGAGACTATTAATGAAGATCAACAAGTACCAAGCAAAGTCCAAGACATAAAAGAAGTGTAGAAACTCGCGGACCGACTGCTTTTGTGCAGTGGACAGTCCGATGGCTCACCGAACAGTCCAATGCCACCCGGCAGACTGTTTGGTGCACTAGGGAATAGGAGTCCAATGGCTAGTTTCAGGTGGCACTATGGAGGAGTCACCAGACTATCCGTTGTGAGAAGTCAACGCACCAACGGTCGAATCGCAATGGTCAAATCCAACGGCTATGTGCATCGGACTGTCCTGTGCCTACCATTGGACTGTCCTGTGTGACATAGAAAGTTGCTGCTTCTTCTCCAACGGCTAGGTTCAAGTTGGGGCCTATATATACTTTACACAACTGAGCATATGAAGTGGTGAGAGCCAAAGAAACATACCAATATATGTTATAGACATTTCCAAGTGCTCAAACACCCAAGTGCTTAATATAAAAACCCACATAACCCCTTGGCTCTTGCGCGAGCCGTTATAAGTATACTTAGTGGGGTGAGAGTCTTGCGAGACCGTATCAACCGTGTTTATGATGCAACTACCACCATGTACCGGAGGGAACGAGGTCCACAATGTTTTGGCCAGACGCTCAATAGTGAAGACGGCGGAGAGCGTCCGAGAGGAGCCGAAAGCAGAGAACCACTTGCACGTAGGGAAGGCCCGTGGCTGTCTACGGAGTTACTCATCCATAGTGCTTGGTCCTCACGTGGGCTACCCATTGCGTATGGGCACCAACGAGGATTAGTCAGGGCCTTGCATGGTTCCGGATACCTCGGTAAAAATACCGGTGTCGTCCATGAGAGTTTGCTTTCTCTACTAGTTCTTTAATCTTCCATATTTTACTCTCTCTACTACATTGCAATCTTTACTATCTTAGTGTAGAATATATAGGATTGGAACTTAGATTGCATAACCCTTTTTGCGGTAGAGATAGCAACACTTAGACAAAACCTTGTTTGCACATTCTAGATTGCTTATTTGCATAGGTTTTGTTCTAAGGATTTATTTGTGGCCTAGTTTAGAGATAGTTTTTATAAGTCCTAGTTCACCCCTCCTCTTAGGCGTCGCTGTTTCTAGAGATAGTTTTGCTCTAGAGATTTCTTGAGATAGTTTTAACTAGTGGTATTAGAACCAAGTTTGGCTCATTTGAAACGTTTTAGCTTCACCGCTAATCGAGCCGACGCTTTTTAGAAGAAGGGGATGGATATTCATAGGCCACCACACTTCGACAACACTAATTTCCCTTTTTATAGTGCTAGAATGGCTTGTTATCTAAAAGCGATTGATCTAGGTCTTTGGAGAGTCACTCACGATGGGATGAAACCACTTAAAAATCCTAACAAGCTCATCACCAGTGATGAAAAAGAATTTCATTTAAATGCTAGAGCCAAAAATTGCTTGTATGAATCTCTTAGCATAGACATTTTCAATCTAGTTTTCACCATGAAAAATGCTAATGAGATTTGGCTTAAATTACATGAGCTCCATGATGGCAAATCAAATATCCGTGAGCAAAAATATTGCCTAGTCTTGACTGAATATAATTCTTTTCAAATAAAAAAAGATGAGCTTGTTAAAGATATATACTCTCATTTGAATTAATTATAAATGAGCTCAATTCTATTGGAATTAATAAGCTAGGTGATGCGGACTTTGTAAGGAAGATCATCTCTCTATTGCCACAAAAGAAATATGGAAGCATCATCACTATCCTTCACAATATGGAGGACGTGAGTCAAATGTCCCCAACCATTGTAATTAGGAAAATTGTGGCATTTGAGATGTCACGGAAAAATGGGGCAAGAAGAGGAGCCAACTTCTTCAAAGCCATATGCCTTGACATGTGATGAACACAAAAAGATGAAAGGAAAGAAGAAGGCTCCAAGATCAAGTAAAGAAGAGGAAGAAGAAAAAGAAGAAGATGATGAAGATGATCAAGCCTCAACATCATCCTCTGAGGACGAAGAAATGGTCTGATGCATCGAAAGGGTAATGATGATGATTAGAAAGAGAGGATGCTTCACATGTGGGGAGAAGGGCCACTTCTGAGATAATTGCCCAAATTCGGCCGAATCCAAGAAGAGGAGGAGCAAAGGCAAGGCACTTACAAGTGTCAAAACTTGGGATGATTCTTCAAGCGAGGATGATCATCCAAGGACTCGTAGCCACCACTCTTTATCACACTCTTCATGGTCATCACACAAATGCCTTATAGCAAGAGGTAAAACAAGTATCTCGTGCTCTAGTGATGACAGTGACGATGAGTGTGATGGTGAGGGAAAGCCCTCCTTAGATGAACTTGTGCTTGTCATTAAGTTTTTTAAGGATGTTTGCGCTAAACAAAAATCTCAATTTAAAAATTTGAAAAATAAGTTTCTTACCTCTCAAAATGATTATAAATGTTTGCTAGAAAAATTTCAAACATTTGCAAATTGGAATTGTGAGCTAACAACTAAAATTGAGCAATTAGAGTCTAAAGCACCATCCTCAACTACCGATGACAACCTTGTCATTGATAATGAGCTAACTACTTAAGGCTAAGTTAGCTAGCTCTCAAAATGTCATTGATAAAACTTAAGGCTAAGTTAGCTAGATCTCAAAATGTCATTAATAATTTGCTAGAGAAAATGGAAATTCTTAGCATTCACAATAATGAGCTAACTACTCAGCTAGAAAACATCGGTAGCACCCTAGGAGCATCTTTAGTTAAAGTTCCTAAAATTATTAAGAAAGATACTTCTACTTCTTCCTTAGATTTAATTGATGATTCTAACCCTTGCAACCAATTTGTTGTAAAGAATGTTGTTATAGTAACATGTTCTGACGAGGTTGCTTTGAAAAATGAGTTGTTGAAGCAAGAGGTGTCTTACCTTGGTAAGGCCTTGTATGACAAGAAAGGCAAAGGCAATCATATCCAACCTCCTTAGGATTAAATATCAAGCAGAAACCATAAGATGGAGAGATAGGAAAGTGAAGCTCAATAGCATAGCACCAGGTCATCTTGTGCTCCGAATGGTAGCTAACCCTAATACAGGAGGAAAATTACAAGTGAAGTGGGAAGGCCCCTTTTTGGTCTCGTCTTCGAACAGACCAGACTCATCCAGATTGAAAGACATAGAAGGAAACAACATTCCAAGGTCATGGAATGTCGATGAGCTTTGTAGATATCACATCTAATGCCAAGCTTTGCACCCTTTCCCTTATAAAGGAGTAAGGTTTTTTAACGGGGCCGAAGATGTAATATTTAAATAAAGGACACCTAAAGTCAATAAAGGTACATTTCCCCAAGAAAGCAAATATGCTGATGAAGTATCCTAGGGTGCAGAGAATCAAAGTCAACAAAGGGTTCGGTTTCCAAGAGCCCAATATGAAGGTAAGTTTTATCACCAAGTAAAGGTGAAAATGCTCCGAAGTCATCCCTAAGGAAATGCAAAGCTAAAGTTTTAACACCAAGAAAAGGTGAAAAGAACTCTAAAGTCATTCCTAAAGGAATGCAGAGCTAGTATTACCAAAGTAAAGGTGAAAAAGCTCCAAAGTCGTTTCTAAGGGAATGCAAAGCTAGTTTATCACCAAGTAAATGTGAAAAAGCTCTAAAGTCGTTCCTAAGGGAATGCAGAGCTAAAGTTTTATCACCATGTAAAGGTAAAAAAGCTCCGAAGTCGTTCCTAAGGGAATGTAGAGCTACGCTTTGACGAAAAAGTTCCAAAGTTATTTCTAAGGGAATGCAGATCTAAAGTTCAATACGAAGGTTAAGCAAGAGCTTCGGATACTTTGTTTCAGGTGAAAAGAAGGGAAGGTGTTTTTCGCCTTCGTCTCAAAATACTAGTAAAGTTTGGTTTCAGACACAACAAAGCGCATAAAGTAAAAGAAAAGGAAACAAGGAGCTAAGTTTATATTACAAAAAACAGTGCTTTAATTACATAAATGTTCATTTCGAGCATACAAAAAGTCTTTCCTCGGCCTAATAACCAAGCTCAACTTCGGCCCTCACTCACTTGTTTTCTTTCTTTGTCTTCTTTGACGCTTTGTTCTATAGAAAAGAAGAACAAGGTAAGCATTTAAGAAAGTTTGTAATTAGAAACCTCAGCATTGCATACTAGAGGACGAACCTTTCTGGTATATTCTTCGGCTTCTAAAGCAGCAAGCTGTCGGCCACCTTTGTCCCATAATTCAAATAACAACCTCTTTGTAGCATTGAGAACGTTTTTCGAAGGAATCTTAATATCTTCGACAGTCATGCTGAAACCACCTTCTCCAACGCTTTTAATATGATTGCAGCCAACCTTCTCAAGTACCAATGCCATTCAACATGAACCAATCATCGCGCAGTAGTCACTGTGGGCGTTGATTATTGATTCCACTTCTCCCAATTCCTTTTCTATCCACCCAAGCGCTCCTTCGGTGTCCCCGCTAGTATGTAAAGTTGCCCTTGAAGTTGCACCAACCGAAGAGAAGATTCTCTTCATGGCATCGCAGCACCGGGAAGCAATCACAAAGGAGTTATCCCAAAGCTGTTCCAAAGTTTCTGTTATCCTTTGATTCTCTCTTTCCTTACTAGTAGTGTTATATTTTGTAGCTTTGAGGCTGGTATGAAGTTCCTTGATCAACTTGTCTTGTTCTTTTGTCTTCGTCATATCAGCATTTTGCATCTTTACTGTTTCCTCCTTTACCTTCTCAACTTTAGCCATTTTTCTCTCAAAGATATTTCTTCGGTCTCTTTCTCCTTTAAGGATTTCTGAAGTTTTGCAACTTCATCTTGAAGTGTTGTTAGTTCTTTCTCTTCTTTCTCTTGTTGTATTCTTAAAGATTTACTTAGCATTAGACCTTGCACCATGAAAACAAAACAGCTTAGTCGAATACAAATTTTCCCCAAAGCTACATTACGATAAAGTTTCTTAGTACCTTAACGCTAGTAAAGGCCAAGCTATGAGAATGTTTCCTCTTCTTAACTTGGCTAAGTCTATCTTTAGTTTTCAGAAAACCAATGCTTCGGGTGATATTTCGTACAATTTTTGATTCGTCAGAATCAGACACACACACATCAGCATTTGGTCTTCTCCACCAACGAGCATAGCTCCAAGTCCATAACCCATGGCTTCGCCTCTATTTTCAAGCTCTAAGACTTCCTTATCACTCAACTCGCCACCACCAATATGCCTCATAAAAAACATGAGTTCATCCATTTCTACATCTGTAGTTTGGGTAGCTTCATCTACATCTATTCCAAGGGTAATGTTTTGCTCTTTTGACTCTTCTTCTGCTTTCTCGTGCCCCAAATATCCATCATCCTCGATAGATTTCTTTACGTCGTCCTTTTCGGAGGATGATGAACCCCCGAAAGCAGCACTTCCAAGGCCTAGAATGCATGGACTCTCTACTTCCTCTTTAGACAAAATTCCCTTGCTCTTTGAAGACTTGCCACCTTTGTCAGAATCCTTTGAAGTTTGTATAAACCAAGTCAATGTCGGTCCCAATGGACTTAAAGGGGAAAATGGTAATGGTCGATTGATTACCTCAAGAATCTGGGTGCAACCTAATGACAAAGTGTTGGTGGTGCTACCCTTTTCTTGCTATTGGGTAGTCATAGTTGAAAGTTGCCTGGGGGTGAATAGGTGGAATTTGAAAATTATAAACTTAAAGCACAATTACAAGCCGGGATTAGCGTTAGAATTAAACTCGAGTCCGAAAGAGAGGGCGAAAACAAATCAACCAAGAAATAAAGCGGATGACACGGTGATTTGTTTTACTAAGGTTCCATTCTTGAGAACCTAGTCCCCGTTGAGGTGGTCACAAAGACCGGGTCTCTTTCAACCCTTTCCCTCTCTCAAACGGTCACCTAGACCGAGTGAGCTTTCTCCTTAATCAAATGGGTCACTTAGACCCCACAAGGACCACCACACAATTGGTGTCTCTTGCTTTGATTACAAGTTGCTTGAATAACAAGAATGAGGAAGAAGAAAGCGATCCAAGAACAAGAGCTCAAAGAACACGAGCAAAACACACTCTCTAGTCACTAGGAGTTTAGAGTGAATTTGGGACTTGGAGAGGCTTTGATTCTTTTGAATTGTGTCTTGTATTTATTGCACTAGCTCTTATATTGAATGGGATGTCTGAAAAACTTGGATGCTTGGAGTGGTGGTGGTTGGGGGATATTTATAGCCCTCAACCACCACATAGCCGTTGGGGAGGCTGTCTGTCGATGGGCGCACCGGACAGTCCGGTGCGCCACCGGACACTGTCCGGTGCGCCAGCCACGTCACCCAACAGTTAGGGTTCTGAAGATTCTGACCATTGGAGCACTGGTTTCATGTCGCACCGAACAGGTACTGTTCACTGTCCGGTGCGCCTTTGACTTCTGCACGCACTGTTCACGCATTGTTCACACTTTTGCAGATGACCGTTGCGTTTTAGCCGTTGCTTCGCTTGGCACACCGGACAGTCCGGTGGCACACCAGACAGTCTGGTGAATTATAGCGGAGTGCGCCCTTAGAAACTTGAAGGTGAAGAGTTCAGACTGTACGACCCCTGGTGCACCGGACACTGTCTGGTGCGCCAGACCAGGATCTCTTCGGTTTCTATTGCTCCTTTCCTTTGAACCCTAACTTTGAGCTCTTATTGGTTTGTGTTGAACCTTTATGCACCTGTAGAATATATAATCTAGAGCAAACTAGTTAGTCCAATATTTGTGTTGGGCATTCAACCACCAAAATCATTTATAGGAAAAGGTTTGACCCCATTTCCCTTTCAATCTCCCCCTTTTTGGTGATTGATGCCAACACAAACCAAGCAAATTTATAAGTGTAGAATTGAGCTAGTTTGCATAATGTAAGTGCATAGGTTACTAGAATTAAACCAATTTTATAATTTCACTAGATATGCATGGATTGCTTTCTTTTATTTAAAATTTTGGACCACGCTTGCACCACTTGTTTTGTTTTTGCAAATTCTTTTGAAAATTCTTTTCGAAGTCTTTTTGCAAATAGTCAAAGGTATATGAATAAGATTGCAAGAAGCATTTTCAAGATTTTGAAATTTCTCCCCCTGTTTCAAATGCTTTTCCTTTGACTACAACAAACCCCCCCCTGAATGAAATTCTCTCCTTAGTGTTCAAGAGGGTTTTTCAATTTTTGAAAATACTAGTAACTTTCTCCCCCTTTTGAAAACACATTAAGATACCGATTTGAAAACTTCATTTTAAAATTTGGTGGGTGCGGTCCTTTTGCTTTGGGCTAATACTTTCTCCCCCTTTGACATTAATCGCCAAAAACGGAGACTTGAGAGCCCTTTACTTTCTTCCCATTGATACAAGTAAATAAGAGTGAAAAGATTATACCAATGTGAAGTGTGGTGGAGTAACGACTAAGGGTAAATGATACTGGTAGAGTGGAGTGGAAGCCTTGTCTTCGTCGAGTACTCCATTTCCCTTTCAATCTACGACTTAGCATAAAATACACTTGGAAACACATTAGTCGTAGCAAATGAAAGAGATATGATCAAAGGTAGATAAATGAGCAATGTGTGCAATGTATCAATCAAAATTCTGAGAATCAAGAATATTAGCTCATTCCTAAGTTTGCAAAAGGTCTTCTCATCTAATGGCTTGGTAAAGATATCGGCTAATTGATCTTTGGTGTTGATATAAGCTATCTCGATATCCTCCCTTTGTTGGTGATCCCTTAAAAAGTGATACCGAATGTCTATGAGTTTAGCGTGGCTGTGTTCAACGGGATTCTCCGCCATGCGGATAGCACTCTCATTGTCACATAGGAGAGGGACTTTGCTTAATTTGTAGCCATAGTCCCTGAAGGTTTGCCTTATCCAAAGAAATTGCACACGACAATGGCCTGCGACAATATACTCGGCTTCGACGGTTGATATGGCTACTGAATTTTGTTTCTTTGAAGCCCAAGACACCAGGGATCTCCATAGAAACTGACAAGTCCCTGATGTGCTCTTCCTATCAATTTTACACCCTGCCCAATCGGCATCGGAATATCCTATCAAATCAAATGTGGATCCCCTGGGGTACCAAAGCCCAAACTTAGGAGTGTAAACTAGATATCTCATGATTATCTTCACGGCCCTAAGGTGAACTTCCTTAGGATCGGCTTGGAGCCTTGCACACATGCATACGGAAAGCATAACATCCGGTCGAGATGCACATAAATAGAGTAAAGATCCTATCATCGACCGGTATACCTTTTGATCTACGGATTTACCTCCCGTGTCGAGGTCGAGATGGCCATTGGTTCCCATGGGTGTCTTGATGGGCTTGGCATCCTTCATTCCAAACTTCTTAAGAATGTCTTGAATATACTTTGTTTGGCTGATGAAGGTGCCCTCTTGGAGTTGCTTGATTTGGAATCCTACGAAATATCTCAACTCCCCCATCATTGACATCCCAAATTTTTGAACCATGATCCTACTAAACTCTTCACAAGTAGATTTGTTAGTAGACCCAAATATGATATCATCAACATAGATTTGGCATACAAACAAATCATTTGCAATGGTTTTAGTAAAGAGAGTAGGATCGGCCTTGCCGACTTTGAAGCCATTAGTGATAAGGAAATCTCGTAGGCATTCATACCATGCTCTTGGGGCTTGCTTGAGCCCATAAAGCACCTTTGAGAGTTTATAAACATGGTTAGGGTACTCACTATCTTCAAAGCCAGGAGGTTGCTCAACATAGACCTCTTCTTTGATTGGTCCATTGAGGAAGGCACTCTTCATGTCCATTTGATAAAGCTTGAAGCCATGGTAAGTAGCATAGGCAAGTAATATTCGTATTGACTCAAGCCTAGCTACGGGTGCATAAGTTTCATCGAAATTCAAACCTTAACTTGTGAATAACCCTTGGCCACAAGTCGGGCTTTGTTCCTTATCACCACACCATGCTCATCTTGCTTGTTGCGGAATACCCATTTGGAACCTACAACATTTTGATTAGGACGTGGAACCAAATGCCATACCTCATTTCTCGTGAAGTTGTTGAGCTCCTCTTGCATTGCCAGCACCCAATCCGAATCTCTTAGTGCATCCTCTACCCTGTATGGCTCAATAGAGGACACAAAAGAGTAACGTTCACAAAAATGAGCAACACGAGATCTAGTAGTTACCCCCTTATGGATATCGCCAAGAATGGAGTTCACGGGGTGATCTCTTTGAATCGCCTGGTGGACTCTTGGGTGTGGCGGTCTTTGACCCTGTACTTCTTGTTCATCTTCCTTGTCTTGATCAACTTCATCTCCCCCTTGATCATTGCCCTCTTCTTGAGGTGGCTCATCTTCTTGATCTTCTTCTTCATCACCTTGAGCCTATTCCTCATCTTAGGTTGGTGGAGATGCCTGAATGGAAGATGATGGTTGATCTTGTGCTTGTGGAGGCTCTTTGGATTCCTTAGGACAGACATCCCCAATGGACATGTTCCTTAGCGCCACGCACGGAGCCTCTTCATCATCTAGCTCATCAAGATCAACTTGCTCCACTTGGGAGCCATTAGTCTCATCAAACACAATGTCACAAGAAACTTCAACTAGTCTAGTGGACTTGTTAAAGACTCTATATGCCCTTGTGTTTGAATCATATCCTAGTAAAAAGCCTTCTACAGCCTTAGGAGCAAATTTAGATTTTCTACCCCTTTTAACAAGAACAAAACATTTGCTACCAAAGACACTAAAATACGAAACATTGGGCTTTTTATTGGTGAGGAGTTCATATGATGTCTTCTTGAGGATTCGGTGAAGATAGAGCCGGTTGATGGAGTAGCAAGCAGTGTTGATTGCTTCCACACAAAACCGGTCCGGTGTCTTGTACTCATCAAGCATGGTTCTTGCCATGTCCGGTAGAGTTCTATTCTTCCTTTCCACTACACCATTTTGTTAAGGTGTGTAGGGAGAAGAGAACTCATGCTTGATGCCCTCATCCTCAAGAAAGCCTTCTATTTGTGAATTCTTGAACTTCGTCCCATTATCGCTTCTAATCTTTTTGATTCTCAATCCGAACTCATTTTGAGCCCGTCTCAAGAATCCCTTTAAGGTCTCTTGGGTTTGTGATTTTTCCTGCAAAAAGAATACCCAAGTCAAGCGAGAATAATCATCCACAATTACAAGACAATACTTACACCTGCCGATGCTTATGTAAGCTATCGGGCCAAATAAATCCATGTGGAGTAGCTCAAGCGGCCTGTCAGTCGTCATGATGTTCTTGTGTGGATGGTGGGTGCCAACTTGTTTTCCTGCTTGGCATGCGCTACAAACCCTGTCTTTCTCAAAATGAACATTTGTTAGTCCCAAAATATGCTCTCCCTTTAGAAGTTTGTGAAGATTCTTCATCCCAACATAGGCTAGTCGACGATGCTAGAGCCAACCCATATTAGTCTTAGCAATTAAGCAAGTGTCGAGTTCAGCTCTATTGAAATCAACTAAGTATAGCTGACCCTCTAACACTCCCTTAAATGCTACTGAATCATCACTCCTAAAGACAGTAACACCAGTATCACTAAAAAGACAGTTATAGCCCATTTTACATAATTGAGATACAGAAAGCAAATTGTAATCTAATGAATCTATAAGAAAAACATTGGAAATAGAATGGTCAGGTGATATAGCAATTTTACCAAGTCCTTTGACCAAACCTTGATTTCCATCCCCGAATGTAATAGCTCGTTGGGGATTTTCGTTTTTCTCATAGGAGGAGAACATCCTTTTCTCCCTAGTCATATGGTTTGTGCATCCGCTATCAATTATCCAGCTTGAGCCCCCGGATGCATAAACCTGCAAAACAATTTAGGCCTTGTTCTTAGGTACCCAAACAGTCTTGGGTCCTTAGATGTTAGAAACAAGCACCTTGGGTACCCAAACACAAGTCTTTGAGCCCTTGTGTTTAGCCCAAACATATTTGTCAACTACTTTGCCTGATTTGTTAGTTAGAACATAAGAAGCATCAAAAGTTTTAAATGAAATATTATGATCATTTGATGCAGTAGGAGTTTTCTTTTTAGGCAATTTAACATAGGTAGATTGCCTAGAACTAGATGCCTCATTCTTGTACATAAGAGCATGATGGGAAACAGAATGAGATTTTCTAGCATGAATTCTCCTAATCCTATGCTCAGGATAACTAGCAAGATATAAAATATAACCCTCATTATCCTGAGCCATGAGAGCCTTGCCCTTAACAAAATTAGACAATCTCTTAGGGGCATTAAGCTTGACACTGGTTCCCTATTGAAAACCATTGCCATCCTTAATCCCAGGGCGTCTCCCATTATAAAGCATGCTACGAGCAAATTTAAATTTTTCATTCTCTAGTTCATGCTCGGCAATTTTAGCATCTAGTTTAGCTATATGATCATTTTTTTATTTAATCATAGCAATGTGATCATGAATAACATCAATATTAACACCTCTACATCTAGTACAAATAGTAACATGATCAACACTAGATGTAGAGGGTTTGCAAGCATTTAATTCATCAATCTTAACATGTAAAATGACATTCTTATTTTTAAGATTGGAAATAGAATCATTGCCAACATTTAAATCTTTAGCCTTAGAAATTAATTTATCATTCTCAAATTTAAGGCTAGAAAGTGATGCATTCAATTTATGAATCTTAGCAATTAAATTATCATTTTCTTTTCTAAGACTGACAATTGAATCATTACAAGCATTTAATTTTTCAACCTTAGCAATCAAATTAGCATTCTCATTTCTAAGGTTGGAAATAGTCTCATGGCATATGCTAAGCTCATTAGTCAATTTTTCACATTTTTCTATCTCCTGAGCATAAGCATTCTTTACCTTAACATGCCTTTTATTTTCCTTAATAAGGAATTCCTCTTGGCTATCCAAGAGTTCATCCTTCTCATGAATAGCACCTATCAATTCATTCAATTTTTCTTTCTGTTGCATGTTAAGGTTGGCAAAAAGAGTAAGCAAGTTATCTTCATCATCACTAGAGCTAGCCTCATCACTAGATGTTGTATATTTGGTGGAGGCTCTAGATTTTACCTTCTTCTTTTTGCCGTCTTTTGCCATGAAGCACTTGTGGCCGACGTTTGGGAAGATGAGTCCCTTGTTGACGGTGATGTTGGCAGCATCCTTGTCGGAGGAGGAGTTGGTGGAGCTCTCGTCGGAGTCCCATTCCCGACATACGTGGGCATCGCCACCCTTCTTCTTGTAGTACCTCTTCTTCTCCTTCTTCTTCCCCCTCTTGTCATCACCTCTGTCACTATCACTAGACATAGGACATTTTGTAATAAAATGACTGAGCTTACCACATTTGTAGCACACCCTTTTGGAATGGGGCTTGTAGACCTTCCCCTTCCTTTGTTTGAGGATTTGACGGAAGCTCTTGATGATGAGCGCCATCTCCTCATTGTCAAGCTTGGAGGCGTCGATGGGGAGCCTACATGATGTAGACTCTTCTTTTTTTTCTTCCATCGCTTTGAATGCGACAGGTTGCACCTCAGGTGTGGAGGTGCTGCCTTGCTCCAAGTTGATGATTTGTTTGGAGCCTTTGATCATCAATTCAAAGCTCACAAACTTCCCTATAACCTCCTCGGGAGACATTAATTTGTATCTAGGATCCTCAGGAATTAATTGCACTTGACTAGGATTGCGAAAAACAAGGGATCTTAGAATAACCTTGACCATTTCATGGTCATCCCACTTGGTGCTCCCGAGGTTGCGCACTTGGTTCACCAAGGTCTTGAGCCGGTTGTACATCGCTTGTGGCTCCTCTCCTTGGTTGAGGACGAATCGACCGAGCTCCCCCTCGATTGTCTCCCACTTGGTGATCTTGGTCACCTCGTCCCCCTCGTGCGCGGTCTTGAGCACGTCCCAAAACTCCTTGGCACTCTTCAACCCTTGCACCTTATTATACTCCTCTCGACATAGAGAGGCGAGGAGTATAGTAGTTGCTTGGGAATCAAAATGCTTGATTTGGGGGACCTCGTCCGAGTCGTAGCCCTCGTCCCCTAACGATGGTACCTGCGCTCCAAATTCAACAATGTCCCAAATACTTGCGTGGAGTGACGTTAGGTGATGTCTCATTTTGTCACTCCACATACAATAATCTTTACCATCAAAAACTGGTGGTTTGTCTAATGGGACAGAAAGTAAAGGAGTGCATTTGGAAATACGGGGATAGCGAAGTGGCATCTTACTGTACTTCTTGCGCTCATGGCGCTTAGAAGTGACAGATAGTGCGTCGGAGCCGGAGGTGGATGGTGACGAAGAGTCGGTCTCGTAGTAGACCACCTTCTTCATCTTCTTTTTCTTGTCGCCGCTCCGATGCGACTTATGAGGAGGTGATCCCTCCTTTAGCTTGTTGCCAAACTCCCTTAATGGAGCCTTCTCGTGGCTTGTGGCCTTCTCGCTGGTCACGATCTCCCTCTTGGCGTGATCTCCCGACATCACTTTGAGTGGTTAAACTCTTACTAAAGTATCGGGCTCTGATACCAATTGAAAGTCGCCTAGAGGGGGTGAATAGGCGGAATCTGAAAATTATAAACTTAAAGCACAACTACAAGCCGGGATTAGCATTAGAATTAAACTCGAGTCTGAAAGAGAGGGCGGAAACAAATCAACCAAGAAATAAAGCGGATGACACAGTGATTTGTTTTACCGAGGTTTGGTTCTTGAGAACCTAGTCCCTGTTGAGGTGGTCACAAAGACCGGGTCTCTTTCAACCCTTTCCCTCTCTCAAACGGTCACCTAGACCGAGTGAGGTTTGTCCTTAATCAAATGGATCACTTAGACCCCACAAGGACCACCACGCAATTGGTGTCTCTTGCTTTGATTACAAGTTGCTTGAAGAACAAGAATGAGGAAGAATAAAGTGATCCAAGGACAAGAGCTCAAAGAACACGAGCAAAACACTCTCTCTAGTCACTAGGAGTTTGGAGTGAATTTGAGACTTGGAGAGGCTTTGATTCTTTTGAATTGTGTCTTGTATTGATTGCACTAGCTCTTTTATTGAATGAGATGTCTGAAAAACTTGGATGCTTGGAGTGGTGGTGGTTGGGGGGTATTTATAGCCCTCAACCACCACATAGCCGTTGGGGAGGCTGTCTGTCGATGGGCGCACCGGACAGTCCGGTGCACCACCGGACACTGTCTGGTGCCCCAGCCACGTCTCCCAACTGTTAGGGTTCTGAAGATTCGGACCATTGGAGCGCTAACTTCATGTCACACCGGACAGTCCGGTGCTGCACTGGATAGGTACTGTTCACTGTCCGGTGCACCTCTGACGCTTGCTTTGACTTCTGCGCGCACTGTTCACACTTTTGCAGATGACCGTTGCGCTGTTAGCCGTTGCTCCGCTTGGTGCACCGGACAGTCCGGTGGCACACCGAACAGTCCGGTGAAATATTGCGGAGTGCGCCCTTAGAAACCCGAAGGTGAAGAGTTCAGATTGTACGGCCCCTGGTGCACCGAACACTGTCCGGTGCTCCAGACCAGGATTCTCTTCGGTTTCTATTGCTCCTTTCTTTTGAACCCTAACTTTGATGTCTCATTGGTTTGTGTTAAACCTTTATGCACATGTAGAATATATAATCTAGAGCAAACTAGTTAGTCTAATATTTGTGTTGGGCATTCAACCACCAAAATCGTTTATAGGAAAAGGTTTGACCCCATTTCCCTTTCAATAGTCTTCTTTGGAGGTGGAGTTTTCTTCACAATCGTATCTTTTTGTATAGGAATTTTGACCTTCTTCTTTGTTGGGCCCGAAGGTGGATCTTCGTTAGCCTTTGACTCATCATCGTCCTCTTTTTCGGCAGTCTTCTTTGACCCTTCGTCAGCACCCTTAGCAGCCCTTTTTCTTTTTTCTCTAGCTCCAACGTTGGTAGAAGTATCTTCATAATCCGGGTATTCAAACCCAATAGCATTCATAACACTGTTAAGCCAAAATTTCCCTCGGCTCCCGAAGAAAAATTTCACATATTTGTGCTCTCTAACAAGATAATTTTCGCACATCTTGTTACACTTCTCCTCAATCAATTTCAGCCACCCAGCCAAACAAGCTTTATATGAAGATTGCTCTTTGAAGTCAAAAGCCAGTGTAACAAGTTCTTCATCCTTCGACTTCACCTCCTTCGGGAGTTTCCACCTAGTCCAAGCTAGATAGATATAATAAGCAAGCGCCTCTTGAATCAAATCTCGAGATCCAATTATTTTGATAACTATATTGAAAGCTTTGTAGCCTTCATCAACAACTTCATTCATCTCACACTTTGGCCTTTTCAAGGCAAAGCTAACCTCCAAAGGGCTCATCAATATACCCTTGACATCCTCATGTTGTTTAGAGTCAACTTAAGCATAAAACCATTCCTTCGTCCAATCTCCATGCCACTTGGTTCGGTAGGCAATAACTGGTCCAGTTGTATCCTTGTGATATGCGAAGTTGTAGCATCCGAAATTGTTATGAAGGCATGTTTCATCCTTAGCCTTCATCTGATAATGTAAATCATGAACTTTGCAGAATGCATCAGCATCTACGCGACCTCCCTGGCTTCATACAACCAAATAAAAATGCTAAGGGAACCATTGCATTTGGAGTTAACTGATGCATGCATACCTCGTACCACTGTAGTACCTTCGCAATCATATTGTACATAGGCATCTGAAGTCATGCCTTGAAAAAGCTCTTGTAAAAGAGAACTTTGTCTTTCTCTGGCTTTGGCGTTGTCTCCACCCCAGGGAGGCGCACGTTCACCTTGTTGCTGAATTTACCAAGTCTCCTCATAGATTGCAAGTCCCTTTCCTTCAGGGTAGAATGACCAATCTCAATGTAGCTTAGCTTTGAAGGTCTGTCCTTCGGAAATTCCATAGTAGGTCTTGAAGATGACAAAGCCCTCATTGCCTCAGAGATAGGCAGGGTGTCTTGCCATGCCTCCGAAGAGGTAGGAGTGATCAACTTTGTGGTGGTCTAGATTCTAGCCATCTAAGCAATTGGAAAGTTATCTAGAATGGCTTAGCGAAAACTGGTTTCCGAAGCAGTGGTGGATGGGAAGCTTCAGAAGCATAGAAAATTTTGGCAGAAGGTAGTTGAGGGCAGCAAATGTGATCTGCACTCACCCGCTTTGCTGCTTTTATACTAAGAAATGGGCTCAGAGTGGCATGAGTCGCTGAAAATGTTCCCGCTCATTAACCTCAACTTCTCCCCAACGATTTAACTTGCAGACCGCTTGCTTTCATTAAATCGAATCTATCTTCTTCATAACGAGCTTCAAGACAGTGTTTTCGGACCTTCAGCAGAAGGCCTCTGAATTCTATTTTTTGTGATCTAAGCTCGTGATGAAGAAATGAACTCATCCTGCAAGGGGCTAATATTGGGTGCCTTCTATGTCGAAGATCCTCATTCAGCCTTTTTGCTTCGGCACAAAAAAGTGTATTTTAGATACACTTCTACTGGCGGATGAAGCTAACCTTCGATCGAGGCAACATATAAAGAAGCTTCGTCTGTGCGTGCAAGTGGAAAAGGTGACAATCGGAGTCAATAACTTCGGCAACAATGAAAGAACTTCGAACATAAGCCAGAGAAGAAGCTACCAAACAACGAAGGCCCAAACCCGCGCAGTCGAGGATGGAGAAAATACATTAGTACCCTAATGTCATTTGTAAACAATATGTATAAAACCTTGAGGGCATGATTGTATTTATGTACAAAGGCGGTTCACCTTTCCTATAAATAGGTGAACAGTGTCCTACATAAGAAACCTTTTTAGTAGGTCCATTACTTCGTCTTGCTTAGCCTACAAAGAACCTTGATGTATGCCTATGTGTAGGAGCCGAAGGTACACTTGTACATTCATTTATAAGGAGAGATGGAATAAAATGCTAAGGTGTATGAGATAAGTTGGATATGAAGTCTTACTTTGCCACTTTCATGTTATTTTATTATGTTTCTGTGTGTAAACCTTCGTCCCTTGTTCTAACACTTCGAAGAAGTGTTAAATCAAGAGGACGAAGGTCTTTTACATCTAACTTGTGTTGCTTTGATTTTCGATACCTTTAGGGGAATTGAAATCAAGTACCAACATGAGTTAGTCTATTTCAACAATGACTTGTTTCCTCTCGTTTTCATGTGCTTTTCCTAAGTAGAGGATCTTTGACTAGATGAGTATGTCTTCTTTCATACAAAGGGGAGAATACATTTTCAACCGGGGAGAGCACTCTTTTAGGGAGTAATCTTGTTAGAGGGCAAGCCTTTTAATTGCTTCCGATATGATTTTAATGCCTTCCTTTTCGGTGTTTGATTCTAAAGGGGAGAAGTTTTATGGTCCAAAGCAATTGAAAGTATATCAAATACCTAAACCACCAAATTTAAAATTTTGATATTACAAGTGGTTTTGGTTCTTCAATTGGTTTTCGTCCAAAATAGGTAGTATGTGGATTATGGGGTTAGGGGGAGGCTTTAGTCCATAATCTCACATTGAGGGGACACTCATGCATCCTAGCAAGTAGATTGCAAATTTTTATCAAAATATTTGTTATATTTGCTTGCTTTGGTTGTGTTGTCATCAATCACCGAAAAGGGGAGATTGTAAGGAAAATGGACCCCAGGCCATTTGGTTAAGTGATTTTTGTGTTTGATGATCAAAATAACTTGTGGACTAATGTGTTTGCTAGTGTTTGTGTTTGTAGTTCACAGAATTCAAAAGTGACTTAGACTCAGGCACTAAGGAAGCAACACCTCAAAAGAAGATAGTTAAAAAGACTATAAGTGAAGATTAACAAGTACCAAACAAAGTTCAAGATATAAAGGAAGTGTAGCCACTCATGGACCGTCTGCTTATGAGCAGCGGATAGTCTGATGGCTCACCGGACAGTTTGATGCCACCCGGTGGACTATCCTGCACACTAGGGAATAGGAATCCAGCAGCTAGTTCTAGGTGGTATTGTGGAGGAGAGTCACCTGACTGTCTGGTGAACCACCGAACTGTCCGATGTGAGAAACTAACGCGCCAGCGAGTGAATCACAACAGTCAAATCCAACGACTATGTGCACCGGACCGTCTAGTGTGACACAAAAGTTGTTGCTTCTTCTCAAACGGCTAGTTTCAAGTTGGGGGCTACATATACTTCACCCAATCAACCATTTGAAGTGGTGGGAGCCCAAGCAACATACCAACACATGTTATAGACATTTCCAAGTGCTCAAACACCCAAGTGCTTAATAGAACCACTTGGTGATTAGTGTAGGTGGTTTGCGAAGTACTTAGGTTAGTTAGACTGTTATTGCACTTGCTCTAGGTGATCCCTATTTAGTTGAGTGAGTTTAGAAAAACCCACATAACCTCTTGGCTCTTGCGCGAGCAGTTGTAATTTGTACCGAGTGGGATGAGAGTCTTGCGAGCCTGTATCAATAGTGTTTGTGTACGACCGCCACCATGTACCGGAGGGAACGAGGCCCATGACGTTTCGGGCGGAAGCTCAATGGTGAAGACGAGAGGAGCCAGAAGCAGAGCGCCACTTACACGTGGAGATGGCCCATGGCTCTCTACGGAGTTACTCGTATGTGGTGCTTGGCCCTCGCCTGGGCTATCCTTTGCGTAGGGGCACCAACAAGGATTAGTCGGGACCTTGCATGGTTCTAGATACCTTGGTAAAAATACCGACATCGTCCAAGAGAATTTGATTTCTCTACTAGCTCTTTAATCATTCGCATTTACTCTCTCTACTTAAGTTGCAATATTTACTATTTTTAGTGTGGAATATATAGGATTGGAACTTAGGTTGCATAACTCTTTTGCGGTAGAGATAGCAACACTTAGACAAAACCTAGCTACGCATTCTAGATTGCTTATTTTCTTAGATTTTGTTTAGGGATTTATTTGTGGCCTAGTTTAGAGATAGTTTTTAGAAGTCCTAATTCACCCCTCTCTTATTCGTCACTGTTTCCTACATATGTCTATATATTAAACGCAACACTTGCTTATACTGGTTTTTGAGTCATCCAAAAAGGCGCATGCAATGGACTTGTTAGAAGTCAATGAGGGGACTAATGTCATAGTTCTAGACAACTTGGAAGTGGTGGGCCTGGAAGGATCTAGAGATGGAGCACGAACACCCATGGCGAGTGCATGGGGGAATTAAGGGGCACGACAGCTTGTCCCTCCTCACATGGGGGAATTTGCATCCAATTAGAAATTTAGATAACGAGTAAAGAATAAATTCATACTATGAAAGATATATGTTGTTTAGGAAAAGGAGAGCCTCAATCTAGGAGAACTCTATCTCTAGTTTTCTTATTCAAGGTATCTATACCACTATATAATCCACCTCCTTAAACTTCGTAAAACTCATCCAACCAAATCAGCCCCACACTCATGACCTCTACTAAATCTATCAAACAAATTACACTCAGACTTAACACACCATCAATACCAACGGTTTAGATCGCTGGATAACTCCCTCTCATTTACTCACTCAAATACAATAGGCAATACTATTTGGATCATCCCTTTCCCTTCCCTACGACCTTGCCGCAGCCAACCTCCCCTCCCTCTACCCCGTGTCCCCATCGTCCCTCCCCCTCACAAGTGACACCACCGTCAACCCCTCCCCTTCTCTCCCCGAGATCATAATATTAGCACAAAATATATGCTAGTAAGTATAGAGGACATGTAATCATATCAGCCAAGGTAGAAATATAAGATTATTCATGAAGCTATCTTGCTCCCTAGGCACCTTGCATCAACCCTATTTTAGTGTTGCATCAGCCCCTTACGCTACCTCATGCTAGCCGTATGACGATGGTCTTTCCTTGCAAATGGTTGCATGTGGACGACCACAGGCTTTCATTGCCTCATCATCCCTCATCCTCCTACCTCTTTGTGCAATCTGCACAACCCACCTTCCACTAACATTGGTCCCTCACAACCGGAATCAGCTTCTTTGCCGAGTGTTTGAAGCACTCGGCAAAGCCTAGAAAACACTCGTCGAAGGCTTTACCGAGTGTGACACTCGGCAAAGAAAGCTCGGCGAACTATACATTGGCAACGTTTTTTTTGTCGAGTACTTTTTATCGGGCACTTGGCAAAGTCTTTGTCGAGTGCCAACATGTACTCGGCAAAGAAAAGTCACCATAACGGTGATTGGTAACGGCGACGGAGCCTTTGCCGAGTGTCCACTATACTGACACTCGGTAAATAGGATCCCTTTACCGAACGTATTAGGTGACACTCGGCAAAGAGTTTTCATCTTTACCGAGTGTTCGTCGGACTAGCTTTCGGCAAAGAGATCGTCAGCGGGCTCCTTTGTCAGTGTCCAAGTAAGGCACTCGGCAAAGTATGCTTTGCCGAGCGTCGCCCGGCCCAACACTAGGCAACGTACCCTTTTTGCCGAGTGTTGGGCCGGACGCTCGGTAAAGATAACGACCGTCAGCTATAGACGGCTGCTGACGGTCCTTTGCCGAGCGTCACCATTCACCGAGTGTTTGACACTCGGCAAAGAAGTCTTTGTCAAGTGTCTGACTATGCCGAGTGTCCTACCCTCGGTAAAGGTTGTCGTTACCGAGAGTCTTTCTTTGCTGAGGGTGGCACTTGACAAAGAAAGCTTTGCCAAGTGCCCGACAAAAGGCACTCGGCAAAGCTCTGAGCATTGGGTAAAGACCCAGATTACGGTAGTGCCTTACACTTGTGCTATGTGGTTGTTTGAAATTGTGAGCAAGACAGAGCTGTGCTACATTATATATTAATTATGGAGCAAGCATTTACACTAAACTTTCATTTGCTAATATTCGCTAGTGATATATATAGGTGAAAAGTTATGGTGTCATATTAGCACTAAATATTTTGGATAACTGATCTATCATCGCTATTTTAGCGTATATATTCTAACTATTAGCGTTGAGTTCCCCCACCACTGCAAGCTGCAAGAAAATGTTAAAGAAAAATTCTCCTTATTTGTTACAAGTTGAAGCAAACTATAGCCTAACCCATTAGACTTTAGCTTCGATCTTTGTAAAAAACAATCATGTAAAATATATAAAATATTCCCCCTTTCGTAATATATCACTGTTGAGATTTTCTATAGTATTCAATAAAAAAACTACTGCCTCCATTCTTTTTTATTTGTTGCTGTTTTATTTAAAAATAAATTAGCGGATAACAAATATTTTAAAACGGAGGTAGTATTAGCGTTGAGTATTAAACGGGTCTTAGTCACATCTATGTGAATGGGGTGATGTGGGATTTTTCAAAGAATACGATGTGATAATCCTTGTTTTTCAGTATCGGCGTGGTCTGCGTCCCACTTTTTGTCCTGCTTGAATCGGAGAATATATAATCAAATCACAAGCAGAAAAGGATGCGGCACGCATTTCAATTGTTCAACCCATGTCGCCATCCTTCCCTAACACGTACAAAAAACAACAATGAACGGGCGAGCAAAACAATAGTGTTGTTGCCTCCATGCATGTTAGGGATGACAATTTGACTCTTAAATTCAGCTCATATTCAAAATTGGTCCATAGTTTATATTTTGATCTAGCCCTTTCTATAAAGCAAAGAGCATATCCTAACTAAACGTTCCCAATTACCCATAGTTGACCGCTCTTTCTAGCCTTTGTTGATTTCCTGCGCTGTGTCTGTCTTATGCCTCGTTCTAAGTCCCACATGATGCAACACTGTTGGCGGCTGAGTGACTGTTGCCCTTCCAAGCTTTAGTGCCTTTAGTCATAGCTCACACCCCACAGCACCTCTTCGAGCGCTCGTGGCTGTCTCTTCTTGCGTGTGGATCAATCCTACATCAGTCGTCCGCCCAATTGCTCCCTGCTCTTTGGTCCATGATGTCAACATGCCTTCACGCTTCCAGTCTGTTGTTGGTTTGCCTCCTATACTACCTATTAAGACTCTAAGGGGTAAGTCTGTTGTTGGTTTGCCTCCTATACTACCTATTAAGACTCTAAGGGGTAGGCTGTCCCATTCCTGGTTCTGTCATTCTCATTCCGAACCCTTGTGTGTTTTCATTCTCATTCCCATGCGCCCTGTGTGTTTTCATTCCCATTCTCAACTGTGTTCTGACCCGTTTCTCATTCCCAATTGTGTCACTCCCCGCACTGTCTTTCTCATTTCCTCTCCCCGCAAAGCTCATTCTCATTCGCACGTGCATGCCACGTCTAGCTAAAATTAAATTAAAAAAACACAAATGTGGCCCTAATGGGATTTGAACCCGCGACCTCTCAAGTAAATGTGCTCGTAGCTACCACTACACCACATGTGTGTTTATGTTAATATTTGTTACAGTAAAAATATCTACTACATCTCTCCCAAAGCCCACCTGCTACTCTTACACAATGTGTATTACTAGATAATTATCAACAACGAGATTCCCGAATTATATTTTTGGACAGAGAGTAGTATTTAAAGAAGAGTCTTGCATGCAACTTCTTTTGTTTGAGTAAGTTTTCAACTTAAATTCCTTTTTTATATGTGTGACATTTATTCTTCGTAATATTTTGTCCATGGATCTGACTTGTGAGTCATTTTTATAAACTAACGCCAAAGATGAATCCATGTTTCTTACTTGGAAACCCCGAACAAACACCACTGGCAGGAGGCGCTCGCGTTGGCGTCGCTCATCGACGATGAGAAGAACCTTGGCAACTGCCAGTTCGACCTCTGGAAGCAGTCCTACTTGGCCGCATGCGTCGCTATGTTCGGCATGCTCCGGCGCAGCCGTCGCTTGGACGCGGTCCAGAGTGGCTACACCGCTGTCCATATTCAAACGAGGGACCTCATAGTCGTTGCCAACGCTGGCGACTCTCGGGTTGTTCTGGGCACCGCATCCGACGACGGCGCTGTCACGCCATCTAGCTCATCATCCACCTGAAGCTCAACCAGCCACGTAAGTCGCTACTGACCGGCCATAAATTCTTGTGCGCTGGGACGACGCTTGTTGTTGATGTTGTGTGAGTGTCCTCGAACAAGATGTATGTAGAGGAGTAGCACATCTGGAGGTGCAACAGCTAGGTGTACTACCTCGCTGATGAGCCCGGGGTGCACTTCGTTTAGCAGCCCAGCCAAAAGTCATCGGTACTCGTCATGTCACGCGCGTTCGACGACTACTATATCAAAGACTGTGGCGTCATCTTAGCGACAGAGGTGACGCAGAGGAGGACCGACAACAATGACCACTTGCCATCGCCGAGGTAGCTTTTGTGCTGGCCTGCCTTTAATTCTCTTCGCAAACGCACACACTTACCTTTTTATTTAAGCAAACATGTATGGTTGTACGTGCCAGATGACTAACGATGTACGAGGGAACTTCTACCGATAGGTGTGGCACGTGCTCTCCAATGATGAGACCATGTAAATCATGGTATATATCGAAGTCTGTATGATACTGATGTTTGTAATGTAGTAGTGAAACAGTTAAATTAAAATAACAAAATTTATATATGGCTAGGATCACAAATGAATTATGAAACATTTTCTTATAACAATATAAGACACATTATATATATAAGTTATCATGGTATTGTGTGTTTCCGTTGCAACGCACGGGGCACTCATCTAGTTCTTTTATTAAGCTTTTAACCGTGTAAGATGGTGAATTGAGAAGAAATTTGATTAATTGTGCTATTGAATTGTTGAAAAACCATTATCTCTGTCATATTCGACGGATATTTAAAACCCGTTCGAAATTAGATAGACATAGGTATGAATATGAATTTCTATCTGCAGGTAAGGTTAGGGACGAATATTAGTTATAACCATAAATATAATTACAGGCTAATATTTGCAATATTAGGATTCCAGCCATCTCTAATGCATGCGCTCCGATCCTCTCTCCGCGTCTCGTTCCCGCTGCTGCCATGGCACGCAATCTTCTATTTTATAAAATCAAATCAAATCGAATCGAGAGGTGAAACCTGCTTCCGGTAACAGGTTGTGCATGCAGCCGTAGGCCTTTCTCTAGTACATACTACATATACGGATATACATATACTACGAGAGTAGGTAGCTAGCCCGGGGTTGAAATCCTAATACTTCAAATTTTTAATGATTGACTAAATTTATATGTCTATATCTATCTATATCTGAAAAGATAAAATTTCTCTCCAAATCTTTACCCCGCACCGTCTACTCTCACTCCTAAATTCTGTATATCCTATATACTTCACGTGTTCAAGATCAATTACTTGTTATTACATCCATGCCGAAGAACTGCCAACACGTAGGATCGTGTCTCTAACTCGGTCATTAATGAATACAAAATAAAACGGAACTAGGATATGAGTTCTATTAAAAGGTCATTTTTTTATATAAAAAGAAAAGTCAAGGACGAGTAGGGCACAGAATGCGTTCCGAATACAGCTGTGTGTCCATCTTCTATATTAATAGCGATAGGATTTTCGAAAACGAAAAACACATTGCCAGCAGCCCAAAAAAACATCGGCTCAAGTAACCATACAGTTAGACGGGAAGATATGGCACGCTCTTCCAGTTCCAGCTATATCGTCGAACGAATGTTCACCAAGATATGAACGTCATAGTCATAGATATTATTAACGTCCAAACATAACGGAAGGAGAACCCATGATAATTGATCTCATAGTCTGTTTGAAACACAAAACATCGTATAAATTATATGGAATTTTCGAAAGAATCGGTTTAATTTAGTAGAAAATGTTAGATTATGTAGTGACTAAAATCGATTCCTAAGCTCCTAAAATATCAATCCGTACCAGAACAACCTTAATGATGAGTAGATATAATCTATTGAAAGGTTAATAGGTATACATACCTTCGTTGTTGTCTAAGGCTGACATAGCGATGACAACGACGTCTTGCATCGTAGACCTGCCTCCTCTATGGCTTCCTCCTTGAGTGTTCTGTCGAGGTAGAGGATGAGGATTCCTATCGCGGTGATGGATCTTCACATCCGGTGGTGCATCTAATTTTGTAGATGATAACTTTTTTAATTGAAATCATTTCGACTCTAAAAAATTACATCTAATTTTGTTAAATTTAAAATCAAATTTTGCAAACGACATCGAATGAGAAAATTGTCAAAATGAAAGTTCTAGAACTTCAAAAGTTATTCAACTTTGTAGCTGACAACTTTTTTATTTGAATTTGTTTACGGTTTCAAACAAGTAATTTACACTCAGTTGGTTGTAATATGTGGACAAGAAAACTACAAACTAGACATAAAGTATGCTATATTCGGAGTGGTAGTAGAGGGTACACGCGAGAGTGAGGTTGGTGATTTGATTCCTATGCGGGCGGGTGGGGTGTGCCGAGGCCTCTCCTTAAATAAAATAATTTTTTGCTGTTTTTAAAACCCGTTTTTTTGATTCTGAAAACAATTTTCACTGGCGGTTTTATTACGCCGATCGCCACTGGAACAAGCACGTGCACAACCCTGGAGGTACTCCTAATGGGCTCCAACATGATACATGGCCTAATGGCCCAACAGACGGTGTCGCAACCCTAAAACAGAATCTAAGCGTTGACTTATTTCGACGATTACCATTGACTCCGGATGAATTTTAAGGTGGGACCAGTTGAGTTGGTTAGATAATCTTCGACCATATCAAGTTCTTCACAATCGGAGTCAGGATGCGTCCTAGCCGTCCATTTTAGTGCAGACTGGTCCTAAAACTTGAGATGGAATCACAACCGAGCCAGACTTGATCTCCTTCCTGTTGTGGACGCCCTTGCTGCTCCTCCTCGACACCTTAGCCTTTTCCAAGTCCTTGATGGTCCTCTCCAAAGTTACTAATCATTAAAACATCCATGGCACCAAGCGTAAGCTCTAAAACACAATTGACTAGGTTAGAACGAACCTGGAGATTCAGCTTTCGTGCACGTGCTCGTGTTGTTAGTCCATGCATTGTTTGTATGTGAGTGATATCCTCATCAATCTCCCCCACTTGAATTGGAGTCGTCCTCAACTTAGGCGGTGGGAAAGGGGGTGGTCAAGCAACCCTAGGACGTACAAGGCCTTTAGGCCCAGAAACAGGCGCCGTTGATCTCCGGTAGATTCTGGACATCATTTTTCTATGATGATTCTTATCAGCTCCTACCATATATTGATGTGGGACTAGTTGGGTTGGAAAGCTTATCTCCTTTTGTAACACCCTGAATTTGGGGGTGTAAATTTTCTTCCTTAACATCCACAAATTCGGGCGTTACCTTCCCTTTTCATTCCTTTTCGCTATGTCTTGTCTCTTTCAAAGTTCTAGAGAGAGAGTTAACTCGATGTCCTGTATTAATAAACCCTAGAAATGATTTTTGGTTGTTGCACCATGTCGGAACTTGCATCTATTTTTTGTTTGTTGAGTAAATTTGTGAAGCATGCATTTAGTAAAGAAATTAGAGCTAAAACAGAAAATAGGAAAAAAAAGGAAAAAAACCCAAACCACCCCCTCTCTCCTTGCAGCCTGGCGTGGCGCGCGACTTAGCTGTGGCCTGCCCTGCGGCCCAGCCGAGGCCCCGCCTCCTCTCTCCTCGCGGCCCAGCTCAACCGCTTGCCCGCGCCTGTCACGCGCGTGTGCGTGTGGGCAGTTGTCCTGCGCCGCCACCCGCGTGGGGCCCACCTGTTAGCTCGCACCCACGATTATCTTCAACCTGCGCCTGGGCCCAGTTCTTGCCAACCACCCGCTCGCCCTTCTCCTTTCACGCCCCTCTTGCTCGACGCCGCGCAAGCTAGAGAAGTGGAACCCGCCCGCTCACGCCGAATCGCTCGGCTTGGAACTCGCCGCGGAGACCGTCTGCGCCCCGTCCGAGGTGAGCTTGCCCTCTTCCCCCCTCCACATTCCTCTCCTCTTCTCTTCTTGTAGTGTCCGACGCGGCATCCGCCCGCCATGGCTAGAGCTCGGCCGAGCGTCCCAGCCAAACTTCTCCCCCCTTTCTCTCTTCGGTCGCTTGACCGCAAGCACTCCCAGTCAGCTCTCTCTCCCTCTCTTTCTCTTATTCTCCCTTCTGCGAGCCCTCTCCCTTGCCGCGGACGGCGGTCGCCGTGGCCACACGCCGAATGCCCCTCCCCTCGTCCCCCTTCCCAGTCCGACCGTGGCGTGGATCGCGGCCGGCGTGCCCGTGCCCCGGTGTGGCTCGCGGCCTGTGCGCCCTTGCCCGCACGGCTTGTGCGGTGGTCGGCAACGCAACCCCGGTGTGGCTGCCTACGTTCCCATGTGGTGTGCCCCGGCGTGGCTGCCTGCGTGACCCTGCGTAGTGTGTTTCGGCGCAATGTGTTCCCGCACGGCGTGTTCGCGGAACCGCGTGCACTCGGCAGCCCAAAGCGCGCCCTCATAGCTTGCACTTGTATTCGCGTGCGTGCAACACATCATTGGGTTTCCGACGACGTCCGTCTACCCCCTAGATGAACCCCGTCTACCCCCCTAGACGACCCCATCTACCCCCTACGTGTGCATAGCCCTGCCATCACATCCATCGCTTATTCGCACGTCGTTCGCACACGTCGAGCATGCTGTCGGTCCATGTAGTCGCGCGTCAGTAATCCACTTCACTTAGAATCGCTCACGTTAATTAATTTACGTAGTTAAACAACGACTAACCAAGTAGCGAGCCAATCAAAACCAAGTGTGACTCTATTGGTGCATGTGATTAATACCTGTTAGTATGGCTAGGTCGAATTAGATGTTATAATGATTAATCGCATAGCATATGTGTAATACCTCTTGACCATAGCTTTAGCCGTTGCGATTCCTTTTTCTCTCTCGCGTAATTGTAAATACAAGCTTTTATGTCAAGTGTGTGTTAAACTGATTTATTTCCTTATATGGTGTATTGTACCTTTCCTGATTTAAGATGTGAATGTATGTTTGCACTCGCATAGAGAACGGTTCGTTTGCAGAGTCCGAAGAGATCGTAGGAGAAGACCCTGAGCAGCAGCTGGTTGGTGAAGGCAAGTGTCCCTTGACCCAACTATGTCCTATACATTTTATAATTCACTCCCTGGATTTACACAATTTATACCTAAGGATTGACTAGCTTTGTTTATCATGTCCTTGTTTACCTATGTGGGTTGGATTATTTTGGATTAGCTCTATGCTAGTGCTTCACCCTAATCAATGAACATGATGAGATTATTTATGATACGTTGTTTTCCCTTTTGATTATGATGATGATATTGCGACATTTATGGGGACTCGAGCAGTTTCTCGAGTGCCTCTCCGTAAGGATTGGTTCGTTGGTTGACCACCCGGGAAAATAGTACAACCATGAGGGTGGTATGAGACGCCTTTAGCTGAATAATTTGAGGAACTGAGGTGTAGTTTGCTTCACCGTCGTGCCGTCAATAGGGCTCGGTGTATGCGGCTCGATCTGCCGAGGGTGGTTTGCCCCTTCAGGAGGAGTGCAGTACATTTAGGAAACCTAACGGACGACTACAGACTCAGGGAATCTTTGTAAAGGCTACATAGTGAAACCTTGCCTATTCACCTTGGTAGTATTTAAGGGTTTGATTGACCCGAGGAAAAAAGGAATCACGCCTCGTGGGTAAAGTGTGCAACCTCTGCAGAGTGTTATGAAACTGATATATCAGTCGTGCTCGCGGTTATGAGCCTCCTTGGGAGCTCCATTGATTAGAGACACATTGATCAGAGATACTTTGTTTACAGGTGATAATGAGGACGATGATGGTTTTGGTTATGATTATGGTTATGGTTTCTAGTATTCTTTTCGTTTGGAAAGGGTTCTTTTGGGTTAACAACTTGGGTAAATGTTAAAACCTGGCTCTCTACTAGTAATAATTACCTAACCAACTAAAAGCAACTGCTTGACCTTAACCCCACATAGAGCTAGTCCACTACCGGGCCAAACGGGACAATTCCTATGTATGTTGATGTGTACTCACCCTTGCTTTACACACCAACCCCCTAGGTTGTCCACATTGCAACCACTGCTCAGGAGAAGATGAAGTCGTGGTGGAGGATTTCCAGGAGTTCCAAGAGTACGATGAGTTCTAGGCGTAGGTTAGCGGCAAACCCCCAGTCGGCTGCCTGTGAAGGTCATGTTTAGCTACATTTTGTTTTCGCACTTTGATATATGTTAATGACTATGTGGATGTCTCGAACATCATGATGTAATCAACTATTACCCTCTTTTATGTTATTATTTGAGAACTATGTGATGATGTCCGGTTATGTAACTATTGTGTACGTGAATTACTGATCCTGGCACGTACATGGTTCACATTCGGTTTGCCTTCTAAAACCGAGTGTGACATAACTGGTATCAAAGTCGTGCTGACTGTAGGACCGCTAACCTAGAGTAGAATGGACGTTCTAAGGATTATAGACCCCTATTCTCGCCTTGACCTTCATGTCATTTCAAAAGTTGGTCATCTCGACCAAATATATGTTTTATTATATATATTATACCTTGCTGAAAATTTTGTTTTATTACATTTCCTATTTTTATGGTCTACTTGCTGGTCATACTAGTTCTATTCTTACTCTTATGCTTATGGTGTCTTTTGTAGATGGCTCGTCTTAAACACACGGCACGGAAGTCAGCCATTCCTTTCTTGCCCTCTCGTCTCATGGAGCGTTTGCTTCGTCACCTCATGACTGGTCAGTCCAGCCATTTGGAGAGGTTGCACCACCACCTGCATGAGGAGCAGGAGCGTCAGCGATAGCAGTTGGAGCAGCAGGGCTCTTCTTCCTCGCCTCAGCAGGAGGTAGAGTCTACGAGACACTGCTCTCCTGTGCCCCTGCTAGAGGTGCCCCCTGCACCACCACTAGGCGTCCAAGCCACTGAAGTAGCTGCTAGAGGAGACCCCAACAACGGAGGCGGCAACGACAACAGCTCGAGCCACAGCACTGACCTCTCAGAGGAGCAAGAGCCGGAGGGATGGGTTGCTCGACCCATCACTCATGACGTCACTCGCGGGTGTCACTTCCACGATGTGCTCGACACCTTGCTGCGTCAGGCACTCGACCGGCGCACTTGGTCCATCGAGTATCGTTGTGTTGTCTTCTAGCACAGTCGTGAGGCATACCCGGACCGCTGGGAGGCGACTTGCTTGGTGCGCCGTTCGGATAATGGTCTCCGGGGTGCAGACGTCTACTCGGAGCATTATTTTGTCTCTGAGTGGGACTCAGTCGAGGCGGCCATGTAAGATGCTACACGTCATGCGCTTTCTCACTACTACTCGGTGCTTAGTGGGGTGGCCGATGGTCTCGACCTAAGGTATTACCCCCGCCATCTATCTGGCAGCATAGGAGGCGTGATTGTCTCACCTATTGGTGAGGGCAATCCTAGGTTAAGCAGCATAGTCAACTTAGCCACCGTGCTAAACATGGAGCTGGACCATGCTTTAGACGAGCTGAGTAGGGCTCGTGCTGAGATTGCCCAGTTGTGGGCTGAGCGCACGGAGCGCCGTCACTTGGAGGATGACTCCCTCGCTCCCGTCGGGACTCAGCACCCGTATCGCTCGCCTCAGTGTAGACACCATGCCTACGACAACCCTGACTGCAGGACCCGGGTAAATTTAGGGACATAGATCATCAGCGTCGGAAGTTGTAATAAATGTTTAAAATAGAAGTCTTAGCCTTAGTCTTAGTCTTATTCTCAGTTGCCTTAGTTAGTCAGGTTAGTTTGCTTATCCTGTATTTTTATGCTTGTCATGATGAACTATGTTGGATTTGGATCTTTGTAATGACTGTCTCCAGAGTGTGGGTACCCCCTACACTTTGGTTTACCTGTTAATGTTAACAAAATTAATTATCTAGTTGGGAAGCCTTTTTATCTCTACTTTCCTCTTTATCAAGCTATGTTTGCCTGTGTTGGGAGTCAGTGAAGATGCTTGTTTGTTTAGTGTTGTGAAGAACTCTATACTCTTTTCTTATGCTGCAAGATTTGCAAGTTTAGTTCTCATGTGTGATTGCATTTCACAGATGTCAGACAACAGGCGCAGAGGAGGGAGGCGTGCTCAACAGGAGCAACATGCACCGCAAGATGAGGCACCTCAGCAGCAGTTGCCACCACCGCCCCCGATGACAATAGAGCAGATGTTTCTAATGCAGACTCAGGCAGTCCAAGCGATTAGTCAGACTCTGGCCGCCATGCAGCAAGTGTAGTAGCAGCAGCCCCCACCTCAACCTCAGATGCAAGTGCAGATGCCTCAGATGCCCAGAGATAAGTGTGCTGAATTCATGAGAGGTCATCCCTCAGTGTTCGCTCACTCTGCTGACCCCATGGATGCTGAAGATTGGCTGCCTACCATGGAGCGAGAGTTGCACACCGCTCAGTGTGATGATAGAGATAAGGTTTTGTATGGTCCCCGTCTGTTAAGGGGAGCAACTCAGTCTTGGTGGGAGTCCTACCTCGTCACCCATGCCGACCCCGATGCCATCACTTGGGAAGAATTCAGAGATAATTTCCGTCGGTATCATGTCCCAGCAGGTCTGATGACAGTGAAGAAAGAGGAATTTCTAGCGCTCAAGCAAGAGCCCATGTCAGTCAGTGAGTACAGAGACAGATTTCTGCAGCTGTCCTGCTATGCTCCTAAAGATGTCAACACAGATGCCAAGAGGCAGTATCGTTTCTTGAGATGCTTGGTCGATCCCCTGCACTATTAGCTGATGAACCATACCTTCCGCACATTTCAGCACCTGATCGACAGAGCAATCATGAATGAGAAGAAAAGCAAGGAGATAGAGGATCGCAAGCGCAAGATTGGTGGACCCTAGCCTAGGAGCAACAATCACCCCCGTTTCTTAGGCAACCCACCTTAGTAGTTCAAGTAGAACCAGCGCCCGCCTCAGCAGCAGTTTCAGAGGTAGTACCATCAGCATCAGCAGTAGTATCGCTAGAAGAGCCAACCAGAAGGAAGTTAGTTCCAGAGGCAGAATCAGCAGACACCTCGTCTTCCTGCCTTAGCAACCAAATAGAGTAGTCAAGCAGCCCCAGTGCAAGGAGGAGGCAGAGCATGCTTCCATTATGGAGAGAAAGGCCATTGGGTGATGCATTGTCCAAAGAAGGTAGCTCAGCAGCAGCCAGACCCTAGTGCCCCAGCAAAGTAGAATGTGTCTCAGCCAGGAGCAGGCAATTGCGTCCAGACACGTTACAACCATGGGAGACTGAACCATTTGGAGGTTGAAGCAGTCCAGGAGACACCAGGCATCATAATAGGTATCTTTCCAATCGAATCCCATCTTGCAGAAGTGTTATTTGATACTGGAGCAACGCATTCATTTATTGCTGCATCATGGGTAGAGGCACATAATCTTCTAATAACTACCATGTCAACACCAATTCAAATTGATTTAGCCGGTGGTAAAGTTCAAGCCGATGGGGTATGCTTGAATGTAAGTGTGGAAATAAGGGGGATAGAGTTTCTCGCTAACCTCATAGTGATGGGTACTCAGGGAATAGATGTTATCCTAGGGATAAAATGGCTAGATAAGTACCAAGCAGTTATCAGTTGTGATAAGAGGATAGTGAAGTTGGTGTCCCCACTAGGACAAGAAGTGGTGACTGAGCTAGTCTCACCCTAGCCAAGGAAAGGAGGTTGTCACCAGATGGCTCTTGATAGCAAGGAGGCCGATCCACTCGAGACTACCAATGTTGTGTTAGAGTTTCTGGATGTGTTCCCTAAACATTTACCAAGTATGCCACCTGAGCGAAAAGTTGAGTTTGCCATAGAGCTTATTCCTGGAACCGCCCCATATCTAAAAGAGCCTATAGGGTATCTGGATCAGAGTTGGTTGAGCTCAATAAACAAATAGATGAGCTGTCAGAGAAAGGTTACACTAGACCAAGTACCTCACCTTGGGCCGCCCTTGTCCTGTTCGTGGAGAAGAAGGATGGCACTAGGAGGATGTGCATTGATTACCGAGCTCTGAATGAAGTCACAATCAAGAACAAGTACCCCTGCCTATAATAGAAGATCTGTTTGACCAGCTAAGAGGGGCCAACGTGTTTTCAAAGATAGATCTGAGGTCAGGTTATCACCAGCTTAGGATTCGACCTTCGAACATCCCGAAGACGACATTTATTACCATGTATGGGCTGTATGAGTACACCGTTATGTCTTTTGGCCTAACGAATACACCAGCCTTCTTCATGAATCTAATGAATAGTGTATTCATGGATTATCTCGACAAGTTTGTGGTGGTATTCATTGATGACATTCTCATATATTCTCAAAGTGAGGAGGAGCATGTGGATCATCTGAAGACGGTATTGCAGAGATTGCGAGAGCACCAGCTGTATGCAAAGTTGAGCAAGTGCGAGTTCTAGATTGATAAAGTCCTATTCTTGGGTCACATTATAAACAAAGATGGATTGGCTATGAATCCGAAGAAAGTGGCAAACATTCTGAACTAGAAAGCTGTAACACCCCTGGTGTTACAAGAAATAAAACTTTGGCATGACATCATATGTATTAGCATTTCGTTATGTATGTTACACCTAGAATGCATCCACTAGGTAAACATTTCAAAACAAGTTGTGATGTGATGACTTGACTTGATCTTTAACCCTAGGATAGGGTACTTACCCAAGGATTAGAAGCATGTGGGTGTGTGAGATGATAATTTGAGTATTATCTCAAAAGTTAGTGGAGATGTTCAAGAGAGACTGAATTTGGAAAGTCTGAGTGCCACTTAAACTCTAGAACACTTAAAACCTTAGTAGAGACCCTAGAAACCCTAATAAGTGCTATATAAGGTGACTCCAATTTCTATGCACTTTTGGACCAAAGTGCATATATCAAAGTGGTAGAGTAACAAAAACTAAGCAACTTTTACATTTTGAGATTTTCATGTTTTGTGAAGCAAATTGGAGTAAATTGCAAAATATCCCAAAGTTACCCATATACTTAACTCTGAAATACAGTGTTAACTGGCCGAATTCAATCCCAATTATCTCCTGGCATGGGGAGAATTTGCCATGGGTCACTACAACAAATTTGTAGAGCTACTATAATAGTACAAGTTTGAGCCCTAGAGCTATACAGAAATTGGAGTAAAATGGCCTGGAAGCTAGGCTATCAGTCATGTGATGGTCTAAAAGTCAGACTAACAGTTGCATCGGATCGAATTTAGAACCAAATTATGCTCAATCGAGTGAATGTATGATCAAGAATCTTATAACAAAGTTGAAGCCAGTATAATGGACAACAACTTTGATACAGTCAGATTGGTAGTCCATCACATAAAAATTGGAGAATGAAGCTCCTCAAGTTGCGTTGTCAAGCTGATGAACAAAGCCATTCAGTAGATACAGTAACTGAAGAAGATCGCAGATTCATAGAACCTGCCACCAGCGATCCTCGCACCGTGATCCGCGCTGATGCTGCGATTAATGCTCTGTGGCGCGTAGATAACTATGTGAGGTAAAAAGATCGGGAGGGAGGTCGATTTGGTCTTAGACGTGAGCTTATCGGCTGCACTCGATTGCCTTGCGACGTGGCCGAGTGGCTGATGTCGTCGTGGGACGCCAGCGATCTCAGTCGCGCCATGCCATATGTTGTCTTACCTCGTCGTCGCGAGTCGTGGAGAGTAACTAGGGATTGCCATAGGACCTTGCCCCAGTGCGTGCCACGATGATCTCGCCTTAGTAACAATATCCCGTCACTATCGTGATCCGAATCTTGTTCAAATTTGGAGCAACCGTGGCCGGCCTCTATAAATTGAGCGTCTCCCTTGCTCTGCCCCCTTGTCACGAACCCAATGCAACCCCAACCATGTCCTTCCATCCACCATAGCCTGAGGAATTGAGATTTCCCCCAAAACGGTCATTCGCGCCGCCGCGAGGCATCTCGCTATGGCCAGAGCCCTCTAAGGTAACTACGATCGGGCTTAGGAGTGTTTTGAGTTCTCTTACATGTCGTGATGCTCATCGACCCGCCTAATTGAACTCTACCGCAGCCGTAACCCTGGAACATTGCATCACCACCATGGAACACCGCAGCGAACACTCCCTCCATCGACTAACCGTTCTGTCCCTTCACCCGTCTTCCTAGCCGTCGTTCTTGAGTCCCGGTAAGTTACTGAAGCTTATCGTGCTCCCAATTCAAATTCTACCACACTGTGTTACTAGGAATGGGTCCGTGAAGGTTTTGGATCCGCGGGTGCTCATAGACTGAGCTTTAGGATGGAGTTCGTGCCTGATTTTTGATCCCCAATGGAGCGCCAAGAGTTGGATTAGGTGTAAGAACAAATTGGAGCATGGATTATAGGGTCTTGCGGGTTGTGTAGGTTCGCCGGAGTAATTGTGTCGCCGTCCTTGGTTGGGGACCTGGTTGTGTGAAGGAGGAAGAAGGGGAGGGTTTATGTGAAAATGACAGTGACTCAGAAAACAGTGCCCTAGGTTGGTTTGGAGTTATTCGAGTACCAGGGGGCTCCGTGCGAAAGAGTCACGCGGGCGCGGGCGCGCGTGCGTTTTCTCTGCCGTGGGCGGACTTGGGCCAGATCTGGCCCGACACTATTCAACATTTCTCTTTTTCTTTTTACTGTTAGCTTAGGAAATTTATAGAAAATAGTAGAAAATTGGTAAAATCATGAGACCAATTTTGCTAAACTTCTAAAATCACATAGTATTTAATAAAAATAATTCTAAAATTTTTATCCCAAACCTAGAATTATGTAGCATTTAAAGATGATTAAACCAAGCCTTTTAGAATTTTAGAAATAATTTAGCAACTCCAAAAATTGTGAAACTTTTTGGGTGGGCTTTGTATGATGATTTGGGCATTGTTTGGTCAAAAACCTAATAACTAGCCTCCTAGGCTTAACTTACTTAATACTAATAGAATACCAACTTAGGAAATCCTAGTGATTAGTTTGTACCATGAAGGAAAGTTGTATTCAAGATGCAACTTAGTACATTTCTATTGTGTAACTGCATATTCATGACATCGCATAAGCATTCATGTACATGTATTATCATGTATAGAATACGAGGAAGAAAACGTGGTTGAAGAAGAGGTTGTCTCCCAAGCTGAAAATCCTCTAGCAGAGAATAACTTTTACTTCGACATCTGCGAAGTGGATCCTAAACCTCCTGCAACTCAAGGCAAGCCCTGGTGCATTATCCCTTTCCTTGTTGTTTTAAAAACATTATCACCTTGTTTGATGCATTAGGTGATAGGAGTTGTGTGCTAAACAGTTAATGCATTTCCTTCCATGGAAAATTGATTACCATTCCTTGTTACTTGATTATTTCAAACAAGTTTTCTGATGTTTAGCCTTGCTTTAGAAAACAAAATGTTTTGTTTTAAAACCAAAGGTGATGCTTCACACTGGATGGGGATTTTTACAAAGAAAAGAATTATGATGGTGAATCCATCATGGCCATGATGGGTTCAACATCTGAAAAGAAGTACCTCTGTTAGGTAGCAAACTTTGGGTTTTAAATGATAAAGACAAGACCGAGCGGGTGACTTGCACGAGAAAGGAGTCTCTATGTAGTGTCTCCGTCTGAGTCGATTAAGGACCGAATCGATGTAGGCTTGATGATCGAGGACCTTTTAACTGACCACATGCCTCATCATGGGTAAGCTCTGCCTTAGGCAGACCAATACCAGAAACGCCACCATGCAATGGGAGTGGAGAGATGGCGAGAGTAGCGTGTACCCTTCATGGCAAGAGGCTGGATGGTGGAGTATTTGTGCTCTCGATTGGCGTGAACCCGTCCTGGTCTTGATAAACCCGGGTGTGAGTTGATATATGTAAGGAGTGAGTGCTACATATGTCATGTGGTTGGAGATCCCCAGTTGGGTATTAATCGATTCGGATCGCCATTACTTCTTGGACATGAAGACTTGGTCACTAACTTACACGTAGCAATCAAGTGAACTCAAGGGTTGATAAAAGACGGCTAGTATAGGCCAAGTGCTTGATATAAGAATAGAAAAGAATCTAGATGCAGGTAGTTACTTAAACTAACATAAAAAATAAATTTTTAAGGATCGACTCATAGTAAGCTTTTCTGTAAAAAGAATCTTTGAATCTTGATAAGTTTTACCTTGATTCCCAATAGACAGCATATCCTTGAGAGTCTTTTCCTTTCATAGGTAAGACTTGCAAAAGTACACTCCGTACTCAGGGTTTCAAACCCATGTTGTTGTAGGTGAGGAAACGACTAAGTTCTGCTGTTTCTGTTCCAAGGTGGTTTCCAAGCAGGAGGATGAAAACTAAAACTTATTTGGGGAAGGTGTTTTGCCTCCTGGTGATGTAATAATAAGTTTCTCACTCAAGTACCCAGACATGTAATAACTACTCTTTCTATATTTTTGTATGAATGTAAATTATGTTATTGTAATCCTTTCCACTTATTCTCTAGTCTGATGGTGTGTAATGTCTGCGTGATGGGTTAAGCGCTCTTGGGCGATATGATGGAGATACAGATAACCAAACTTGTCGAGTCATTATGCACACTCGCATGACTGTCTGAGGTCCATAGAACAAGGACATCTGTGGGTGGGCCTAAAACCTTGGGAGGTTCCGTCACAAAAGTGCCAACAAATGCTCGAGGAATCAAGAGCTTCATTGGAATGGCCGAATATTATCGATGAATCATTGAAGGACTTTCGAAGATTACGAGGCCGATGACAGCTTTGCTAGCAAACAAAGTTAAGTTCAAGTGGACCTAGAAGTGCCAAGAGGCCTTCAAAGCGCTAAAGGAGAAGTTGACTATGGTGCCTATCTTAGTCTTGCCTGATGTGCACAAGCCCTTCTCGGTGTATTGTGACACTTGCTACACTGGCTTGGGATGTGTACTGACACAAGAGGGAAGAGTTGTGGCTTACTCGTCCCGACAACTGCAGGTTCATGAGAAAAACTATCCAATCCATGACCTAGAGTTAGCAGCAGTGGTTCCTGCACTAAATACATGGAGGCATTATCTGTACGGGCAGAAGTGTGATGTTTATACAAACCACAAGAATCTGAAGTACATATTCACCCAGTCGGAGATGAATATGAGACAACAAAGATAATTAGAGCTAATTAAAGATTATGAATTGGAAGTTCACTACCATCCAGGCAAAGCGAACATGGTAGCAGATGCTTTAAGCAGGAAAAGTGAAAGGGAAATGTGCCCTTGGGCCATTTCTAAGTGTTTTGGTGATTTAGTGTCCAACACAAGTGCCTAAGTGTAAAGAGGTGGACAAAGTACAAATCAAGGATAAAGGTATGTTTCTCAGACTTAGTACATTGTTTTATGGACTAATGTATTGTGTCTAAGTGCTGGAAACAGGAAAAATCCAATTGGAAATGTCTTGGCTCGAGCAGCCAAGAATCTGCTGTGTCTGGGTGCACCGGACAGTGTCCGGTGGTGCACCGGACAGTGTCCGGTGCGCCAGGCTGGTTCGAGCGAACTGGTCGCTCTCGGGAATTCACCGGCGACGTACGGCTATAATTCACCGGACTGTCCGGTGTGCACCGGGCTGTCCGGTGAGCCAACGGTCGGCTGGGCCAACGGTCGGCCGCGCGATCTGCGCGGGACACGTGGCCGAGCCAACAGCTAGAAGGGGGCACCGGACTGTCTGGTGTGCACCGGACATGTCCGGTGCGCCAACGGCTCCAGGTCTGCCAACGGTCGGCTTCGCCATTTAAGGAAAGAAATCTGGCACCGGACAGTGTCCGGTGTGCACCGGACTGTCCGGTGTGCCAGACGACAGAAGGCAAGAATTGCCTTCCCTGATTGCTCTCAACGGCTCCTAGCTGCCTTGGGGCTATAAAAGGGACCCTAGGCGCATGGAGGAGTACACCAAGCATTCCTACAACATTTCTAAGCACCAAGACATAGTTTTGGCGCATTCGTTTCATTGTGATAGCATATAGAGCTCTTGTGGAGTTGTGAACTCATTGAGTCGTGTTGCGAGCTCTTGTTGCGATTTGTGTGCGTGTTGACACTCTGATTCTTGTGTCTTGTGTGCGTTGCTAATCCCTCCCTTGCTCCATGTTCTTTGTGAATTTCAAGTGTAAGGGCGAGAGGCTCCAAGTTGTGGAGATTCCTCGCAAACGGGATTGAGAAAAAGCAAACAAAACACCGTGGTATTCAAGTAGGTCTTTGGACCGCTTGAGAGGGGTTGATTGCAACCCTCGTCCGTTGGGACGCCACAACGTGGAGTAGGCAAGCGTTGGTCTTGGCCGAACCACGGGATAACCACCGTGCCATCTCTGTGATTGATCCTTGTTGGTTATTGTGTTTTGTTGAGGATTCCTCTTTAGCCACTTGGCAATTATTGTGCTAACAATTAACCAAGTTTTTGTGGCTATAAGTTTTTGAAGTTTTACAGGATCACCTATTCACCCCCCCTCTAGGTGCTCTCAATTGGTATCAGAGCCGTTCTCTTCAAGAAAGGGACTAACCGCCCGAAGAGATGGATCCTAAGGGCAAGTGGATGGTGATCAACGACAAGGAGAAGGAGTCCTTCATCAACGAGCCGCAACCCCTTGCTCTCAAGGCAACAAGAAGCAAGGAGGCACTACCTAGCAAGGTGGCACAGATTGAGGCGGCCGGACTTAATGATGAAGAGATGGCCCTCATCATCAAAAGATTCAAGACGGTGCTTAAGGGTCGCAAGGGACAGCCAAGCAAGACCAAAGCCAAGGGGAAGCGCTCATGCTTCAAATGCGGTAAGCTTGGTCATTTTATTGCTAATTGTCCCGACAATGATAGTGATCAGGAACAAGGGAACAAGAGGGAGAAGAAGAAGAAGTATAAGAAGGCAAAAGGCGAGGCGCATCTAGGCAAGGAGTGGGATTCGGATTGCTCCTCTTCCGACTCTGACAATGAGGGACTCACCGCCACCGCCTTCAACAAATCGGCCCTCTTTCCAAACGAGCGTCACACATGCCTTATGGCAAGAGAGAAGAAGGTATGTACTCAAAACTCTACTTATGCTTCTTCAAGTGAGGACGAATCTAGTGATGAGGATGAAATAGATTATTCATGTTTGTTTAAGGGCCTAGATAGAATCAAGGTAGACAAAATTAATGAATTAATTGATGCCTTGAATGATAAGAATATGCTTTTAGAAAAGCAAGAGGATTTGTTGTATGAAGAACATGATAAATTTGTAGAAGCACAAAAGTCTCTTGCTCTAGAAATTAAAAGGAATAAAATGCTCTCTAGTGAATTATCTTCTTGTCATGAAACTATTGCTACGTTAAAAAGTTTTAATGATGATTTAAATGCT
Organism: Zea luxurians; assembly: GCA_029449295.1. NCBI lineage: Eukaryota > Viridiplantae > Streptophyta > Magnoliopsida > Poales > Poaceae > Zea > Zea luxurians. The sequence continues at coordinate 741,498 of JAOPSE010000194.1, read as the reverse complement.
AAACTAGAAGTAGCTAGTAAATCTAATTCTTGTGTAGAAATTGTTGAAACTTGTAATAGGTGTAAAGATTCTGACATTGATGCTTGTAGTGATCATTTAGTTTCAATTTCCAAATTAAATGAGGAATTAGCTAGTCTTAATGCCCAACTTAAGACTAGCAAGAATGAATTTGACAAGCTAAAATTTGCAAGGGATGCCTACACGATTGGTAGACACCCCTCAATTAAGGATGGACTTGGCTACAAGAGGGAAGCCAAGAACTTGACAAGCCATAAGGCTCCCATCTCCGCCAAGGAGAAAGGGAAGGCCCCTATGGCTAGTAGTGTGCAAAAGAACCATGCCTTTATGTACCATGATAGGAGACAATCTAGAAATGCTTATAGGAGTTGTAATGCATATAATGCCTTTGATTCTCATGCCATGTTTGCTTCTAGTTCTTCTTATGTGCATGATAGAAATGTTGGTAGAAGAAATGTTGTTCATAATATGCCTAGGAGAAATGTTGTTAATGTTCCTAGGAAAGTAAATGAACCTTCTACAATATATCATGCTTTAAATGCTTCTTTTGCTATTTGTAGAAAGGATAGGAAGATAGTTGCTAGAAAATTAGGGGCAAGATGCAAGGGAGACAAAACTTGCATTTGGGTCCCTAAGGATATTTGTGCTAACCTTGTAGGACCCAACATGAGTTGGGTACCTAAGACCCAAGCCTAAATTTGCCTTGCAGGTTTATGCATCCGGGGGTTCAAGCTGGATTATTGACAGCGGATGCACAAACCATATGACGGGGGAGAAGAAGATGTTCACCTCCTACGTCAAAAACAAAGATTCCCAAGATTCAATAATATTCGGTGATGGGAATCAAGGCAAGGTAAAAGGGCTAGGTAAAATTGCAATCTCCAATGAGCACTCTATTTCTAATGTGTTTTTAGTAGAGTCTCTTGGATATAATTTACTATCTGTTAGTCAATTATGTAATATGGGATATAATTGTTTATTTACAAATGTAGATGTGTCTGTCTTTAGAAGATGTGATGGTTCACTAGCTTTTAAGGGTGTACTAGACGGCAAACTTTACTTAGTTGATTTTGCAAAAGAAGAGGCCGGTCTAGATGCATGCTTAATGGCTAAGACTTGCATGGGTTGGTTGTGGCATCGCCGCTTAGCACATGTGGGGATGAAGAACCTCCACAAGCTTCTAAAGGGAGAACACGTGATAGGTCTAACCAATGTTCATTTCGAAAAAGATAGACCTTGTGCAGCTTGTCAAGCAGGTAAACAAGTGGGAGGAGCACATCACAGCAAGAATGTGATGACCACGTCAAGACCTCTGGAGCTGCTGCATATGGACCTCTTCGGACCCGTCGCCTATCTGAGCATAAGAGGAAGTAAGTATGGTTTAGTTATTGTTGATGACTTTTCCCACTTCACTTGGGTGTTCTTTTTGCAGGATAAGTCTGAAACCCAAGGGATCCTCAAGCGCTTCCTCAGGAGAGCTCAAAATGAATTTGAGCTCAAGGTGAAGAAGATAAGGAGCGACAACGGGTCCGAATTCAAGAATCTTCAAGTGGAGGAGTTCCTTGAGGAGGAGGGGATCAAGCACGAGTTCTCTGCTCCCTACACACCTCAGCAAAATGGTGTGGTAGAGAGGAAGGACAGGACGCTCATAGATATGGCGAGGACTATGCTTGGAGAGTTCAAGACCCCCGAGTGCTTTTGGTCGGAAGCCGTGAACACGGCTTGCCACGCCATCAACAGGGTCTACCTTCACCGCCTCCTCAAGAAGACTTCATATGAGCTGTTGACTGGTAACAAACCCAATGTATCGTACTTTCGTGTATTTGGGAGTAAATGCTACATTCTAGTGAAGAAGGGTAGGAATTCCAAATTTGCTCCCAAAGCCGTAGAAGGGTTTTTATTAGGTTATGATTCAAATACAAAGGCGTATAGGGTCTTCAACAAATCATCGGGTTTGGTTGAAGTCTCTAGCGACGTTGTATTTGATGAGACTAATGGCTCTCCAAGAGAGCAAGTTGTTGATCTTGATGATGTAGATGAAGAAGACGTTCCAACGGCCGCGATACGCACCATGGCGATTGGAGATGTACGGCCTCAGGAACATTTGGAGCAAGATCAACCGTCTTCCTCAACTATGGTGCATCCCCCAACCCAGGATGACGAACAGGTACCTCAAGTGGAGGCGCATGATCAAGGGGGAGCACAGGATGTTCAAATTGAAGAGGAAGAAGCACCTCAGGCACCTCCAACCCAAGTTCGAGTGACGATCCAAAGGGATCATCCCGTCGACCAAATTTTGGGTGATATTAGCAAGGGAGTAACTACTCGTTCAAGATTAGTTAATTTTTGTGAGCATTACTCTTTTGTCTCTTCTATTGAGCCTTTCAGGGTAGAAGAGGCCTTGCTAGATCCGGACTGGGTGTTGGCCATGCAGGAGGAACTCAACAATTTCAAGCGCAATGAAGTTTGGACACTGGTGCCTCGCCCCAAGCAAAATGTTGTGGGAACCAAGTGGGTGTTCCGCAACAAACAGGACGAGCACGGGGTGGTGACAAGGAACAAGGCTCGGCTTGTGGCAAAAGGTTATGCCCAAGTCGCAGGTTTGGACTTTGAGGAGACTTTTGCTCCCGTGGCTAGGCTAGAATCAATTCGTATCTTGCTAGCATATGCCGCTCACCATTCCTTCAGGTTGTACCAAATGGATGTGAAGAGTGCTTTCCTCAACGGGCCGATCAAGGAGGAGGTGTATGTGGAGCAACCCCCTGGCTTTGAGGATGAACGGTACCCCGACCACGTGTGTAAGCTCTCTAAGGCGCTCTATGGACTTAAGCAAGCCCCAAGAGCATGGTATGAATGCCTTAGAGACTTTTTAATTGCTAATGCTTTCAAGGTCGGGAAAGCCGATCCAACTCTTTTTACTAAGACTTGCGATGGTGATCTTTTTGTGTGCCAAATTTATGTCGATGACATAATATTTGGCTCTACTAACCAAAAGTCTTATGAAGAGTTTAGCAGGGTGATGACGCAGAAATTCGAGATGTCGATGATGGGCGAGTTGAACTACTTCCTTGGGTTTCAAGTGAAGCAACTCAAGGACGGCACTTTCATCTCCCAAACGAAGTACACGAAAGACTTGCTAAAGCGGTTTGGGATGAAGGACGCCAAGCCCACAAAGACGCCGATGGGAACTGACGGACACACCGACCTCAACAAAGGTGGTAAGTCCGTTGATCAAAAAGCATACCGGTCCATGATAGGTTCTTTGCTTTATTTATGTGCTAGTAGACCGGATATTATGCTTAGCGTATGCATGTGTGCTAGATTTCAATCCGATCCTAAGGAGTGTCACTTAGTGGCTGTGAAGCGAATTCTTAGATATTTAGTCGCTACGCCTTGCTTCGGGATCTGGTATCCAAAGGGGTCTAACTTTGACTTAATTGGGTACTCGGATTCCGACTATGCTGGATGTAAGGTCGATAGGAAGAGTACATCGGGGACGTGCCAATTCTTAGGAAGGTCCCTGGTGTCATGGAACTCTAAGAAACAAACCTCAGTTGCCCTATCCACCGCTGAGGCCGAGTACGTTGCCGCAGGACAGTGTTGCGCGCAACTGCTTTGGATAAGGCAAACCCTCCGGGACTTTGGCTACAATCTGAGCAAAGTCCCACTCCTATGTGACAATGAGAGTGCTATCCGAATAGCGGAAAATCCTGTTGAGCACAGCCGCACAAAGCACATTGACATCCGACATCACTTTTTGAGAGACCACCAGCAAAAGGGAGATATCGAAGTGTTTCATGTTAGCACCGAGAACCAGCTAGCCGATATCTTTACCAAGCCTCTAGATGAGAAGACCTTTTGCAGGCTGCATAGTGAGCTCAATATCTTAGATTCGTGGAACTTGGATTGAATTATAGCATATATGTGTTTATGCCTTTGATCATGTTCATTCTGCATTTTGTTGCTTATTGTGGTGCTCAAGTTGTACAAACACTCCCTGGACCTCACAAGTCCTTTTTGCAAGTGATGCACATATTTAGGGGAGCTGTGCTACAACTTGACCCTTTGAGACTAACCATGTACTTGAGTTTGGTTGTTTTAGTCTCCAAGGAGAATTGAAAGGGAAAAGGTGGACTTGGACCATGCAAGACTTCCACTGCACTCCGATGAGAAAGAGTAACTTTTCCAAGTTCATCTTTATACTCCTATTGCCTTTGTGTTCTTATTTGAAAATTTTGGTGAGGCAATGGGGTTAAAGGGCCAAGATTGATCCCGTTTTGGTGCTTGATGCCAAAGGGGGAGAAAATAAAGGCCAAAGCAATAAATGGATCAGCTACCACTTGAGAAATTTTGAAAATAGTAGATTAGAGCTTTTGGTTTGTCAAAACTCTTTTATTGTCTTTTATGTCAAAAGTTGGCCTCTTGTGGGGAGAAGTGTTGATTATGGGAAAAAGGGGGAGTTTTTGAAATCCTTGATCAAATTTCTTTGGAAAACCTCTCTTTATGTCTCTACAAGTGGTTTTGACTTAGAGATAGGAATTTGAGTTTGATTTGCAAAAACAAACCAAGTGGTGGCATAGAGTGATCCATATATGTCAAATTGAATCAAAACAATTTTGAGTTCTAATTTGAATTGTTTTTGTACTTCTTCTACTTGCTTTATGTTGTGTTGGCATAAATCACCAAAAAGGGGGAGATTGAAAGGGAAATGTGCCCTTGGGCCATTTCTAAGTGTTTTGGTGATTTAGTGTCCAACACAAGTGCCTAAGTGTAAAGAGGTGGACAAAGTACAAATCAAGGATAAAGGTATGTTTCTCAGACTTAGTACATTGTTTTATGGACTAATGTATTGTGTCTAAGTGCTGGAAACAGGAAAAATCCAATTGGAAATGTCTTGGCTCGAGCAGCCAAGAATCTGCTGTGTCTGGGAGCACCGGACTGTCCGGTGGTGCACCGGACAGTGTTCGGTGGTGCACCGGATAGTGTCCGGTGCGCCAGGCTGGTTCGAGCGAACTGGCCGCTCTCGGGAATTCACCGGCGACGTACGGCTATAATTCACCGGACTGTCCAGTGTGCACCGGACTGTCCGGTGAGCCAACGGTCGGCCAGGCCAACGGTCGGCCGCGCGATCTGCGCGGGACACGTGGCCGAGCCAACGGCTAGAAGGGGGCACCGGACTGTCCGGTGTGCACCAGACATGTCCGGTGTGCCAACGGCTCCAGGTCTGCCAACGGTCGGCTTCGCCATTTAAGGAAAGAAATCTGGCACCGGACAGTGTCCGGTGTGCACCGGACTGTCCGGTGCGCCAGACGACAGAAGGCAAGAATTGCCTTCCCTGATTGCCCTCAACGGCTCCTAGCTGCCTTGGGGCTATAAAAGGGACCCCTAGGCGCATGGAGGAGTACACCAAGCATTCCTACAACATTTCTAAGCACCAAGACATAGTTTTCGCGCATTCGTTTCATTGTGATAGCATATAGAGCTCTTGTGGAGTTGTGAACTCATTGAGTCGTGTTGCGAGCTCTTGTTGCGATTTGTGTGCGTGTTGACACTCTGATTCTTGTGTCTTGTGTGTGTTGCTAATCCCTCCCTTGCTCCGTGTTCTTTGTGAATTTCAAGTGTAAGGGCGAGAGGCTCCAAGTTGTGGAGATTCCTCGCAAACGGGATTGAGAAAAAGCAAACAAAACACCGTGGTATTCAAGTAGGTCTTTGGACCGCTTGAGAGGGGTTGATTGCAACCCTCGTCCGTTGGGACGCCACAACGTGGAGTAGGCAAGCGTTGGTCTTGGCCGAACCACGGGATAACCACCGTGCCATCTCTGTGATTGATCCTTGTTGGTTATTGTGTTTTGTTGAGGATTCCTCTTTATCCACTTGGCAATTATTGTGCTAACAATTAACCAAGTTTTTGTGGCTATAAGTTTTTGAAGTTTTACAGGATCACCTATTCGCCCCCCCCCCTCTAGGTGCTCTCAAAAAGTCAAGTCGATATGATGGTCGCTCACCTGATGCCTTATGAGTTGGCCAAAGAATTTGATAGGTTGAGCCTCAGATTTTTGAATAAGACACGAGGAGTAACAGTTGAGTTAAAACCCACTTTACAGCGGGAAATCAAAGAAGTGCAGAAGAACGATGAGAAAATCAATGAAATCCGGCAACTGATTCTAGAAGGAAAAGACAAAGATTTTCAGGAAGATGCAGAAGGTGTAGTATGGTTCAAGGACCGCTTGTGTGTTCCCAATGTCCAGTCCATTCGGGAGTTGATCCTCAAGGAAGCTTATGAGATAGCTTATTCCATACATCCTAGAAGTGAGAAGATGTATTAGGATCTAAAAAAGAAATTCTGGTGGAACGAAATGAAAAGGGAGATTGCAGAGCATGTGGTTATATGTGACAGTTGTTAGATGATCAAGGTAGAGCATTAGAAGCCAGTCGGGTTGTTGCATCCTTGTGAATTCCTGAGTGGAAATGGGATGAAATCAGGATGGACTTCATAGTCGGGTTGCCTCGCATTCGAGCTGGCTATGATTCCATTTTGGTAGTAGTGGACCGCTTGACCAAGTCAGCCCACTTCATACCTGTCAAGACTAGCTACAGTAGTGCAGTATTGGTGGAGCTATACATGTCTCGGATCGTTTGTCTTTATGGGGTGTCAAAGAAGATCGTGTCAGACAGAGGAACACAGTTCACCTCTCATTTCTGGCAGCAGTTGCATGAAGCTTTGGGTACACATTTGAATTTCAGTTCAGCTTATCACTCGCAGACAGATGGTTAGACTAAAAGAACTAACAAAATCCTAGAAGATATGTTGAGAGCCTGCGCATTGCAAGATTAGTCCGGATGGGACAAGAGATTAACTTATGCAGAATTCTCCTATAACAACAGTTATCAGGCCAGTTTGAAGATGTCACCATTTCAGGCGCTTTAAGGGAGGAGTTGTAGAACTCCATTGCTTTGGATCAGCCTAGAGAAAAGCAAGTGTTCGGGCCAAACATTCTGCTCGAAGCCAAAGATAACATCAAGATGGTTCGGAAGAATCTAAAGATAGCGCAATCAAGGCAGTGAAGTTATGCAGACACGAGAAGGAGAGAGCTGAGTTTTGAAGTGGGAGATTTTGTCTACCTGAAGGTGTCGCCTATCAGAGGAGTCAGAAGGTTTGGAGTCAAAGGTGAGCTAGCACCCCGATATGTTGGTCCGTATCAGATTCTCGTGAAGCGTGGAGAAGTGGAGCTATCAGCTCAATTTGCTAGAAGATTTGTCAGCGGTGCACGATGTCTTTCATGTGTCTCAGTTGAAGAAGTGTCTGCATGTGCCAGAGGAGCAGTTGCCAGTGGAAGGTCTAGAAGTCCATGAAGACTTGACCTACATAGAGAAGCCAACATAGATTCTAGAGACTACCGGCAGGGTCACCCGGAGGAACACTATCAGGATGTGTAAAGTCAAATGGGGTCACCACTCCGAGGAAGAAGCAACTTGGGAGCGCGAAGATGATCTAGTGGCCAAGTATCCTGAACTCTTTGCTGGCCAACCTTGAATCTTGAGGGCGAGATTCTTTTAAGAGGGATATGTTTGTAACACCTAAATTTGGGGGTGTAAATTTTCTTCCTTAACATCCACAAATTCAGGTGTTACCTTCCCTTTTCCATTCCTTTTCGCTACGCCTTGTCCCTTTCAAAGTTCTAGAGAGAGTTAACTCGATGTCTTGTATTAATAAACCCTAGAAATGATTTTTGGTTATTGCACCATGCCAGAACATGCATCTATTTTTTGTTTGTTGAGTGAATTTGTGAAGCATGCATTTAGTAAAGAAATTAGAGCTAAAACAGAAAATAGGAAAAAGGAAAAAAACCAAACCACCCCCTCTCTCTCTTTGCAGCCCGGCGTGATGCGTGGCCCTGCCGTGGTCTGCCCTGTGGCCTAGCTGAGGCCCCGCCCCCTCTCTCCTCGCGGCCCAGCTCAGCCGCTCGCTCGCGCCTGCCATGAGCGCATGCGCGTGGGCAGTTGCCATGTGCCACCACCCTGCATGGTCCCACCCGTTAGCCCGCGCCCACTATTTTCTTCAACCTACGCCCGTGCCTGGTTCTTGCCAACCACCCGCGCGCCCTTCTCCTTGCACGCCCCTCTTGCTGGACACCGCGCAAGCAGGAGCAGCCAAACCCGCCCGCTCGTGCCGAATCGCCCAGCTCGGAACTCATCACGGAGCACGTCTACGCCCCGTCTGAGGTGAGCTCATCCTCTTCCCCCCCTCCACATCCCTCTCCTCTTCGCTTCTTGTAGTGTCTGACGCGGCACCCGCCCGCCATGGCCGGAGCTCGATAGAGCGTCCCGGCCAAACTTCCCCCTTCTCTCTTCGGTTGCTTGACTTCAAGCGCGCCTCGGCCGGCTCTCTCTCCCTCTCTTTCTCTTCTTCCCCCTTCCCTGAGCCCTCTCCCTCGCCACGGACGACGATCGTCGTGGCCGCATGTCGAACGCCCCTCCCCTCGTCCCCCTTTCTAGTCCGACCGTGGCGCGGCCACGACGCTCGCGGCCTGGCGCGTGGCCAGGGCGCTCGGCCTGCGGCACGGCTCGCGACCTGTGCGCCCTTACCGGCACAGCTCGTGTGGTGGTCGGCAACGCAGCCCCAACATGGCTGCCTATGTTCCCACATGGCGTGCCCCCGGCACGGCTGCCTGCTGCGACCCAGCGCAGTGTGTCTCGTCGCGATGTGCCCCCGGCGCAGCCACTAGCGCTCTTGCACGACGTGTTCCCGCACGGCGCGTTCGCCAAACCACGCACAGTCGGCAGCCTGAAGCGCACCCTCATAGCTTGCACTTGTATTCGCGTGCGTGCAGCACGTCGTTGGGTTTCCGACGACGTCCATCTATCCCTTAGACGACCCCCGTCTACCCCTTAGATGACCCTCATCTACCCCCTATGTGTGCATAGCCCTACCATCACATCCATCGCTTATTCACACGTCGTTCGCGCGCGTTGAGCATGCTGTCGGTCCGTGTCGTCGCGTGTCAGTAATCCACTTCACTTAGTATCGCTCACGTTAATTAATTTACGTAGTTAAACGACGACTAACCAAGTAGTGAGCCAATCAAAACCAAGTGTGACTCTATTGGTAAAATGTGATTAATACCTATTAGTATGGCTAGGTCAAATTTGATGTTATAATGATTAATCGCATAGCTTACATGTAATACCTCTCGACCATAGCTTTAGCCGTTGCGATTCCTTTTTCTCTCTCGCGTAATCGTAAATACAAGCTTCATGTCATGTGCATGTTTAACTGATTTGTTTCCTTATATGGTGTACAATTCCTTTCCTGATTTAAGATGTGAATGTATGTTTGCACTCGCATAGAGAACGGACCATTTGCGGAGTCCGAAGAGATCACAGGAGAAGACCCTGAGCAGTAGGTGGTTGGTGAAGGCAAGTGTCCCTTGACCCAACTATGTCCTATACATTTTATAATTCACTCCCCACATTTACACAATTTATACCTAAGGATTGACTAGCTTAATTTGTTTATCATGTCCTTGTTTACCTATGTGGGTTGGATTATTTTGGTTTAGCTCTATGCTAGTGCTTCACCCTAATCAATGAACATGATGAGATTATTTATGATACGTTGTTTTCCCTTATGATTATGATGATGATATTGCGACATTTATGGGGACTCAAGCGGTTTCTCGAGTGCCTCTCCGTAAGGACTGGTTCATTGGATGACCACCCGAGAAAACAGTACAACCATGAGGGTGGTATGGGACGTCTTTAGCTAAATAATTTGAGGAAATGAGGTGTAGTTCGCTTCACCATCGTGTCGTCAATAGGGCTCGGTGTATGTGGCTCGCTCTGCCGAGGGTGGTTTGCCCCTTGGGGAGGAGTGTGGTACATTTAGGAAACCTAACGGGCGACTATAGACTCAGGTAATCTTTGTAAAGGCTACGTAGTGAAACCTTGCGTTTTCACCTTGGTAGTGTTTAAGGGTTTGATCGGCCCGAGGCAAAAAGGAATCACGGCTCGTGGGTAAAGTGTGTAACCTCTGCATCGTGTTATGAAACTGATATATCAGTCGTGCTCACGGTTATGAGCGGCCTTGGGAGCTCCATTGATTAGAGACACATTGATCAGAGGTACTTTGTTTACAGGTGATAATGAGGATGACGATGGTTTTGATCATGATTATTGTTATGGTTTCTGGTATTCTTTCCATTTGGAAAGGGTTCTTTTGGGTTAACAACCTGGGTAAATGTTAAAACCTGGCTCTCTACTAGTAATAATTACCTGACCAACTAAAAGCATCTGCTTGACCTTAACCCCACATAGAGCTAGTCCACTACAGCCAAACGGGACAATTGTTGAGTATGTTGATGTGTACTGACCCTTGCTTTACACACCAAACCCCCAGTTTGTCCACATTGCAACCACTGCTCAGGAGAAGATGAAGTCGTGGTGGAGGATTTCCAGGAGTTCCAAGAGTACCATGAGTTCTAGGCGTGGGTTAGCGGCAAACCCCCAGTCAGCTGCCTGTGAAGGCCGTGTTTAGCTACGTTTCATTTTCCCACTTTGATATATGTTAATGACTATGTGGATGTCTCGGACATCATGATGTAATCAACTATTGCCCTCTTTTATGTTATTATTTGAGCATTGTGTGATGATGTTCGGTTATGTAACTGTTGTGTACGTGAATTGCTGATCCTGACACGTACATGGTTCGCATTCGGTTTGCCTTCTAAAATCGGGTGTGACACATTTGATTTTCAATGGTATCTAGAACATCAAAAACAGAGTTCATAATTAGCCTGGGCGTCTGTTTTCGCGAGACCCACTCCTACAGTCCGAACCCGATCCACGAATAAACTAGACTTCAACTCCCCTTGAGATTGGAACTCTATGATTGATTGGGCCTTGACCATATAGTTGACATCCATTGTGGGGGATGGATATCCTTGGGTCATCATGCACACTAAATCACCCCATGGGCCGCCTGGTAGGTCTCCTCCTAGATCATCCTATGGGATGGGCCGGCTGAGCGCGACCAAGCCAGGCAAGCCCTATCTAAGCGGGTGAAGACCAACACCCGAGTTAAGCGCTACGGGAGCACGGGCATATCGAGCGGAGCAATTGCGATGACCCGACAGGCTAAATCCCCGACGGTAACTCGGACAAATGAATGAGGAATATTTCAGATATGTAGGGAGACATTTCGCTACAATTATGGAGATAAGCGAGTGGATAATTTTTATCACTTATGCGGGAGATAACTCTCCTTGTTCATGTATATAAGGCCGGGAAGTACCCCCACCATTTTCATCTGATCTAGCCTACCACACTCACAGTTTCCAACTTATAAACCTCATTTCAATACTAGAAACATCACAGCAAGTAGGGTATTATGTAGCTCCCACGGCCCGCACATGTATAAGTCTGTGTGCCTTTCTGTCGTGTTGCTACACAAACCTTCGAGTCGCGATCAACGACACTGTCCTACCCAAAATCCCCTCATGGGTATCCACGTAGTACGAGGTCGGATCTCAAACACCAACATCTAGGGGTGCGATGTTGATAAACACCGACTCCATGTTAGTCACCTTCAAAGCCATGATCACCTTATATCCTGGAGCATTCTTCTGCTTCGGGACCATCTCCTGCATCACAGAGCATGAGGGAACCTTGCACCGCATAGCGGTCCCACCCGGGAAGAAACCTCGCTTGGATCACCAAAGGCGACTACAGAGAAATCACAAACAACACCAGTGAGAATCCCGCCAGCGGCGCAAAGGGCCTTGGTCCCACACAAGACCATGCCTAGGAATGTCCCGACATCTGTGGCTCGGTCAACCACGACCTCTCCTCCAGTGCGATGGATTCCATTGTCCACTTTAGCCACTCGGGTCTGTACGCGGGTCACTCGATGGAGAGAGACAAACGCTCTTGAGCCTAGCAAGACCCAGGAATCACCACCAGTGATGATCCCGACCAGTCCGCCCTCAGAGGGGATGGGAGGGGGCACACCACTGCATCGAGCTCCTTGTTCCTAGACATCCTCTTCATCCACAGAAGAGTGGAGGTAGCTCCCATTTCTGACAACGGGCCCACCATGCTAGGGGAGGAGCCCCTCTAGCGCGATGCATGTCGACGCCGGAATAGGCGCCACAATATGCGACGTCACCATGAAGCTAGAGAGCGTAATCTGACTCAACCTGTCTCCCGAGATGAAGCTTCTGAAGCTAGGGAAACCATCGATGAAAGAGCACATCAAGAGTGTCGCAATTCCTGCCGCCGTGATTGTCGCCACACTCAAGAGTGCGAGTGGGAACAAGCCGAACAGGACGCCTAGCTCCGACGCGAAAATCTGCTCCTCACTTGGAACCTATTCCTTGACTTTGCTCGAGCACTGAATATGCCGAGGGAGGTCGAAGGGATCCTAGCTCAGATTGCCAATGGCCTACCGCGCACCCTAGATGCGGAGGGCTATCGGCAGATGCTCACCCAAGCGGTGAACCATCTCCTCCCCCTCGCTCACCCGCCGAACAACTTGTGCCACACCATCAACAGTCGGCGAGACACGTGAAGTAACATCAACGCTTCACGTGATCGCTGGCACGAGGAAGAGATGAGGCAATGAGAGGAGTATGATCGGGATCATGGTGCACCGGCGCGTAGCTGTGCAACTTGAACTGAATCAGCAACAGCTTCCACCAGCAGCCCAACCCTGGGATGATCATGGTGACATGATGCTCGTTCACCTCCCTAGGAATGTCAACATGATCACCAACGGGAGGATAGGGGGATGTGTGGAGTCTCCGCCCTTACCCCCTGACTACGACCAATCCAATGGCCTTCAAACTTCAAAGTTTCCAACGTCGACAAGTACGAACCCAAGCAAGACCCGGGAGGCTGGTTGGCAGTCTACACAACTGCTGCTCGGGCTACTGGGTCGACCGAGGATGTCATGACAGCATACCTACCCATTGTCCTAGGGCAGGATGCATTGCAATGGCTCTAACATCTACCACAACACTGCATCGATGACTGGGAAGACTTTAGTCGTGGTTTGTTGCGAACTTCCAATTCCTCTCCAACAAACTGACACAGCCATGGGACCTCAAGTCCATCAAGCACCAGAGCGATGATGCCCTCCGCTCGTTCGTCAGACGTTTCCAAAAAATGAGGAACAGAATCCCTGATGTCGTGGAGGCAGCTGTGATCAAGAATTTTTACCGAGGATCTAATGACTCGGCCTTCGTTCGGGCCATTCTCCAAAAGGCACATGTCACCTTGGAACAGCTGTTCCGGGTGGCGGATATCTACAACACCGCCGACGAATGAGCCTAGGACCTCATCGGAGGCATGAAGCCTGCACCTCCAGTGCCAAGTAAGGACATGAGCAAGCAACCGGACAAACGCTGGGACGAGAGGCCTCGGGAAGAAGTGCACACAGTTGGGCCGCTAGCTACCCCATCCCACAGCACGCTCCGCGGCAGAGTACAGACGCTGGACGAGATCCTTGACTCCATGTGTTCATACCATAAGGAGATGTGCCACACCCTGTGGAATTGCCGGGACTTCAAGAACTTTGTCGGGCATGGCTGACCATTCCAACCGCTACCGCCTCCCTAGCCACGAGGAGATCCCATCGAGCAGGGCCAACCTCAGCACTAGGGTGGAGGTGGTGGTGGTGGGGCTTTTCCGCGCATCGACAGGGAGGTCAACATCATCTTTAGAGGCCACGGGCACAGGAAAATACGAGTCAATAGAAGTTCACTGATCTGCAGGTCCTGGTTGCCACCAACAGCGCCCCAACCCCGTATCGGTGGTCAGAGCACACTATCTCCCTCAGTCAAGTCGATCAGTGGCTCAACTTCGACCACCCCAGCAAGTACCCCTACTTGTCAACCCAGTGATTTGGGAAAGCCGAGTCAAGAAGGTGCTGGTGGATGGTGGCAGTAGCATCAACGTCACTTTCCCTCGAACACTCCAAGCCCTAGGAGTCTCGATTGCCGATCTCACCCAGTCGGACACCCTGTTCTTTGGTATTGTGCCGATCGAGGGGGTACCCATTGGGACACCTCTACATGTCCACCACCTTCGATGCCCCGGAAATCTATCGAACCGAGTTCCTACGCTTTGAGGTAGCTCGGTTCGATTGTGGATACAACTCCATCATCGGGAGACCAGGACTGGCAAGATTCATGGCCATCCCGCACTACCCATACATGATCCTCAAGATTCCAGGTCCCTAGGGCATCATCACCGTTCGCGCCGACTTCCAGGGAGCCACAGAGTGCTTTCGGGGGGCCATCCAAATGGCTCTCATGGCTGGACCTTCGGTGGCACTCCCGACACAAAACGATGACAAACCAGCGAAGGATGACCTCACAATTCCCTCGAAAGAAGCATCCGCTACTACCTCTATGTGGCCGATTGAATAAATGAAGAGGATCAACCTTGGGTTCTCCAACGAGCGCAAGACTACGGTCATCAGCTCCAGCCTTACTGATAAAAAGAAAAGCGTGCTCGTCCAGTTTCTGCAAGACAACCGAGACGTGTTCATGTGGCAACCTGGGGACATGCTTGGAGTCCCGAGAGAGTTGGTCGAGCACCAACTCAAGGTGTATCCTCAAGCGAGGCCGATCCGATAGAAACTGTGTCGTTTCATGCCCGACAAAAGAGAAGCTATATGGGGCAGAATTAGCTCGCCTAGTATCAGCGGGTTTTATTAGAGAAGTACCACATCCTGAGTGGCTAGCAAAACCTATTCTTATACTCAAAAAGAATAAAGTGGATTGGCGCATGTGCGTCGATTATACCGATCTCAACAAGCATTGCCCAAAGGATCCCTTTAGGCTCCCTAGAATAGATCAGGTAGTCCATTCAACTACTGGATGCTCTATGCTCTTCTTCCTAGACTGTTACTCGGGATATCACCAGATCAGTCTAGCGAAGGAGGACGAGGAAAAAAACCGCATTCATCATGCCCTTTGGGCCTTTTGCTACACCTCCATGTCGTTTGGCCACAAAAATGCTGGAGCAATGTACCAGAGAGCTATCTAGACATGCTTAGCCCATCACTAGGGCAAGCGTGTGGAAGCCTATGTTGATGATGTGGTTATCAAAATAAAAAAAACCCCAGACAATTTGATTGAGGATCTCCAGCAAGTCTTCAACAACTTGAGGTGTTACCGCTGGAAGTTAAATCCAGAGAAGTATGTATTCGGGGTGCCAGCCAGAAAGCTACTCAGGTTCATTGTCAGCCATCAAGGAATTGAGGCTAACCCAAAGAAGATTGAAGCCATACTGAGGACGGAGCCACCACGGTCACAGAAAAAGGTACAAAGCCTCACGGGATGCATGGTAGCACTAAGTCGTTTCAACTCAAGGCTCAGCGAAACGGGGATGCCATTCTATAAACTGCTCAAAAAAGTGGACAGGTTCTAGTGGACTCTAGAGGCTCAAGAAGCACTAGAGGCACTAAAAAAGTTCTTGACCAACCCACCGGTCCTCAAGACACCACACTAACCAGCTGAAGACCTGCTATTGTACATCTCCTGCATGACTCATGTAGTAAGCACTTTGGTAGTCGAGCGGGCGGAAGAAGGGCATGCATACCCAATGCAGCATCCTATCTATTTCATCAGTGAAGTCCTTGGGCCTTCCAAGATAAGATATCCTCAAGTCCAGAAACTATTGTATGTGGTACTCCTCACTACGAGAAAGCTGTGTCACTACTTTGACTATCACAAGGTCATAGTAGTCAAGGGTTTCTCGATAGGAGATATAATCCACAACAAAGAAGCAGTAGGAAGGATAGCCTAGTGGGCATACGAACTCAGAGCTCATGACATAGAGTTTTGACCTCGCAATCAAGACCTAGGCCCTGGTGGACTTCATATCAGAATGGATCAAGCACCAGGTTCCTGAGAACCCCGAGTCAGCCAAGATCTAGAGAATGTAATTCGACGGGTCACTGAAACTGCAAGGAGCAGGGGCTAGTATCTTTTTCATTTCCCCTAGAGGAGACCAACTCAAGTACACACTTCAACTCTTGTTCCTAGCCTCCAACAACGCACCAGAGTATGAGGCCTTGATACATGGACACAACATTGTTGTGTCGCTCGACATCAAAAGACTGATGGTATATGGTGACTCCCTAGTCATCATCAGCTAGGTCAACAAAGACTAGGATTGCTCTACTGATTCAATGGGCAGCTACTGCGCCACGGTTAGGAAAATTAAAGATAAATTCGAAGGCCTAGAATTCCACCACATAGAGAGGGATCTCAACATAGCAGCAAATGCGCGATCAAAGCTGGGGTTGAGCCGGACACAAGTTCCACCCGATGTCTTTGTCCAGGAATACAATAGCCAAGCACCACACTAGGATCAGCGGAGGAATGCAAGGCAGTGGATGCTGTAGAGCCAGACCCGAAGGAGTGGAGGGAACCAATTATCAAATACATCAAAAATGAGGAGGAACTAGATGACAAGGCCGCTACCGAGCGCATTGCAAGGCAGTTGGCCCATTATGCCATCGTAGGAGGCTTGCTATATAGGAGAGGGGCAGCCGGAGTCCTCATGAAATGCATTCATTCAGCTATGGGAAAGCATCTGTTGGAAGAAATCCATGCATGACAATGTGGAATACATGCATCATCAAGAACTTTAGTGGGGAAGGCTTTTACAGCAGGCTTCTATTGGCCAACAGCAAAGAAAGATACAGCTGATCTAGTCCAAAGATGTGAAGCATGCCAGTTCTTATCTAAGCAGCAGCATCTGCTAGCTTAGCAGTTGCAAACTATTCCAGTAACCTGGCCCTTTGTGTGCTGGGGGCTAGACATGATTGGACCTTTCAAGAAAGCTCAAGGAGGGTACACTCACGTACTGGTTGTCATCGACAAATTTATGAAGTGGATAGAGTACAAGCCAATTGCAACCTTGACCTCAGCCAAGGCAGTGGAGTTCATCTAGGAAATCATATTTAGGTTCGGGATACCCAATAGTATCATCGCAGACCTAGGATCTAATTCACCGGCGTAGAGTTCTTCAATTTTTATGAGCAGAGATGCATTCAAGTCAATTATGCATCTGTAGCACACCCTAGAGCTAATGGGAAAGTGGAAGAGCCAACACGATGATACTCGAAGCACTTAGTAAGAAAATATTTGACAAGAATGAAAAGCTCGTGGGGAAATGAATCAGGGAACTACCTTACGTAGTCTGGAGCCTGCAAACTCAGACTAGCTGAGCTTTGCATGGAAATACTCCATTTTTTATGGTATATGGGTCAGAGGCAGTGTTACCTGCAGACCTCGTCTTCAGAGCGCCCAGACTAACATTTGAAAGCATAGCATAAGCGGAAGCAACAAGACTCAAGGAAGTCGATGTACTACAGGAAGAACGCCTAAACGTTATCATTCAGTCGGCTAGGTACCAGCAGACCCTGAGGCGCTACCACGACAAGGCAGTATGGCAGCAAGCATTCGCAGTAGGAGACTTGGTTCTTTGCTGCATATAGTCAGGGGAAGGATGGCACAAGCTATCACCACCCTGCGAAGGACCCTTCATTGTCGCAGAAGTAACTCAGCCTGGGTCCTACCAGCTAACTCATATTGACGGGACTCTAGTAGGGAACTCATGGAATATACATCTTAGAAAGTTTTACCCGTAGCAGCACCATAAACTCTAGATGGTGAACTACACTTTGTAAACTAGAGACCTAATTATCAATAAAGCATCTGTGTTTGTCCACATTCAAACAAGCACTCAAGCAACAATCAGCTTAAACTCGAAAACACCTTAAGTCGGCGCAACACGCTCATGCTTACAACACATAGGGTGACTACTATGGCCTACTAACTGAGCGATAGGCTTAAGTTGGGAATGCCTTAAGTCGGTGCAACATGCTCACGCTTACAAAACTTAGGGTGACTACCATACCCTACTAATAGAGCGATTGACCTAAGTCAGAAATGCCTTAAGTCGGCGCAACATGTTTCCGCTTATGAACCCAAGGGTGCTTACTATACCCTACCAACAGAAATAATCGACTAAGATGGGAAGCAACTCAACGCTCCATAAGACTTCACTAGACCTCAAAAATAAACCATTCCGAGAGAAATTGTCTTCTAACTCAACCAGCTAATGTCTAGTTTTTTGTTCTAATCACTATGCAGGGGCATCCCCACAAGGAACAGAGTCAGCAGAGCCTCCAGAAGCAGACGAATTACTCGAGGTACCCAATGCAACAAGCACGTTCACAACAATATCATCGAGTACCACGACTCTGGGCCTCTTTATCAATATCCGGCCAGCCCAGATTGCCTTGTCACACCAAGCCTTCATGATAACACGGTCGTCCTCCAAGGCCTTGATATCATGACGGGCAGCTTCCATGTCGTGGTGCGCAGCTTTGTAATGCCCTAGAAATTAAACCATGTTTATAATCCAAATATGGCGTGTCCTATGGATGATCGGAGGCCATAGATGTATAGATCTCGTCGAGATGATTCCGATCGATTACTAGTTTGCCTTGTTTGGAGTCCGGATGAGTCTTTTCAAGTGCCGATTGATCTGAGCCATTGGATATTAGGATTGTGGAAGTTTTCTTCTATTTATACCTCCCTAACCCTAGCAGCCACATCCTCCAACCCCTAGCAGCCATCACCCTTTTGTGCCTTGCCCCAAGAGAAGAGAGGACGAACAAGGGAGAGAAGAGAGGGGAGATGAAGGCATATTTTTGCCCATCGTTGTCGTTCCTCTCCAATAATTGGTTGGATTTTCTTTCTGTCTTTTCTCCACATGATGAATGTTTTCCCTTGTTTTGTATGAGTTTTAGTCCCTGCAATTAGCCTTTCTTGGTTGGATTAGATGGGGGATTAGATTTTGATCTCGAAATTAGTCTCTGCAGAGTGGCAGATTCGACAGTTTCTGTTCATACAAGTTTTCTATGGTCTTAGTGGTCTCAAAAAAAAATAAAAAGTCTATCTATGAGTCATATATAATTTATAGATGTTTTCATGGCGCCAAGAACACCTCAATCGAACATCAGATCAGAGAGTAATTGAAATTTGATTAGAACAGTTTTTCAGTCTCATAATTCTGTGCAGAATCTGTCTCCTAAGATTTAGGCATTTCTATCAACAGAATTAAACTTTAATTTAGTGAGAGAAGTGGTAGATAATTTGATAAGCTTTCCAGATTGATAAAGAGTGTATTCATATGAATTTTGAAACTTCGGTTATATTTGTTTTACCGTGGCTGTACCTGTTTGCTTGGCAAACTGAGCAGGTTTGTTCACTGGTGGGTTTTATCTAATAAATGGTTGAATTAGCTCTTCCAACTATGGAGACTTTTGTAGAGGGATAAAAGTCCTTACTGCCAGCAAAGTTTCATATTTTTGGTTGAGTTGTTTGGGGGATATCAAACTTTCAAGTTAACTATGTTGTTGTCTGAAACAGATTCAGTCGGTTATCTTGTCAGATGTTTTAGAACTTATAGATGGAAAACTTTAATTATCCATCGAATACCGATGTTGTAGATTATTTTGCGTAGATGCTTCTATATATTTTGTTTGATAGCACTGCTGTAATAATTTTAAAGATACAAAATTAACAAGCAGCGATGCTCCTGTTGGCAGGTGGTAAGGAGCAGTGGCTGTTCACGTCAGTGTTGGGGTTGTGCGTAGGAGCGGTGTTAATTATTAGCAAATGCTATGTGAATGTTTGTACTAAGTTTAATACACACAATAGGTGGTGGGGCTCCAGATCGTACCTAGTGCCATTCTGAATTCCAAGCGAAGGCAAGTAAAATGCAGTGGTGGTTTGCTATCGCTTGACTCGTATCTTATTCCCTGTCATTGAGTATTCATAAGTATTGCATGTGTTAAACATGGAATTCTACGATGAGATTTTATTTGATTGAAAGTATTAATGGTATATGTTAATAATGTTTATGAACATGATTTGAGAATGGTATATGTGGTTGACTCACGTCTTTGAGAAAGTTGAAGTTTCTATTATGAAGCATGTTATATGAAGTGAAATATTGTTGGCATGTCATGCACATTGCATCATCCATCTTGCATTTTGAAGTTATGTCGTGATCTTATGGTCCGACCATACCAGTACATTTAGCATCGTACATTGCCCGAGGAGGGGTACGATGCGGCTTCATATCCTTAGAGGTATGAAGGCAGAAGTCATCCTTGCATTTGCAGTCATTTGTACTCATGAGGTATATATGAAGTGTGACATTGCTATGTTACTATTGTGGTTTCTACCTGCGAGGTGTGGTAACTAGGTGTATTGTACGTTGTATTCGTGCTGCACCTTCATAATAAGAAGAAGATTGTGAAATTAAGTGGTGGTAAAACAATGTTCTTATGCGGTTAAACAGTTTGATATTATTTTACTTGCTAAGATGTGTCATCTCACTCTTGCATTAGTCAACTCAGGTACTTGGTTCATGTTAGGAATGACGGACATAGCAGCACGTCCACCTTCACTCTCATAACAACGCTGCCTAGTCGCTGCCATGATTTAATTAGAAACTTCTTGTCAAAGGAGGTTTGTTTTTAACTAGTCATGCGCACTGGTTAATTTAGTTCATGTCGTTATGGTTATCTTCCCATTGCTAGCAGATTATTAATGTCTAGTTTGTTTTCTTATCATGATATCTGTTTATACTCTGTTGCTTCCTCGTTTATGCAATTTGCAAAGGAGATGCTGTTGAAATTTCATACTAGATTATTAGAAGTGTAGTTTTAGTAGCACCTCAGGGTATATGTGGACCTTGGGGTGTTACAGTTGCTATCAAAGCATAGGCTTTAGATTCTAGGCAATTTGAAGATAAATTTAACACACTTGCACATATAGGAAGGGTATGGGTTCGTATATCTTTCATATTAGTATTTTAAAGTATAGATGACTAGAATTTCCTTACTCCAAATTCCTTTATGGTTTGATGGGGTACATGGTTAACGACTTAATGCTTGATATGATATGTTACTACTATTTAATATTGGTTTCTTGATGTGGTTTTTATTGAAGTTATTATGCATGTGAAGCTACTAATGTACTTGTTTTACATACATATCATCATGATGTTTTTCTGATGCAATGTTTTGAATTCTTTGAGCTATTACTATCATATATTTCTATATGCTTGACTATGGATGTTTTTTTTCAAAAGAATTTTTTGGGTTCTAGTACTTATAGGACCAATTGTTTATTGAGCTTGTGTATAGTGGGTCTAATCTGACTTGGTGTGGTGTGAAAACACTATATAATGTAGTTTTATGGTGTTGTTGAGTTTGATTGACCCTTGGGTTACAACCTAACTTATCAATGTAATATTTCCAGGGATGCAACGCTTTGTGCCTCACCCCTTTTTGGCTAGTGTGGCTACTTGCCAACTTGATCTTAGTATACAATTGATTTGTCTCTATAGAGCAAAGGCAATGTTGTGCTGTCTATGAAATCTTGAGACTGGTAGAACTCAAGTGAATTTGTACGATGACGTGGATATATAAGTCCAACCATGTTTACCTGATAGGTTTTCTTATGGTGTGCAACCTTATTTTAACAATAAATAGGGTGGTTTCAAGTGGATTTTATGTCTATATTATAGTTGAAGAGGTGTGCATGTTTTCCTTCTATGGTTTGTTTCAATAGCCATAAAGGCTATGCATAATTTTTAGTTGTTGCAGGCTAGTCATGTGGACGATATTGACAACCCGTTTTATTTTTTTATTCGTCGATGATATATGGTAGTTTTATTTTTTATGATCAATTCCTCCATGCATGCTTGTTGAATCATTATTTGGACCGCTTTATCTTAAATGAAGTCAATGCTTAATTGGGAGTTGCTTATGTTTGTTAGTCATCTATCTCTATAATGATGTGGTTGTTGCATCAGGTTGAGATTTTTTTTCTTTTCATATGAATGATGGTTTGATAGATAATGTATGTCTACTACTTTGAATGCATCATGTGAGATCACGAGGTACAAATTGTTCAAGTGCAGTAATAGGAGGTTTTGTTGTATACGAGGTTAATCAAGGTAGTTTGGTTATGTGGATTGTCTGATTGAGTCCAATTACTCCTATTGTGCATAGTATCGTGTTATTATTTTAGTGTTGAAAGTAATATTTATGAAGGTTTTGCATAAGTATGTGTCAAGAAGAACATTAGTTGTTCTTGTTGTTATCCGTTCATTGCTTTATGAGTCTTGCAAATTTTATCTCTTTTTAGAGGAGAAAAAGACGTTATATGACATGAGCACCATTTGCTTCATGTCAATAGAATAGTTTTGGAGATCTCTAGTAGTTGGATTCTAATGCAATAACAACCATGTTTTATAGTGCTTGAGAGTGGTATGTCAGGTGTTTCATACATTGACGATATATGGATGTTTGGCCTTAGTGGCATTAACAAACGAGGTTGTTGAATTCGATGATTGTTGTGCTTAGTGTTCTAACGTATTTGGTGAAGTGTTGTTTAAAGACTGTGGAGCTGCATCCAAATTCGATGATGGGAAATCCTAGTCTTGATTGCACCTATGACAATTTCTTGGGTTTCATTGTATATTGTTTTATGATTGTTGTCAAGGTGTACTGTTTTCTTTGATAAATTAGTTTGAGTTAGAGGTTGTTTCAGGAAAAACTTTTTCACGATGGCATCAATGCTACTAGTCTATTATATGAGTCTATTTAGGGTGTTTGACTGAGTTTTACCGTAAGTGAATGTCTTGATTTGTAGAAATGGCAGAATTCGAGGATGAATTCTTTTAAGGGGGTAGAATGTAATGCCCTAAAAATTAAACCATGTTTATAATCTAAATATGGTGTGTCTTATGGATGATCGGAGGTCGTAGATGTATAGATATCGTCAAGATGATTCCGATCGATTACTAGTTTGCCTTGTTTGGAGTCCGGATGAGTCTTTTCAAGTGTCGGTTGATCTGAGCCATTGGATATCAGGATTGTGGAAGTTTTCTTCTATTTATACCTCCCTAACCCTAGTAGCCACGTCCTCCTACCCCTAGCAGCCATCACCCTTTTGTTCCTTGCCCCAAGAGAGGAAGAACAAGGGAGAGAAGAGAGGGGAGATGAGGGCATATCGTTGCCCATTGTCGTCGTTCTCTCCAAGAATTGGTTGGATTTCCTTTCTCTCTCTTTTCTCCACATTTCCCTTGTTTTGGATGAGTTTTAGGCCCTGCAATTAGCCTTTCTTGGTTGGATTAGATGGGGGATTAGATTTTGATCTCGAAATTAGTCTGTGTAGAGTGGCAGATTCGACAGTTTCTCTTCATACCAGTTTTCCGTGGTCTTAGTGGTCTCAAAAAAATAAAAAGTATATCTATGAGTCGTAGATAATTTGTAGATCTTTTCATGGCCACAAAGAAAACCTCAATCGGACATCAAATCAGAGGGTAATTGAAGTAGAACAGTTTTTGAGTCTCATAATTCTGTGTAGAATCTGTTCTCCTAAGATTTAGGCACTTCTATCAACAGAATTAAACTTTGATTTAGTGAGAGAAGTTGTAGATAATTTGATAAGCTTTCTAGATTCATAAAGAGTGTATTCATATGAATTTTAAAACTTCAGTTATGTTTGTTTTACCGTGGCTATACCTGTTTGCCTGGCAAACCGAGCAGGTCTGTTCACTGGTGGGTTTTATCTAATAAATGGCTGAATTGGCTCTTCCAACTATGGATACTTTTGTAGAGGGATAAAAGTCCTTGTTGCCAGCAAAGTTTCATATTTTTTAGTAGTTTGGGGGATATCGAACTTTGAAGTTAACTATGCTGCTGTCTAAAACATATTCAGTCGGTTATCTTGTCGGATGTTTTAGAACTTATAGATGGAAAATTTTAATTATCCATCGAATACCGATGTTGTAGATTATTTTGTGTAGATGCTTCTAGATATTTTTGTTTGATAGAACTGCTTTAATAATTTTAAAATACAAAATTAACAAGCAGCGCTGCTGCTGTTGGCGGGTGGTAAGGAGCAGTGGTTGTTCACGTCAGTGTTGGGGTTGTGCGTAGGAGTGGTGTTAATTATTAGCAAATGCTATGTGCATGTTTGTACTAAGTTTAATGCACACAACAGGTGGTGGGGCTCTAGATCGTACCTAGTGCCATTCTAAATTCCCGGCAAAGGCAAGTAAAATGCAGTGGTGGTTTGCTGTCGCTTGACTCGTATTTTTTCCCTAAAATTAAGTAATCATAAGTATTGCATGTGTTAAACATGGAATTCTATGATGAGATTTTATTTGATTAAAAGTATTAATGGTATATGTTAATAATGTTTATGAACATGATTTGAGAATGGTATATGTGGTTGACTCACGTCTTTGAGAAGTTAAGTTTCTATTATGAAGCATGTTATATGTAGTGAAGTGTTGTTGGCATGTCATGCACATTGCATCATCCATCTTGCATTTTGAAGTTATGTCGTGATCTTATGGTCCGACCATACCAGTACATTTAGCATCGTACGTTGCCCGAGGAGGGGTATGATGCGGCTTCATATCCTTAGAGGTATGAAGACAGAAGTCATCCTTGCATTTGCAGTCATTTGCACTCATGAGGTATGTATGAAGTGTGACATTGCTATGTTACTATTGTGGTTTCTACCTGCAAGGTGTGATAACTATTTGTGTTGTATGTTGTATTCGTGTAGCACCTTCATAATAAGATTGTGAAATCAAGGGGTTGTAAAACAATGTTCTTATGTGGTTAAACAGTTTGATATTATTTTACTTGCTGAGATGTGTCATCTCACTCTTGCATTACTCAATGCAGGTACTTGATTCATGTTGGGAATGAGGGAAGTACCAGCATGTCCACCTTCACTCTCATAATAACGCTGCCCAGTCGCAGCCATGATTTAATTAGAAACTTTTTGTCAAAGGATGTTTGTTTTTAACTAGTCGTGCGCACTAGTTAATTCAGTTCATTTCGTTAGGGTTATCTTCCCATTGCTAGCAGATTATTAATGTCTAGTTTGTTTTCTTATCATGATATCTGTTTATACTCTGTTGCTTCCTCGTTTATGCAATTTACAAAGGAGATGCTGTTGAAATTTCATACCAGGTTATTAGAAGTGTAGTTTAAGTAGTACCTCGGGGTGTATGTGGACCTTCGGCTGTTACAAGCTTCTAGCTCCTACGACACCATCTTTTACTTGCTGAGATGTGTCATCTCACTCTTGCATTACTCAATGCAGGTGCTTGATTCATGTTGGGAAAGAGGGAAGTAGCAGCACGTCCACCTTCACCCTCATAATAATGCAGCCCAGTCGCAGTCATGATTTAATTAGAAACTTCTTGTCAAAGGATGTTGTTTTTAACTAGTCGTGCGCACTGGTTAATTCAGTTCATGTCGTTAGGGTTATCTTACCATTGCTAGCAGATTATTAATGTCTAGTTTGTTTTCTTATCATGATATATGTTTAAACTCTTTTGCTTCCTCATTTATGCAATTTTCAAAGGTGATGCTGTTGAAATTTCATACCAGATTATTAGAAGTGTAGTTTTAGTAGTACCTCGGGGTGTATGTGGACCATGGGTGTTACAAGCTTCTAGCTCCTACGACACCATCTTTTTCGAGGCGCGGAGCTCTTTGATGATGGAATCATTCAAGGACAAAGACTCGTTGAGCTTTGACACCTCATCTTGGGACTCCCTCAGCTCACCCCTCTTGCGCTCCAACTCCGCCAGGGTGAAGCAATGGCTCCTCTCCAAGGTGGTAAGAGAGCTATTGGCGTCCCGGTATAGCTTGTCTAGGTTGTTCCAAGTTGAGGGTAGGAGAATTCTTGATAACAGGTTGAAAGCATGGAATAGGTGACTTGGAGCTCCCGGTGGGTTACCTCATGAGTTTTCTTCTCCGAATCAAGTTTCGCATGCAGGGAGGAATTCATGGCACGGGCGCCATTAAGGAACATAGTCACCTGATCAAGATCTGCCTAACCCTGCACACACCTCTCCTCAGCATCAGAGCACCGTCGAGCCAAAGCTGGAAAAATAATCACATTGATCTATAATATGAATGGGAGGACATGTGGATAGGATGTGTTATCAGTTGGCTCACCGTCGTTTGCAGATTCAAGAGCATCTATCTGTTTTTGAAGGGTAAGGGGGTTCCACTATGATAGAGAAGAAATCGGCTTAGGCATAGGAGCACTGCATGATATTAGCTGAGCTGACACCAAATCTAGGACGCCCTGTGAATTCAGAAGTCAGCAAAGAGAACACCCATTGACAGAAGCATGATAAAGCAGGGATATACGTACCTGAAGGTGGTACCAAAAAGAGGGGAATCCCAAGGCCGGAGGTATCGAGGCACTCCCAGAAGAAGGGACATCAACAGAAGCCACATCGTGATCAGGGCCAGACGTCAAAGGTACGGTGTAATCTAAACTAACTGCAGCACCCATTGAGATGTCAACTTCAGGAGCACCCATTAGGTGTTTAGTGATATGACCATCGAACTCTAAGGTGGCCAAGCTAGCCAAACCAACAAGCAGATCAGAACTTGTCACTACAGTGTCGTCACGCCGAAGCAATGGTGATCCCACATGAACATCCATGGAAGCAGCACAGAGGGAGCTAGCCCTAGGACCCTCAGGGACCGGAGCATCCTCGGGGGCTGGAGCATCCTTGGGGGCTAGTGACCCATGGCAAACTGGCAGGGTTACCTCTTGCCTAGCCAGAAGACCAACAGAGGGCACGTCGTCCGGGCACTCTACACGGACGTCGATAACCCTAATCTCAGGAAGCTCAAGCAAAAGATCCTTAGGAATAGCCTCTTCCAGTGTGTTGTCGATAGCGGACATGATCACGCCATGGAGACTCACCAATCCTGAAGGAGCAAGGTCTGGAATGTCACTGATAGCTTTACTGCTCCGCTCCCTACAAACCAGGGGAAGCACCTCCTCTTTGTCATCATCATCCTCCTCCACCACATATCGACTAGCCCTTGCACCACCGCAGCCTTCCACGACATCCTCCAGGTCAACATCCGTTGTACTGTCACCAGGGTTCAATGCGACAGGGGCAGTCACTAGCTCCAATCCAGACGAGCGCTGAAGCCTCCTCCTCTTCTTTTTCACCTCGACAGACTCAGCCTGAGAGTCTGCCCGGCATGGTAACATGCAACGGGCGCTTTTGGGACTGCAAATTCTTTTTCCCCTCCACCCGAGTGCCTGGGAGCCCCACTCCCCAACTCAACTCATGCAGACCCAGTCGACTCTCTAGCCAACGCACTAAGAACGACCTTAATCTTAGCTTCATCAGCAGCAGCTCGCATCAGGAAGTGGGTCTGATTTTCCTCTTCAAGCAAGCTCTTGTCCACAGCAAGTTCGACCTCTACTTCATCAGGAGAAGGCCACACTCTATGGCCTAGACTCCCATATTGCCCTTGAACAGGTGGATTAGACACAAACTCAGGAAAGGAGCTCTGCAACAACAAAATCCCACAGTGAGGACATGGCATATAACAGTTTGGTAGAACAAAAGTATAGAGAGTTGGAGCTTACCATCGGGGGAAGATTCCAAGCAGAGTAAGCGAGGAGCTCCAACATTCGAAGCAGTGCCCCTCAGCATCGTCTCAACTCGTTTCAAGACATTCTTCTCAGATATCTGCCTATTTGTAATTCAGGAGGAGTCATTCACTCTGGTGTATAGATAGGCCTGATAAACCCTATCCTTCAAATGCTGGATATTCTTAAAAATAAGTCAATGACAATAGCTTCAGCAGTTAAACCTATGTCTTTCAGGCTAGCTATCTCTGCAAGCAGAATTCGAGCCATACCGACCTCCAATTCAGTTGGGGCCTCTATCTAACTCGGCACTTGTAACACCCCTGGTGTTACTGTTACTAAAATTTGAGCATAACATCATAAGCATTGGCATATCATGTGTTTGTCACACCTAGAATGCATTCACTAGGCAAAAAATTCAAACAAAGTTGTATTAATGTGACATGTTACTAGTAAACCCTAGGGTACAGTGCTTAACCCTAGATTGGGCTTAATAGAGCAAACAAGGCTTAATAAGGGAAAACTTCAAAACTCAATTGAAATAGTCATAAAATGTCACCAAGAATGTACTTAAGTAACACCCAAACCCTAGAAGTACTAAAAACCCTAAATAGAACCCTGGAAAACCCTAGATTAAAACCCTAGGGGGCTAAGTGCAAAATTGGTGCACTTTTGGATTAAAGTGCAAAAACCATGAGATTAGGGTATGTTAACTCATATGGTTCACATGTGTGTGGAGTTGCAACCTAAACCCTGAGTTTTGGACCTATTTGCAAAAAGACCCTATTTGAGCTCATTGGTTAAGTCTAAAAACAGTGAAGTAGGTCTGACTTTACGGCTCTGTAGATCCAAAAATATTGAGAATTTGCCTAGGGTCAATACATCAAACCTATAGAGCTATGTAAGGAGAACAACTTTGCTATAGGGATTAAATCATGGTCACATGAAAAATTTGGAGAAAAATGTGCTCAAAGTCGAGCTGTCAGACTATCTTAAGTCTAAATTCAGACTAACAGTATGGTTAGGCAATCTTTGAGCTTAGATTTGATCATAATCCAGTCATTATTTGGCTATGATTACTATAGCAAGATTATAGCTGGAGTATCGGGTAACAACTTTGTTATAGGTGAATCAGTGGGTTGCCACATAAAAGTTGGTAATCTAGGCCCTACATATAGCTCTGTCAGGCACCTGATCAGAACCCCGATAGTACAGTGGACAGCACAAGATCACTGATGCAGTGTATCCTACCACCGGCGACCCTGCGCATAGATTCACGCCAGTGAGGTGATTCGCGTTCACCCGCGCTCGGATAACGCTCCAAGGTGAAAAGATCTTCTCCCCCCGGATGAGCTTGAGGCACTGTTTGTTCGGTCGCCGTGTCCGCTCAATCCCGATCACCTTGAATCAACCCTCGCCGGAGTTAGACATCTCACGGTTTGATGCCACGTGCCTCAGCACTTTAACCACGCCGTCGTGACTCGTGCTGACTTATCCAGCGATCGTCGGTAAGGTTGCCATGGTTACATCCACTAATCCCGTGCGCCAGTGACCTCCTCTTTCTCCGGCCGCCGCGCGTCTCAACCCAAATTCACCGGCCACCGCTCTTGCCTACTATAAATTGAGCCCGCCGTGAGCTCCCTAGGGAAATTACCCATCCACAGCACCCACGCTTGCCTCCAATCATTCACTAGAGATCGTGAATTGCTCATTACCCCCAATCTCATTTTCCGCCACCGCAAAAACACATCGCCATGGCCAGCTCGTCTCAGGTCCATTCTTGTCCATCATCCTCTTGTTTCAGCACCCTCGCTTGCTCCTAATGCTTGCTGACCCACCCAATTAAGCTAGGGAGTCCTGGATTACCGGGAACACGTTGGTTCCTTGGACTGTCCGCACTGTCTCTGTGGACAGAATGATTCAGTATCTCATTAGTGAAATTGAGTGAGGGGAATTGATGAGGAGGGGTCCAATCTGGTGTCCGCCGTACGGGAACACCATTCATCAAGTGATTTGGCCGGTATGCGCTCTCCGGAGCATGGCCCTACGCTGCTCGCCGTCGTGGGCTTCGGACAGTAAAGAAATAGAAATTGAAGGGTGTTTTTGTAACATGTCAGTGAGTCAGGGAAATAGCGCCATGACTCGTTTCCAGGTATTCAAACCAATAAGGGTCTTTCTGCAAAACCTACAGCGCGGACGCACGTGGGCGCGTTCTGCCCTAGTTGGGCCGGCTCGGGCTGGTTTCGGCCCGGGACTGTTCATTGTTTTCTTTTTTCTTTTTCTGCCAGAGCTAAAGAATTCCTAGAAAATTGCAGAAAAACGCTGAAAATACCAAACCAATTTTGCTAAGTTTCTAATTTCCTATAGAATTTAATAAAAATAGTTTCATGATTTTTAGTCCAAAAGGGAAATTATAGAGTATTTAAAACAGCCTAAGACCATGCTTCTGGATTTTTAGAGAATAAATAATAAATCCAAAATTCACTAAGTTTTTAGGATAAACTCTAAATAATATTTAGAAGCCTTGGGTAAAGTTTGGTATGTTTTGGACCATGTTTGTTACTTAGAACCCAAAACCCTAGCCCCTGCCCTATGAACTTCACTATTGACTCTGAAAACCCTAAGTTCTCGGAGAACCGTGAAGGAAAGTTGTATTCAAGACTTAGATAATAAACTTTTATTATCTTTACACTCTCATGAGCATTACATGGGCATTCATTATTATGTATGGTTTTATTTAGAAAATGAAGAAGAAGTAGAAGTCGAAGAAGCAAAGACTTCACCACCACCAC
This sequence comes from Zea luxurians, assembly GCA_029449295.1. Taxonomy (NCBI): domain Eukaryota; kingdom Viridiplantae; phylum Streptophyta; class Magnoliopsida; order Poales; family Poaceae; genus Zea; species Zea luxurians. The sequence goes on along the minus strand of JAOPSE010000194.1, from coordinate 711,149 downwards.
CTAAGGAACATCAGCAGGCAACTGTTTTTATTTTGATATCTGCGGAACAGAGCCTGAATCACCAGTAACACAAGGCAAGCCCCGGTGCATTTGCCACCTCCTTGTTCTTGTTAAAATCTTTCTCACTTGCTTGATGCACTAGGTGATAGGAGTTGTGTGCTAAACCAATTCCTGCATTTCCCTCCTTGGATTGATTACTTCTCCTTAAATTTCTGTTTTACAAAAGGTTTTCCTTATGCTTAGCTTCGCTTTAGAAAAACAAAATGTTTTGTTTTCTCAAAAGATGATGTTGCAAGGTGGGTGGGATGTTTTCGAAAATAAAACTTGATGGTGGATCCATCATGGCCATGATGGGTTCAACATCGGAAAAGATGTACCTCTGCCAGGTACCAAACTTTGGGTTTGAAATGATAAAGCTGAGACCGGGCGGTTGACTTGCACGAGGAGAAAGCCTTGGTGTAGTGTCTCCGTCTGTGTCGATTAAGGACCGTCTCGATGTAGGCTTGATGACCGAGGACCCTTTAACCGGTCACATGCCTCGTCATGGGTAAGCTTTGCCTCGGGCAGACTAATACCAGAATAAGATAACATGCAATGGGAGTGGAGAGATGGCGAGAGTAGCGTGTACCCTCCGTGGCAAGAGGCTGGACGGTGGTGTATCTGTGCTCTCGATTGGCGTGAACCTGATCTGGTCTTAAGAACCCCGGTGGCGAGTTGACATATGCAAGGGTTAAGTGCTACATATGTTGTGTGATTGGAGATCCTCAGCTGAGTATAATCGATTCGGATCGTCGTAACTTCGCGGTTATGAAGACTTGGTCACTGACTTACACGTAGCAATCTAGTGAAGATGAAGGGTTGTTAAGAAATTGGCTAGTATAGGTCAAATGAATGAATTAGGATAGAAAGAACCCTAGTTGCAGGTAATGTTACCTAACCTAACAAATAAAACTGGATTTTTAAGGATCCACTATTAGTAAGCATTTCTGCAAACAGAGTCATTGATTATTGATAAGCCTTACCTTGACTCCCCTTAAAGCCAACATATCCTTGAGAGTCTTTTACTTTATCGGGTAAGTCTTGCGAAAGTACACTTCGTACTCAGGGCTTTGTCCCATGTGGTTTTAGGTGAAGAAGCGGCAAACTTTTGCTGCTTTTGTTCAAAGGTGGTGCCTAAGGAGAAAAACCAGGAGTAAAGCTTCAGGAGGAAAGGATCCTCCGTTAAAAACTTTTTACTGCTTATGCGGGAGGAGTTTTTGCCTCCCTGGTTTTGTAATAATAATAATAATACTCAGCACTCCTATATTTGTTTCTGGTCTATAATAATCCAACTCCTTCTTACTTTTAATATAAGGTAAGTTATTGTAATTGCTTCCGCATTTTCGTATCTCCGATGTGTTATAATGTCTGCGTGACGGGTGAAACACTCTTGGGAAAGGTAAAGAAAGCAGATACCGAACTTGTCAAGTGATTCAGGGGCACCTACAGGGTTGTCTGAGGTCCGTTGGACAAGGATAACTGAAGGTGGGCCTAATGACTTGGGAGGTTCTGTCACAGCACTCGAACATGCGGATGCCTCCCAGAGCGGGCGTGCAGCGACTTGTTGTGATTCTCCATGGTGAATCACTCAAAACTCCTGCCCTGGCGAAGTTCCATACTGGCGACGCTGACCAACTGATGCTGCCCCCCGGCCATTTCATGTTTGCAATGATACAGATACTTCCACAAACCAAAGTGCGGGTAAACCCCCAGGAAGGATTCACAGAGATGGAAAAAGATAGAGATTTGAAGCACAGAGTTGAGAGAATAAAAATCGAGAAGACCGCGAAAGAAAGAGGAAATTGGCAGACCTAGTCCCTGGATCAGTAAGGGAACGAAAACAACTGATTCATGAGTATCCTATGTTGGGACGGTCATCCCCTGCCAGATCCACCAACAGCATAGTTCCTTGGGTGGGGGAACACCGATTTCAACAAGGTGGAGAAGATCAGACTTAGAGACAACAGAAGCGTAGTTACCGCAGAATGGAAGTTGGCTATTAGGATCGATTGGGGGAATGGTGGGCGTAGCAATCCCTTGTTTCTTCTTCCTGGGCACCATCAGGACCTCACGAGCAAGCGGGTTCGAGCATAACTGCAAGGACAAGCGAGGGTCTCAAGAACTGGGTTGCGGCAGAAAAAAGCAGAGTTAGGGTTCGTTCGCCGGGAAACTGCCAGCAGTGACGTATATGCGCACATTAAGTCATGTGCATCGTGATAGACAAGTAATTTGGACCAGACCTCAACTGAATGGAGTAAGTCAGGTGGATTTATCAGTCGGATATGTCAATAAAGCTTGTCAGTTAGAACTGTCAGTCGTTTCACGCAATTGGATTGTCAGACAGAACACTACTTAAACAGAACAAAAGATACTAAGCACAACAACCAATTTCATTGATCAGAAAGAGGTCGTTACAAAGGGAAGGGGCTGGCTCATTATGAACTGACCCTGTCATCCCTCACTCCATCACCATTTCCATTTCTACTACTACTACCACTACAACAACCTACTACCTACTACTACACTATACTACTATTTATGCCGGTTGCACATCGCCACCACAATCATCGCTGCCACACCTCCGTCGCTGCCGCTCCTGCTGCCGCCGCTCCTGCCGCAGCCGCTTGATTCACCACCATCCGCGTTGCCACTGGCGCTGCCCCTGTCGCCGCCGTCGCTACCGACCTCCTCCTCGGAGTCTTCCGAGGAGCACTCCCCTTCCGAGTCATCTGACCCCACGAGCCCTGCTCGCTCGACAGATCGGATGTATGCCCGCTCAGGCGCCAACAACCCCATGGAATCGTCCGAGTCATTGGACAATGCCACGGGGGATGTCGACGGAGGAGAGCCGCCGTACTCGAAGGAGAACTCCTTAGAGTACTCCGAGTCCCTAAAGTCCTCCGATGGAGGACTTAGAGGACGCTTGCGCTTCCCCTCTGCCGAGTTGCAATTGCCCTTGCCTCCTTCGCCATCGGCCATGTTTCTCTCGGGCAAGAAGAAGAAGAGCGCAGAAGAGCAGGGACAATTGAGGAAGACGACCGAGGGCAAGCGAGCTATTTAAAGAGAGCAAGGGGTGACTCTTTGTTTCCCACCCGTTCAACGAATAGTCGCAGGACTTCAATAGCAACTTAAGTTTCCAAGAAAGGGGACAGACTACTGACGCCGATTCACGTAACACGGCACCAGAAGAAAGTAGAGTCAACCCCTCAGACGCAACATTACACCTCCCCGTCACGTCAGTTTACTATTTCTCAACAAGATAGTGTACACTTTACAATGGATATACACCCATTGGGTACACCAATTGGGTGTACCACCCAGATTTTTCGAGATTTTCTGAAGCAGCGTGACCTACAAAATATCCACAATGAATAATAAACGACAAAAAAGCAAGATCGGTCAAACTGAAGTCAGCTAGAACTCTATCTGCCAAAGTCCAATCGATAGAAGCATTGAAGACCCTGGTCGAGTGTCGTCCAGCCGGACCTCCACCGATTCAGACTCAACCAGCCAGGTCGTAGTCATCAAGGATTCCAGTCAGAACAGATACAAACCAGGCGAGAGCTGGACAAACGTCACCACCAGAATAAATCAAAGTTCTCCAAGGGTAGGCTGAGAAGACCTTTGAGTTGATTAGTTCTCAATTCAATACAAAGATCGGAGGCTACACCCATTGGGTGCACCTGTCGCAAAAGGCCAAAGAAAAAACATTAAACTCAAAAGCAAACAAGGAAGACATTTGAGTTGATTAGTACTCAAAATCAATTCAAAGCTCAGGGGCTACACCCATTGGGTGCACCTATAGAACGGTAGGGCAAAGCAACCACTAAAGAAATCCAGAAGAATCACAAAACTTTGTTTTCTCTTAAAGTCTCAAGTCAATTGCCCTCAAAAATCAACTTGAACCTCGGGGGCTTGTGGGGGATGGATATCCCCCCGGTCCTCATGCACACTAAAAGGCGCCCTGGGCCACCTAGCAAGTCTCCTCCTGAATCATCCTACGAGATGGGCCGGTTGAGCGCGACCAAGCCAGGCAAGCCCAATCTAAGCCGATGAAGACCAATGCCCGGGTTAAGTGCTACGGGAGCACAGGCATATCAGGTAGAGCAGTTGTGATCACCCGATAGGCTAAATCCATGGCGGTAACTCGGACGGATGAACAAGGAAGATTCCAGATATGTAGAGAGATAATTCGCTACAAATAGGGAGATAAGCGAGTGGACAATATCTATCACTTGTGTAGGGATAACTCTCCCTGGTCGTGTATATAAGGCCAGGAAGTACCGCCACCATTTTCATCTGATCTAGCCCACCACACTCACAGTTTCCAACTTGTAAACCTCATTTCAATACTAGAAACATCACAGGAAATAGGCTATTACGCAGCTCCAATGGCCCAAACATGTATAAGTCTGTGTTCCTTTCTATCATGTTGCTACACGAACCATCGAGTCGCGATCATCGACACCGTCCTACCCAAAAGCACCTCGTGGGTATCGACGTAGTGCGTGGTCGGATCTCAAACACCGACAGCTAGTTTTGAGTCGTCCTTGACTCAAAGTTGTTGGTGCCTAAAAAGGTGTTGATGTAGTGCTTGATGTCATCCAACCTTGCTCCCCTTCTTTAAGTTGACCCTGTTGTTGTAAAACATACAAAGAAGAATAAGTGGAACTGGACGTGATATGGTTAGCTTTAACATAGCCCTCTAATTGATCATATTGTTTCATGACAAAAGGAGATTTCATATTTGAACAAATATATACTCGATTTACCATATATTCTCCTTTCCAATTATATCTTCAATAACATGATATGTATGTTTAGATAACCATGGCAAATCAGCACTAAAAGAAAGTTTCTCCTCTGAAATATTTAGATTACATAGAACATCAAATTCAATATAGCCCAAAGTATTTAAAGAAGATAACAATTTCAGCTCATCATGCACACTAGTTATAGGATTGAATGTTCTAATTTTGGCACAATTAATAGGATCACAAGCAACAACATCAAGTTTTTTCTCTAGTTGTGACATAGAAATAATAATATTATCATCACACAACTCTTCTTTATCACAAGGAACATCAAGACAATCCTCTTGTAACAAAGGCAACTCAGATTTATCTGAAGACATGATATCAGTAGAATTACTCAAATTATTTTTTAGAATCATCCATAGAAACAAATTGTTGTCTCATTAGTGCTTTCACGTCTGTCCAAGTTTGTTGTTTCTCATAATCATGCATATTATTCAACCAAACTAATGCATCATTCGTTAAAGTATTAACCACAATTTTAATTTTTGCCTATCACATATATGATGTCGTACAAAAATCTTATCCATTGATACTTCCCATTCATTATACTCATTTGTAGTATTTTCATCAAAAGAAGAGTAGGATGGATATATCGAACCTGAGTGAGACGAATCAACATCAATGGTGTGGCTCTCAAAGGCTTTAGTCAATGCGCACATCATCTCTTTCAATTCAAAATAGGAGACACACTCACCATCAGTAGTCTTAGGGCCCTTATCTTTATCCATTTGGGTCTTTGGCCTTGTCATTGTTAGTACAAAACAGAAACAAAAGGCAACAAACAAACAATGTAAACCCTACAACTACTCTCAGGATTGTAGTGGAACACATGTTACTAAAGTGTCTTACCCTGCTCTTACAAGTTTCTTACCAGCACTGCAAGTGGCAAACAGTGCCCAGTGTGACTGCCCAAAGAGCATGGGTGTGATTGCAAAGGAGTATCTGTTCTGCTTGAAAGAAAGGTGGAGCTTTGGGAAGGCTCACTAAATATATATGTGTGGCACATAAGTCCGTAACAGATAGAAATGTTGAATAAGTGTTCCAAGTACTTGTCCTATTTGCTGGCCTATAGAATGTATTAGAATAGTTCGACCAACGCACAAAGGAGGTGACAAGGATCTAGTAATAACAAGGGAACAAGTTGGAATAAAAAACAATCACAAAGGTGCACAGATCAACATTGTTCCTGCTTATGTGCACTCTTTTTCTCTTTTTTCTCTGATTTTTTCTTTTCTTTTTTATTTGTTTTGTATGGCCTTTTTTGCACTTGCCTTTTTATATTCTTTTTTCACAAGAGTGCCCCAAAAACAAGATATAACACAAGAGTATAAAAACAATTCTCGTCTGTCTGTCATAGATTTTCTACTTTAACTTCAACAAACTGTTTGATAAATTTAGATACCCCAAACTTAAAAACACACAACACGAAAATTATAGATCTCCTTTTTCTGTTTCTTTTTTATATATGGATCGTATATTTTGGATAAAAGAAGTGGGAGATATTGACACCAAAATACAGATCGGTCCGAAATTTGAGGATCACAAATAGATTTACTTTCAAAGCAGATAACTCATTAATAATAATGTTTTATGGAAAACTCGTAAATATAAAGTTGTAGAGAATTTTGTAAGCTTTCCGGAGAGTACAAGAACACTAAATTCCGAGTTCGTATGCGAGATTTATGCTCAAAATATCAAACTGGGCAGAAAATAATCTGATAAGGACGAGATGATGAGATGAAAACTGATGGGTGAATGAGTTCGATTTATTGATAGGTTTGGTTTTGTGGATGGGATCGATTTATCGAGATTGAGTTTGTTGGATGGCAATAAATGGTAATGACTAAACTGACCCAAAACAAATCTAAACCAACAACCTAATTAGGTTTGTTGGTGAGGCAAATGAAGGGTGAATGAGTTCAGTTTATGGATAGGGTCAGTTTTGTGGATGAGATCGGTTTATCAAGATTGAGTTTGTTGGATGGCAATGGATGGTAATGACCAAACTGACCCAAAAAAACCTAAATCAGCAACAAGACCTTGACCTAGGACACGAACTCAGAACTACAGACTCTAAAACTAAATTATGCAAAGGCTAAAGCTGTGCGGGATAGATATCGACCGGATCATGATGGACACTAAAACATATAATGGGTCGCCTGATGGGCTTCCTGCTGAGTCATCCTATGGGATGGGCCGGCAGGATGTAGCTAGTTTGGGTGAGCCCAATCCAACATGATGAAGATCGACGTTCGAGTTAGGTGTCACCGAAGCCCGAATGTATCGGGCGATGCAGTTACACCTAAAGGGCTATACATTCGGCGATTGTGGGGGACAGATATCCCCGGGTCCACTAGAAGGCAAGAAGACCTCGCGAGAGGCTTTAGGCCTGTTATCTCGCTAGGCCATCCCTTCGTGGGCCAGGAGGAAATTGCTGGCGGAGTGGGCCGACACGAGAAAGAAGCAGATTTAGGCCCAAACAACCCGTCAAACTTAAGCACTATCCAAAGTGCCCACTCGACTTTCCCGCGCGCAGCTGAAAGGGAAATGTGCCCTTGGGCCATTTCTAAGTATTTTGGTGATTTAGTGCCCAACACAGGTGCCTAATTGTAAAATGGTGGACAAAGTACAAATCAAGGATAAAGGTATGTGTCTCAGACTTAGTACATTGTTTTATGGACTAATGTATTGTGTCTAAGTGCTGGAAACAGAAAAAATCGAGTTGGAAAAGAGATGGTTCGAGCAGCCAAAGTCTGTCCAGTCTGGGTGCACCGGACTGTCCGGTGGTGCACCGGACAGTGTCCGGTGCGCCAGACTGGCTCGGCGTGAAGTGGCCGCTCTCGGGAATTCGCCGACGGCGTACGGCTAAAATTCACCGGACTGTCCGGTGTGCACCGGACTGTCCGGTGAGCCAACGGTCGGCCGGGCCAACGGTCGGCCGCGTAATCTGCGCGGGACACGTGGCCGAGCCAACGGCTAGAAGACGGCACCGGACTGTCCGGTGTGCACCGGACATATCCGGTGCGCCAACGGCTCCAAGTCTGCCAACGGTCGGCTTCGCTATTTAAGGAAGGAAATCGGGCACCGGACAGTGTCCGGTGTGCACCGGACTGTCCGGTGCCCCCGACGACAGAAGGCAAGAATGGCTTTCCAGATTTGTGCTCAACGGCTCCTAGCTGCCTTGGGGCTATAAAAGGGACCCCTAGGCGCATGGAGGAAACACCCAAGCAACCTTAGAGCATTCTTGATCATCCACACTCAGTCTTTGCGCATTCGTTTGTCATTCTCAGTGATTCGAGCTCCGTTCTAGTGAGAACTTTGAGATAGTCTTTTGAGCTCGATTCTTGGCCGTGTGTGTGCGTATTTTGCTGTGGATTTGTGTGTGTTGCTTTCCTCCCTTACTCTGAATTTCTTGTGAATCTCAAGTGTAAGGGCGAGAGGCTCCAAGTTGTGGAGATTCCTCGCAAACGGGATATTGAAAGGCAAAACAAAACACCGTGGTATTCAAGTTGGTCTTTGGACCGCTTGAGAGGGGTTGATTGCAACCCTCGTCCGTTGGGACGCCACTACGTGGAGTAGGCAAGCGTTGGTCTTGGCCGAACCACGGGATAAACCACTGTGTCATCTCTGTGTTTGATCTTTTGTGGTATTGTGTTTTGTTGAGACTCCTCTCTAGCCACTTGGCGATTATTGTGCTAACACTTAACAAGTTTTTGTGGCTATTAGCTTAAGTTTCACAGGATCACCTATTCACCCCCCCCCCTCTAGGTGCTCTCAATTGGTATCAAAGCCGTTCTCTTCAAGAAAGGGACTAACCGCCCGAAGAGATGGATCCTAAGGGGAAGGGAATAGTGATCAACGACAAGGAGAAGGAGTCCTTCGTCAACGAGCCAAAGGACGACAAGACTACCGACTCAGGCTCGGGGCACAGACGCAAAGAAGGGAAGAAGAAGAAGACAAGACGCATCAAGGAGATCATCTACTACGACAGCGACGAATCTTCCTCTTCCCAAAAGGACGACGACAACGACTACAAAAAGACGGTCAATTCGAACTTTTCATTTGATTATTCTCGTATTCAACATAGTTCGAATTCGCATTTGCTTTCCATTCCTCTTGGCAAACCTCCACACTTCGATGGGGAGGACTACGGATTTTGGAGTCACAAAATGCGTAGTCACTTATTCTCTCTCCATCCAAGCATTTGGGAGATTGTAGAGAATGGAATGAAGTTTGATAGCTCGGATAACTCTATGCTCATAAATGAACAAATCCATAGAAATGCACATGCTACTACTGTTCTCTTAGCGTCCTTGTGCAGGGAAGAGTACAACAAGGTGAGCGGCTTGGACAATGCCAAGCAAATATGGGACACCCTCAAGATCTCTCACGAGGGGAATGACATCACCATGCTCACCAAAATGGAGTTGGTGGAGGGCGAGCTTGGACGATTCGCCATGATAAGGGGAGAGGAGCCAACCCAAACGTACAACCGGCTCAAGTCCCTCATCAACAAAATAAGGAACTACGGAAGCACGCGATGGACGGACCACGACGTCGTCCGCCTAATGCTAAGGTCCTTTACCGTTCTTGATCCTCATCTCGTGAACAATATTCGTGAGAATCCCAGGTACACGATGATGACGCCCGAGGAGGTACTTGGAAAATTTGTAAGCGGGCGGATGATGATCAAGGAGGCAAGATACGTCGATGACGCGTTGAACGGTCCAATCCACGAGCCTCAACCCATTGCTCTAAAGGCAACGAGGAGCAAGGAGTCGCTACCTAGCAAGGTGGCGCAAGTTGAGGCGGCCGGGCTCAATGATGAAGAGATGGCTCTCATCATCAAGAGATTCAAGACGGCGCTAAATGGTCGCAAGGGGCAGCCAAGCAAGACCAAGACAAAGGGGAAGCGCTCATGCTTCAAATGCGGTAAGGTTGGTCATTTTATTGCTAACTGTCCTGAAAATGATAGTGACCAGGAGCAAAGGAAGAGAGAGAACAAGAAGGTTTACAAGAAGGCCAAAGGCGAGGCACACCTTGGAAAGGAGTGGGATTCGGATTGCTCTTCGTCCGACTCCGACGACGAAGGACTCGCCGCCACTGCCTTCAACAAATCGGCTCTCTTCCCCAACGAGCATCACACTTGCCTCATGGCAAGGGAAAAGAAGGTAATCACTCGTAATGCTAATACTTATGATTCTTCTAGTGATGATGAGTCTAGTGATGAAGAAATAGATTACTCTAGTTTATTCAAAGGATTGGATAGAACTAAAATAGCTAAGATTAATGAATTGATTGATGCCTTGAATGAAAAGGATAGAATCTTAGAAAAACAAGAAGACCTTTTATATGAAGAGCATGATAAATTTGTTACTGCACAAAATTCACTTGCTCTAGAAGTTAAAAGAAATGGAATGCTGTCTTGTGAACTTTCTACTTGTAATGAAACCATTTCTTCTTTAAAAGGTGAAATTGATGATTTAAATGCTAAACTAGAGGTAGCAAACAAATCTAACTCTTGTGTTGAACATGTTTGCACTAGGTGTAAAGATTTTGACATTAATGCTTGTAGTGAACACTTAGTCTCAATTTCAAAACTAAATGATGAAGTGGCTAGTCTTAATGCCCAACTTAAGACTAGCAAGAGTGAAGTTGATAAAATAAAATTTGCAAGGGATGCCTACACGATTGGTAGACACCCCTCAATTAAGGATGGTCTTGGCTTCAAGAGAGAGGCCAAGAACTTAACAAGCCATAAGGCTCCCATTCCCGCCAAGGAGAAAGGGAAGGCCCCTATGGCTAGTAGCGCTAAAAAGAACCATGCTTTTATGTATAATGATAGGAGACATGCTAGAAATGCTTATAATGATTTTGATTCACATGTTTATGATTCTCATGCCATGTTTGCTTCTAGTTCTTCCTATAAGCATGATAGAGATATGTGTAGGAGAAATGTTGTGCATATGCCTAGGAGAAATTTTGCTCATGTTCCTAGAAAAGTTGTGAACAAACCTTCTACCATTTATTATGCTTGCAATGCTCCCTTTGCTATTTGTAGAAAGGGTAAGAAGGTAATTGCTAGGAAGTTAGGGGCAAGATGCAAGGGAGATAAAACTTGCATTTGGGTCCCTAAGGATATATGTGCTAACCTTGTAGGACCCAACATGAGTTGGGTACCTAAGACCCAAGCCTAAATTTGCCTTGCAGGTTTATGCATCCGGGGGTTCAAGCTGGATTATCGACAGCGGATGCACAAACCATATGACGGGGGAGAAGAAGATGTTCACCTCCTACGTCAAAAATAAGGATTCCCAAGATTCAATTATATTCGGTGATGGGAATCAAGGCAAGGTAAAAGGGTTAGGTAAAATTGCAATTTCTAATGAACACTCAATCTCCAATGTGTTTTTAGTTGAGTCTCTTGGTTACAATTTGCTATCTGTTAGTCAACTATGCAATATGGGATATAATTGTCTTTTTACAAATGTAGATGTGTCTGTCATTAGAAGAAGTGATGGTTCACTAGCCTTTAAGGGTGTACTAGACGGCAAGCTTTACTTAGTTGATTTTGCAAAAGAAGAGGCTGGTCTAGATGCATGCTTAATGGCTAAGACTTGCATGGGCTGGCTGTGGCATCGCCGCTTAGCACATGTGGGGATGAAGAACCTCCACAAGCTTCTAAAGGGAGAACACGTGATAGGTCTAACCAATGTTCATTTCGAAAAAGATAGACCTTGTGCAGCTTGTCAAGCAGGTAAACAAGTGGGAGGAGCACATCACAGCAAGAATGTGATGACCACGTCAAGACCTCTGGAGCTGCTGCATATGGACCTCTTCGGACCCGTCGCCTATCTAAGCATAGGAGGAAGTAAGTATGGTCTAGTTATTGTTGATGACTTTTCCCGCTTCACTTGGGTGTTCTTTTTGCAGGATAAGTCTGAAACCCAAGGGACCCTCAAGCGCTTCCTAAGGAGAGCTCAAAATGAGTTTGAGCTCAAGGTGAAAAAGATAAGGAGCGACAACGGGTCCGAATTCAAGAACCTTCAAGTGGAGGAGTTTCTTGAGGAGGAAGGGATCAAGCACGAGTTCTCCGCTCCCTACACACCTCAGCAAAATGGTGTGGTAGAGAGGAAGAACAGGACGCTCATAGATATGGCGAGGACTATGCTTGGAGAATTCAAGACCCCTGAGTGCTTTTGGTCGGAAGCCGTGAACACGGCTTGCCACGCCATCAACAGGGTCTACCTTCACCGCCTCCTCAAGAAGACGTCGTATGAGCTACTAACCGGTAACAAACCCAATGTATCTTACTTTCGTGTATTTGGGAGCAGGTGCTACATTCTAGTGAAGAAGGGTAGAAATTCTAAATTTGCTCCCAAAGCTGTAGAAGGGTTTTTATTAGGTTATGGTTCAAATACAAAGGCATATAGGGTCTTCAACAAATCATCGGGTTTGGTTGAAGTCTCTAGCGACGTTGTATTTGATGAGACTAATGGCTCTCCAAGAGAGCAAGTTGTTGATTGTGATGATGTAGATGAAGAAGATGTTCCGACGGCCGCTATACGAACCATGGCGATTGGAGAAGTGCGGCCACAGGAACAAGATGAACGAGATCAACCTTCTTCCTCAACAACGGTGCATCCCCCAACTCAAGACGATGAACAGGTTCATCAAAAGGAGGCGTGTGATCAAGGGGGAGCACAAGATGATCACGTGATGGAGGAAGAAGCGCAACCGGCACCTCCAACCCAAGTTCGAGCGGTGATTCAAAGGGATCATCCCGTCGACCAAATTTTGGGTGACATTAGCAAGGGAGTAACTACTCGATCTCGATTAGTTAATTTTTGTGAGCATTACTCCTTTGTCTCTTCTATTGAGCCTTTCAGGGTAGAGGAGGCCTTGCTAGATCCGGATTGGGTATTGGCCATGCAGGAGGAACTCAACAACTTCAAGCGCAATGAAGTTTGGACACTGGTGCCTCGTCCCAAGCAAAATGTTGTGGGAACCAAGTGGGTGTTCCGCAACAAACAGGACGAGCACGGGGTGGTGACGAGGAACAAGGCTCGACTTGTGGCAAAAGGTTATGCCCAAGTCGCAGGTTTGGACTTTGAGGAGACTTTTGCTCCTGTGGCTAGGCTAGAATCAATTCGTATCTTGCTAGCATATGCCGCTCACCATTCTTTCAGGTTGTACCAAATGGATGTGAAGAGCGCTTTCCTCAACGGGCCGATCAAAGAGGAGGTGTACGTGGAGCAGCCCCCTGGCTTCGAGGATGAACGGTACCCCGACCATGTGTGTAAGCTCTCTAAGGCGCTCTATGGACTTAAGCAAGCCCCAAGAGCATGGTATGAATGCCTTAGAGACTTTTTAATTGCTAATGCTTTCAAGGTTGGGAAAGCCGATCCAACTCTTTTTACTAAGACTTGCGATGGTGATCTTTTTGTGTGCCAAATTTATGTCGACGACATAATATTTGGTTCCACTAACCAAAAGTCTTGTGAAGAGTTTAGCAGGGTAATGACGCAGAAATTCGAGATGTCGATGATGGGCGAGTTGACCTACTTCCTTGGGTTCCAAGTGAAGCAACTCAAGGAAGGCACCTTCATCTCCCAAACAAAGTACACACAAGATTTGCTAAAGAGGTTTGGGATGAAGGACGCCAAGCCCGCAAAGACACCAATGGGAACCGACGGACACACCGACCTCAACAAAGGAGGTAAGTCCGTTGATCAAAAAGCATACCGGTCCATGATAGGTTCCTTGCTTTATTTATGTGCTAGTAGACCGGATATTATGCTTAGCGTATGCATGTGTGCTAGATTTCAATCCGATCCGAAGGAGTGTCACTTAGTGGCTGTGAAGCGAATTCTTCGATATTTAGTCGCTACACCTTGCTTCGGGATCTGGTATCCAAAGGGGTCTAACTTTGACTTGATTGGGTACTCAGATTCCGACTATGCTGGATGTAAGGTCGATAGAAAAAGTACATCGGGGACGTGCCAATTCTTAGGAAGGTCCCTGGTGTCATGGAACTCTAAGAAACAAACCTCTGTTGCCCTATCCACCGCTGAGGCTGAGTATGTTACCGCAGGACAGTGTTGCGCGCAACTACTTTGGATGAGGCAAACCCTCAGGGACTTTGGCTACAATCTGAGCAAAGTCCCACTCCTATGTGACAATGAGAGTGCTATCCGAATAGCGGAAAATCCTGTTGAGCACAGCCGCACAAAGCACATTGACATCCGGCATCACTTTTTGAGAGACCACCAGCAAAAGGGAGATATCGAAGTGTTTCATGTTAGCACCGAGAACCAGCTAGCCGATATCTTTACCAAGCCTCTAGATGAGAAGACCTTTTGCAGGCTGCGTAGTGAGCTAAATATCTTAGATTCGCGGAACTTGGATTGAATTATAGCATATATGTGTTTATGCCCTTGATCATGTTTATTCTGCATTTTGTTGCTTATTCTGGTGCTCAAGTTGTACAAACACTCCCTGGATCTCACAAGTCCGTGGCAAAATGATGCACAGTTTTAGGGGGAGATGTGTTACAACTTGACCCTTTGAGACTAACCATATGCTTGAGTTTGCTTGCTTTAGTCTCAAAGGAGAATTGAAAGGGAAAAGGTGGACTTGGACCATGAAAGACTTCCACTGCACTCCGATGAGAGGGTAACGTATTCCAAGTTCATCTCATGAACTCTTATTGCCATTTGCTCTTAATTGAAGATTTTGGTGAGGCAATGGGGTTATAGAGCCAAGATTAATCCCGTTTTGGTGTTTGATGCCAAAGCGGGAGAAAATAAAGGCCAAAGCGATAAATGGATCAGCTACCACTTGAGAGATTTTGAAAATAGTAGAATAGAGCTTTTGGTTTGTCAAAACTCTTTTGTTGTCTCTCTTATCAAAAGTTGGCTTCTTGTGGGGAGAAGTATTGATTATGGGAAAAAAGGGGGAGTTTTTGAAATCTTTGATCAATCTCTTTTGGAATGACTCTCTTTATGTTTCAACATGTGTGTTTGACTTAGAGATAGAGATTTGAGTTTGATTTCAAAAACAAACCAAGTGGTGGCATAGAGTGATCCATATATATCAAAATTGAATCAAAATAATTTGAGTTCTTATTTGAAGTGTTTTTGTACTTGTTCTACTTGCTTTATGTTGTGTTGGCATAAATCACCAAAAAGGGGGAGATTGAAAGGGAAATGTGCCCTTGGGCCATTTCTAAGTATTTTGGTGATTTAGTGCCCAACACAGGTGCCTAATTGTAAAATGGTGGACAAAGTACAAATCAAGGATAAAGGTATGTGTCTCAGACTTAGTACATTGTTTTATGGACTAATGTATTGTGTCTAAGTGCTGGAAACAGAAAAAATCGAGTTGGAAAAGAGATGGTTCGAGCAGCCAAAGTCTGTCCAGTCTGGGTGCACCGGACTGTCCGGTGGTGCACCGGACAGTGTCCGGTGCGCCAGACTGGCTCGGCGTGAAGTGGCCGCTCTCGGGAATTCGCCGACGGCGTACGGCTAAAATTCACCGGACTGTCCGGTGTGCATCGGACTGTCCGGTGAGCCAACGGTCGGCCGGGCCAACGGTCGGCCGCGCAATCTGCGCGGGACACGTGGCCGAGCCAACGGCTAGAAGACGGCACCGGACTGTCCGGTGTGCACCGGACATATCCGGTGCGCCAACGGCTCCAAGTCTGCCAACGGTCGGCTTCGCTATTTAAGGAAGGAAATCGGGCACCGGACAGTGTCCGGTGCGCACCGGACTGTCCGGTGCCCCCGACGACAGAAGGCAAGAATGGCTTTCCAGATTTGTGCTCAACGGCTCCTAGCTGCCTTGGGGCTATAAAAGGGACCCCTAGGCGCATGGAGGAAACACCCAAGCAACCTTAGAGCATTCTTGATCATCCACACTCAGTCTTTGCGCATTCGTTTGTCATTCTCAGTGATTTGAGCTCCGTTCTAGTGAGAACTTTGAGATAGTATTTTGAGCTCGATTCTTGGTCGTGTGTGTGCGCATTTTGCTGTGGATTTGTGTGTGTTGCTTTCCTCCCTTACTCTGAATTTCTTGTGAATCTCAAGTGTAAGGGCGAGAGGCTCCAAGTTGTGGAGATTCCTCGCAAACGGGATATTGAAAGGCAAAACAAAACACCGTGGTATTCAAGTTGGTCTTTGGACCGCTTGAGAGGGGTTGATTGCAACCCTCGTCCGTTGGGACGCCACAACGTGGAGTAGGCAAGCGTTGGTCTTGGCCGAACCACGGGATAAACCACTGTGTCATCTCTGTGTTTGATCTTTTGTGGTATTGTGTTTTGTTGAGACTCCTCTCTAGCCACTTGGCGATTATTGTGCTAACACTTAACAAGTTTTTGTGGCTATTAGCTTAAGTTTCACAGGATCACCTATTCACCCCCCCCCTCTAGGTGCTCTCAGCAGCGCCCTTGAATATCGGAGTAGATTTGGGATAAGTCGGCAAGATTGTAAAAAATCAGTTGTGGCAGAACCCCCCAAAATATTGGGCCCACATGCACCTGCCCTTGTCTCAAAGTCCTCAGACGGCTATGCATGTGCACCAGATAACTTAACAGGATCTGTCCAAGTGTCCCATGGACCCCGGATAAACCACTTACAACCCAGATCGCGAGATTAATTAAATACAAATCACACACCAGCATTTTGCAGCGGAATTTCTTTATTATAAAAAGTTATAGGTTACAACAAATTTCTATTATAATTATCGGAGTGATTACAAAAGTGGTTCAAAGAAATAAACTTTGAAATGTTATAAATTATTTATAAGTTTGAAATATATGCTAGCTCAAGTGACCATACTCAATAAGAAGTATAGAAGAGTTACTTAGACTTATAAGAAGGCCGAGCCCACCGGCACTTAACACCATCAACAGCAGCACAAAATTATAACCTGAAAAACAATAGGGAATAAAACCCTAAGTACCCAGTTACTCAGCAAGACTTACGCAACTAAAGAAAAGACTCTCAAGGATATGCTGCCTTGTTGGGAATCAGGGTATGGCTTATCAAGAATCGAAAGCTCTATTTGCAGAAAAGCTTACTATGAGTGGATCCTTAAGAATCCATTTTTACTTGTCAGGTTAAGTAAAGTTACCTACATCTACAGTTCTTTCTATCCTAGTTCAAGCACTTGGCCTATACTAGCCGTCTTTTTATGATCCCTTCAGTTCACTGGATTGCTACATGTAGGGCAGTGACCAAGTCTTCATATCCGAGAAGTAACGGCGATCCGAATCGATTAATACCCAGCTGGGGATCTCCAACCACACGACATATGTAGCACTTAACCCTTGCATATGTCAACTCGCCACCGGGTTTCTTAAGACCAGACCGGGTTCACGCCAACCGAGAGCACAGATACACCACCGTCCAGCCTCTTGCCACGTAGGATACACGCTACTCTCGCTATCTCTCCACTCCCATTGTGTGTTGGCCTTTCTGGTATTAGTCTGCCCGAGGCAAAGCTTACCCATGATGAGGCATGTGGCCAGTTAAAAGGTCCTCAATCATCAAGCCTACATCGACACGGTCCTTAATCGACTCAGACGGAGACACTACACCAAGACTTCCTTCTCGTGCAAGTCACCCGCCCGGTCAGCGTTATTATTTAAAACCCAAAGTTTGGTACATGGCAGAGGTACATCTTTTCATATGTTGAACCCATCACGGCCGTGATGGATCCACCGTCACAAGTTTTTCTTTGTAAAAATTCCCATCCACTGTGAAGCTTCACCTTTTGTTTTTAAAATAAAACATTTTGTTTTTCTCAAGCAAGGCTAAGCATCATAAAAATCCTTTTCATAAAAGGGTATCAAGGAAGGGTAATCAATTTTCCAAGGAAGGAAATGCAACAATTGTTTAGCACACAACTCCTATCACCTAATGCATCAAACAAGGTGATAAAGATTTTAAAACAACAAGGAGGTGACAAATGCATCGGGGCTTGCATGGAATAAACACTACGTTAGTGTTTGTTAGCGGACGATCACTTGACGATTAGCCTTTGTTCCGATACTTGCTCCATCTATCCATCTTCAGGTTAATCCATCAACATTATCTTGCGGAGAAGCTCACGCTTTCCAGCATCTTGTGGTCAACTCAGTTCTGGTCCTCCGCCTCACGTGATTAATTATCGTACCTAAATGATTTGCATAATGCACATGAATGCACATAAACAGGAGTATCACAAACCTAAATAATGCTACATGACAGCGAATTAAACACCTAGTGGCGAGGCGTTGTACCATTTCATACGGAAAACTAGTTATCGACATACGACTAAGCGCAATAATCAAAAAATAATAAAATATACATACTAACTACAACACTCGCGTTTCTCCTGTTTAAACATATTTAATTCTATTATCAAGCAAGAATAAATTGTAAACACACACTATCATCCTTAGTTACAATATATCATCAGAAGTTTAATAAGGTTAGACTCACCATTATTGAAAGCCGAAGTCTTAAAATCAGCATATGAACAATCTAATTACCCTTTTAAATCACATTTCTCAATTATCTTGAATTTCACACTAATTAAATATGTCAATGCCATTCACTGTTAATTACTCGAGGTAATTTGTACATCCCTCATGACATCGAACTAAACACCAGACCTAGAATAAGCTAACAAATTAAGCAGGGCATCGACTACATCAATTAACCAAATCGACATAATAACACTGGAAAATCTATTAACTAGCCGATAGGAATACTAAGCCTATCCTTTACGTCATCAGCTCGCCCTAATAACACATAATTTAATCTACCTTTCGCATTACTAACTCCATCGTACTTCACATATATTTAACACTACCACAACGCGCCTGCTAAACACGAGAATTATTACGACTAATAATATTTGTCCAAGCTACTTATTAATCTAACAAGCATTAACACACTTTTAGCTCACCATAATTAATTCGGAGGTAAAACAAATAGAATATAAACGATGAGTCCTTACCGCGATCAAATAAACTCGAAAATCCCCACAATCGGCAATGATTATCATATTAGACGTTCCATCGAACATTTGGCGAGTACTGACCTAGAACTTCACTGCCTTCACCATCAAGCGATTTGCGTTCCGGAAAAGCGACGCAGCTGAATCCCCACGCTACGATGGTTGTTGCACGCCGAGGCGATAAGGCCAAAGTTCGACAAAGGGGAGTGGATGGTTTTGCATAGATCGCCGTCCATCCACGAGCAGCAGCCTGGCGAAGGAGGTTGTCAGCTTGCCGCGCGACTGAGCTATAACGACGGGTCCGAGCAGTGACGACATGAACAAATGGACAGCAGAGGCGCTGGACGAGATGAGTGCGACCAGCGAAGAAGTAGATACATTGATGGGCTTAACAGGTGCTATAGGAAACCGAGCAGCACGGCGTGGCGAGGGGCGAGCCGAGGCATCGGACGAAAGCGAGCTAGTCGACGGCCGAAGACGACCGAGTTGACACAGGGGCGAGCTCGAGTGGGCAGGACGCCAGGCATCGTGGGCGAGCTCCATGGTCGGACCTAGGTAGATCTAGTTGGAGCAGGGAGACACGCCGCCGAGCCGCAGCAGGGACCGAACAGAGGGAGCCGCTCGACAGGGAGAAAGGAGCAAGGTGTGTGTAGGGAAACTTCACGGCGCAGTGGTCATGGCCGAGCTGGGTGAACTCCATGGCGACCGAGCGACATATGGCGAGCAAGGAGCTTGGCGTGGCAGAGGGGGTTGGAGCTGGGGCCGGGTGCGACACAGGGAGGAGCAGAGGCCAAGCTCGACAGAGGGAGCTGGGGGGTCACGACGAGCTTGGGGAGATGGGCGCACTAGAGCCGGGCGCCGGGAAGAAGAGGCCGCCGGGCACCAGGAGGGAGGAGCAGAGTGCGCGCGCACATGAGGGAGCAGAGAAGGAGCACCGCGGCGAGCACAGGGAGAACGGCAGCTGCACGCGCGGGGGAGGAAGACAGGCTTGGCGGTGGGATTTTCCTCCAGGGACTGAGCAGCGCGGCTTGGGATAAAGGCGCGCGTGAAAAAAAATCTGGAGGGAGATAACGACGGCTGGAAATATCGCGCGGCTGAACGGATGAAGGAGAAGAGATGAGGACGACGCCAGAAAATATCTCGTAAAGAGGATTAGGATTGGGGAGAAAACAAAATCAGTAGAGGAGATATTTTCCCAGTTTTTCTTCAACAAAAGAATACAAATCCGAGTTCTAAAATTAAGGTTTGAATAGGGTATAAGTGGGTCAGATCACAACAATATGGGTCGACAGTACTTGTGACACTGTTTGATTTAATCGAAACCAAATAGGATTTATTTGAATCTTATTTATTTTGACGAAAGAAATTTCAGAAATCCGAGTTTTGGTATTAGGATTTGGGCGTGGTCTAATTTAGTTGGACCAAAATTTTATTGGCGGCGATAAATGAGACAAATAGGATTAAACCGATTCCGGCTCTGATAATTTATTCCAAAAACTTTATTCGTCGAGTTCTAAATAAATTTGTTTGGGGATAAAATCATGAGCATGGGTCGGGCTTCCGGATTCGTATTCTTTAATCTATAACTTTTAAACAGGCACAAGACTCGACATATCGCGAAATAAATGCGCGATATCGATGCGGCATCGAGATTGCGATCCATTCCGGAAGCAACGACACGCATCGCACATGTGGGCGAGAAGCTGTGCGCTGTCCAGACACAGATTTTTGCACCCGCCACACGCCACACGATGTCAGGCCACAGATAGACTTATGCGATGCAAGTGTGAAAGAATTTCAAACAAATTTTTAAGGAACCATATTTGATTTCAAGGATTATAGTTCGGGGCAAGATATCGATGGCTTAAGCCCAAACGATACTGGATTTGATGTTCCGGAAAATTACTAGTCTAAATTTTGCAAAATAAATTAGGGCAATTTAGACAGATGGAGACAAACACGATATCAAAATCGTGATAGATGAAGATAATTAGACCTTAGTGTCTGTTTTATTTACTGATATCACGTGCTTAAATCCATACTCGTTATTGAGAGGAATATGAACACCTGGGTGTTACAGCCCTCCTCCCTTAAAAGAATCTCGTCCCGAGATTCGGAGCGAAAGACTTCTAAGAGTAGAGGAGCATGTAACCCATGTCCATATTAGCGATAATCGTGAGACATTTCCAAATAAAGGCGAGTGTCTCATGATGTTGTTTCTCTAGTGGACATAGCATATATCGCCATAAACTAATTTAGAGATGTCCATGAGTAGAGGTGATGTCTGCTAGAAAAACACACAAGGTTCTATGTGTGCAGTTTACTTTTTCTGATGACACTGTACTATCTGAGTCTGTTGAGCGAGCGGTAAATACGCGACTTTACCCAAACAAAACAAGATGCAACCTCTTGGGTAAAACACACAGAAATAGGTTTACCAACAAGTGGTCACGGTAAGTTCATAGCACACGAGATGGGTGTGAATGTTGAACAACATCATAGTTAACTTATGGTCATTTGAGAAATTCAAGTTCCAGGAAGATGTTAAAAATTCGAGGAACGCATTAGTGAAGATGATCAACAAATGTTGACTTCACAATCAACCCACTTTATCGAGCACTAAGCATGACTCGACCTGATCACTCATGCTAGAAAAGCACACATGAGGCGATCGAGGCATGACTAGAGTGATGATTAGGTGGTTATCAGTCGACTTAACTTGATTCCTGCAAGTACTTCCTTAGGATGGGTTGAACCAAAGTGAGTTTAGACGACTCGACAAAACAATCTCTAGACTCAACCTTTGTTCATAATGTAGCTACAAGTTAGTAAAACCAACTTGTTGAACTACCTTTGACATTGAGCAGGTCCTCTCAGTACCATCTGTAAGCCAAGGGTTGAGAGTTCACTCTTATTAACAGTTGATCATGCATTTGGGTAGAAATCCATTTGGTCATGTTTTTCATCCGTTTCTTCATGCAAGATGAACTGACTGGTTCAGGAATACATGGATTAAATAAGGGGGCGAATGAACAAACTCCTGCATTTCAACAGCAGGGGAAATCAATCCCCATTTTGAGAACTAAGTAGTTGTCTCTCAACATTAAAAAGCTCCAAAGCTCCACCTTTATAGCAAAGGATGCAAAGGGAACGTGTATGTGTGAAGTCACCGTCAAAGTCAAGGAAAAGAGACCACACATGAAAGGGGTATGCCCTTTTGATCCAACGGTCATAATAGATGTTGCTTGGTCACTTCGATAAACAACACCGAAATTGTTTCAAGGGAAGGTCCACGGAAGATAACACATCAGTGTAATTCCATAACGGATCATGACTAGAGACCTTGATACCAGCATGCGCCAAGCGGCATAACCTTGCATGTACATTCACAAGGGGCTCTCAGTTTCGCGGCGGTACCATAAGTCATCAATTGAGACACCATTATCAAACTGGCACCAATAAGAAACCTCACGTGGTAAGAACAATTTGTGCAGAGATAACATATCATCTCATAATGGATTATGACTACTAACTGTGATACCAGTGCGTGCCAAGTAGCACAACCTTGTGTGTATACCCACAGGAGGCCCTCGGTTTCGACGCGGCACCATCGATTTTAGTCATAACGCCATTACTAGACGTAACCAATAAGAAATCTCACACGACACAAATGAATTGAGCAAGGTGACAATATACAAAGAGATACTCCACTTGTAAGAATGGTTACAAGTAGAGAGCCAAATAGATCATGGTCTGATGAAATGAACAAGGCATGGCCATAACCTAAACTTGTTAATGAAGGGAGTACGATGGGAGACTGTTAATTTAGCCCCAAGCATATTTCTATGCCCATCGCAGACATCGCAAGGTCAAGGATTAGTATCTGATTAGATACGGAGGGAAAACAAGCATAAGATTAAGTTGGTATGCCCTCGATAGATATTAGGAAACCAAAGGCATCAAATTCAAGAAAATGGTTGGACATGCCTGTTGGGGACTTGTTCTCAAGTGCTATGAATTAAGAACAAGGCAACACAAAATGTTAAATGTTAATGTCCTTCATCCTTCGAAGCATTATTTCCCTTAGGATATAATGATCTTCAGACGAAGGTCATGAAGGACATACCTTCATCATCATAGTGTATATTAATGAAAGAAGAAGCATATGAAATATGTAAGACGACATGAATAATCATATGACATCATCAATATATTTTTTATTAACATAGATAAACTGAAACAATATTGAATTACATTTGTACCTTCGGCTTGACAGAAGGTAAAAGTCCAAGCGTGACGCACGAGCGAATACAAGTCAGCGTGAACAGTACGGGGGAACTGTTCATCTATTTATAGGCACAGGACGCAGCCTATGAGAAATTACATTCATGCCCTTTACATTCATTGTTAACAAATAGTCAACTCTATGAGTACTAGATAGCCTTTTCCCCTTTAAGTCGGTTCCTTTCTCCGCCATTTAGCCGAAGCTCCCTCGTGCGTAGCTTCGGAGCAACTCCAACCTTCATCGCGATCATGCTTTTAGCCCAAGTCCGAAGGTACCTGTTCATATGCTACACTTGGAAGGTTTTGTTAGATCTCGTTTTTGAGGACCTTCGGAGGATGAAGGCCCCCAACAATGCCTTTCCTAGGTTAGGTTGATAAAACAACATGGCGATCCTTAAGAACAGGCAAACTGGATAAGGGACATCAGCTTGTGCCAATCGAACAAGGGCATGGTCTAAGATGGAAATATGACAACTAAAATGTCACAGAGTAAATAGCAAGAACACGGACTCGAGATCCTAGCTTTAAGCCCATGCACATCTTGTGTTTGATAAAGAAATTATCCAAACATCCATTTGCATGAGTCTGGTCATGGAGGCATAACAAAAAAATCAACTTTGGGTCATGGTTCACTAAATAAGAATATGGCCTAGTTTTCGGTTCATACAAACAAGTTATCAACCTTCTATCGGCACATCAAGTACAAGGGCAACACATGTAACTCCTAAACTTATTACCTAAAGAATGGAGGACAACTATTTCATTAAAGTTCATAATACAACATTACACCACATTATCTACAATCACCGGTTATTAGAATAAAGGTGAGAGAAGCATTTTGGGTGTATAGGTGACAAACACAATGCAACAATCAGGATGCATGCTCCTCTTATTCGTCTTCACTGATTTTGCCAACATAATGTGGCAATAACGTTCTATATCGGTGGCATACTTACGACTCCCATGGTATTTTGCTAGTCATCAGCTACACATACGTTTTCGAGGTTAGTGTACCTGTAGAAAATTCATCACAGCCCAATTTTCCCATGATGCAAAATCCACACATGATAGTTTATCACAGTTTATACTCCATATATTTCTATATGGAGGCCAGCTCTTCATTAAGCGTCGAGCCACGCATAGGCGTTGTTGCCACACTTTAACCATAGGGCAACTCATTATGGTAACTCACCTTCTTACCTCAGCGTAGGTGCGTTGTCACAAGCACAATACACTTCTCAGTATTCCCATGTCTATATACCCATACACATCCATGGGGTACCGAATTTCCAGAAAAGTAAATACTCCACATCGCAGCTTTCGTATATACATATATTGAACATGTATATAGTCAAGTGCTTTTCATGCTCTCCCTAGACTGACATTTGTTCGGTCACGCTCTCACATCTCACCTTACCTTGAGCGTCGATCCATTCAAGACTGAATGGCCTTAAAAATAACAATACACATGTATGCAATATCCACCCGGTTGTGGGTTATTATTTTGAACTAAGCCACCTGATAGTCCTTAATTTAGGGTTTAATAGAGGATGTCGCTAGCATTATAGTTTTTCAAAGCAGAAGCAGATTTTTTTTCAAAACCAAACAATGTGTTTAGTTGAAAATAGGTTTTCTAAAACCAAAACTTTTGTTTTGAAAATACGTATGTGACCGTATATACTTAATCTTGCTCCGATACCAGCTATGGCAGAACCCCCCAAGTTATTAGGCCCACATACACCTGCCCTTGTCTCAAAGACCTCAGACGGCTATGCATGTGCACCAGATAACTTAATAGGATCTGTCTGTGTGTCCCATGGACCCCAGATAAACCACTTACAACCCAGATCGCGAGATTAAGTAAACACAAATCACACACCAGCATTTTGCAGTGGAATTTCTTTATTACAAAAAGTTACAGGTTACAACAAATTTCTATTATAATTATCAGAGTGATTACAAAAGTGGTTCAAAGAAATAAACTTTGAAATGTTATAAATTGTTTATAAGTTTGAAATATATGCTAGCTCAAGTGACCATCCTCAATAAGAAGTATAGAAGAGTTACTTAGACTTATAAGAAGGCTGAGCCCACTGGCACTTAACATCATCAAGAGCAGAACAAAATTATAACCTGAAAAACAACAGGGAATAAAACCCAGAGTACGCAATTACTCAACAAGACTTACCCGACTAAAGAAAAGACTCTTAAGGATATGCTGCCTTGTTGGGAATCAAGGTATGACTTATCAAGAATCGAAGACTCTGTTTGCAGAAAAGCTTACTATGAGTAGATCCTTAAGAATCCATTTTTACTTGTCAGGTTAAGTAAAGTTACCTGCATCTACAGTTCTTTCTATCCTAGTTCAAGCACTTGGCCTATACTAGCCATCTTTTTATCATCCCTTCAGTTCACTGGATTGCTACGTGTAGGGCAGTGACCAAGTCTTCATATCCGAGAAGTAACGCCAATTCGAATCGATTAATACCCAGCTGAGGATCTCCAACAACACGACATATGTAGCACTTAACCCTTGCATAATGCAAGTCACCCGCCCGATCTCAGCTTTATTATTTAAAACCCAAAGTTTGGTACTTGACAGAGGTACATCTTTTTAGATGTTGAACCCATCACGGTCGTGATGGATCCACCATCACAAGTTTTTCTTTGTAAAAATTCCCATCCACTGTGAAGCATCACCGTTTGTTTTTAAAACAAAACATTTTGTTTTTCTAAAGCAAGGCTAAGCATCATAAAAATCCTTTTCATAAAAGGGTATCAAGGAAGGGTATTCAATTTTCCAAGTAAGGAAATGCATCAACTGTTTAGTACACAACTCCTATCACCTAATGCATTAAACAAGGTGATAAAGATTTTAAAACAGCAAGGAGGTGTCAAATGCACCGGGGCTTGCCTGGAATAAACACTACGTTAGTGTTTGTTAGCCGACGATCAGCCTTTGTTCTGATACTTGCTCCGTCTATCCATCTTCAGGTTAATCCATCAACATTATCTTGCGGAGAAGCTCACGCTTTCCAGCATCTTGTGGTCGACTCAGTTCTAGTCCTCCACATCACATGATTAATTATTGTACCTAAATGATTTGTATAATGCACATGAATGTACATAAACAGGAGTATCATAAATCTAAATAATGCTACACGACAGCGAATTAAACACCTATTGGCGAGGCGTTGTACCATTTCATAGGGAAAAACTAGTTATCGACATACGACATAAAATAATAAACTATACATACTAACTACAACACCCGTGTTTCTCCTGTTTAAGCATATTTAATTCTATTATCAAGCAAGAATAAATTATAAACACACACTATCATCCTTAGTTACAATATATCATCGGAAGTCTAATAAGGTTAGACTCACCATTATTGAAAGTCGAAGTCTTAAAATCAGCATATGAACAATCTAATTACCCTTTTAAATCGCATTTCTCAATTATCTTGAATTTCACACTAATTAAATAGGTCGATGCCATTCACTGTTAATTACTCGAGGTAATTTGTACATCCCTCATGACATCGAACTAAACACCAGACCTAGAATAAGCTAACTAATTAAGCAGGGCATCGACTATATCAATTAACCAAATCGACATAATAACACTGGAAAATCTATTAACTAGCCGATAGGAATACTAAGCCTATCCTTTACGTCATCAGCTCATCCTAATATCACATAATTTAATCTACCTTTGGCATTACTAACTCCATCGTACTTCACATATATTTAACACTACCACAACGCGCCTGCTAAATACGAGAATTATTACAACTAATAATATTTGTCCAAGCTACTTATTAATCTAACAAGCATTAACACACTTTTAGCTCACCATAATTAATTCGGAGATAAAACAAATAGAATATAAATGACGAGTCCTTACCGCGATCAAATAAACTCGAAAATCCCCACAATCGGCAATGATTATCAGATTAGACGTTCCATCGAACAATTGGCGAGTACTGACGTAGAACTTCACTGCCTTCACCATCTAGCGATTTGCGTTCCGAAAAAGCGACGCAGCTGAATCCCCACGCTACGATGGTTGTTGCGTGTTGAGGCGATAAGGCCGAAGTTCGACAAAGGGGAGTGGATGGTTTTGTAGAGATCGCCGAAGTGATGTTCAGTCCATCCACGAGCAGCAGCCTGGCGAAGGAGGTTGTCAGCTTGCCGCGCGACCGAGCTATAACGACGGGTCCGAGCAGCGACGACATGAACAAATGGATAGCAGAGGCGCTAGACGAGACGAGTGCGACCAGCGAACAAGTAGATACATTGATGGGCTGAACAGGTGTTGTTGGAAACCGAGCAGCACGGCGTGGCGAGGGGCGAGCCGAGGCATCAGACGAAAGCGAGCTAGTCGATGGCCGAAGATAGCGGAGTTGACACAGGGGCGAGCTCGAATGGAGCTCAAGTGGGCAGGACGCCAGGCAGATCTAGTTGGAGTACGGAGACACGCCGGCGAGCCGCAGCAGGGACCGAGCAGAGGGAGCCGCTCGACAGGGAGAAAGAAGCACGACGCGCATAGGGAAACTTCACGGCGCGGTGGCCATGGCCGAGCTGGGCGAACTCCATGGCGACTGAGCGACATATGGCGAGCAAGGAGGTCGGCGCAGCAGAGGGGGTTGGCGCAGGGAGGAGCAGAGGCCGAGCTCGGTAGAGGGAGCTGGGGGTCGCGACGAGCTTGGGGAGATGGGCGCGCTGGAGCCAGGCACCGGGAAGAAGAGGTCGTCGGGCACCAGGAGGGAGGAGCAGAGTGGGCGCGCACACGAGGGAGTAGAGAAGGAGCACTGCAGCGAGCGCAGGGAGAACGGCGGCTACACGCGCAGGGGGAGGAAGTCAGGCTGGGGCGGTGGGATTTTTCTCCAGGGACTGAGCGGTGCGGCCAGGGATAAAGGCGCGCGTGAAAAAAAATCTGGAGGGAGATAATGACAGCTGGAAATATCGCGCGGCTGAACGGATGAAGGAGAAGAGATGAGGACGACGCCAGAAAATATCCCGTAAAGAGGATAAGGATTGGAGAGAAAACAAAATCAGCAGAGGAGATATTTTCCCAGTTTTTCTTCAACAAAAGAATACAAATTCGAGTTCTAAAATTAAGGTTTGAACAGGGTATAAGTGGGTCAGATCACAACAATACGGGTCGACGGTACTTGTGACACGGTTTGATTTAATCAAAACCAAATAGGATTTATCTGAATCTTATTTATTTTGGCGAAACAAATTTCAGAAATCCGAGTTTTGGTATTAAGATTTGGGCGTGGTCTAATTTAGTCGGACCAAAACTTTATTGGTGACGATAAATGAGACAAATAGGATTAAACTGATTCTGGCTCTGATAATTTGTTCCAAAAACTTTATTCGTCGAGTTCTAAATAAATTTGTTTGGGATAAAATCATCAGATTGGGTCGGGCTTTTGGATTCGTATTCTCTAATCTATAGCTTTTAAACAGGCACAAGACTCGATATATCGCGAAATAAATGCGCGATATCGATGTGGCATCGAGATTGCGATCCATTCCGGAAGCGACGACACGCATCGCACATGTGGCCGAGAAGTTGTGTGCTGTCCAGACACGGATTTTTGCACCCGCCACACTCCACACGATGTCAGGCCATAGATAGACTTATGTGATTCAAGTGTGAAAGAATTTCAAACAAATTTTTAAGGAACCATATTTGATTTCAAGGATTATAGTTCGGGGCAAGATATCGATGGCTTAACCCCAAACGATACTGGATTTGATGTTCCGGAAAATTACTAGAGTCTAAATTTTGCAAAATAAATTAGGGCAATTTAGACAGATATAGACAGACACGATATCAAAATTGTGATAGACAAAGACAATTAGACCTTAGTGTCTATTTTATTTACTGATATCACGTGCTTAAATTCATACTCGTTATTGAGTGGAATATAAACACCTGGGGTGTTACATCAGTTCAGTCGGTTCACTATTATTTAGGGTACACATCATCATGACATACGCATGTAATGCCCCACGGTCGAATATATAAGGCCTAGGGGGTACATCATCATTTCCAATCAATCGATCACCAACCCCTCTCACTAGTTTCTCTCCATACTTGAGACTTCTCTTGTAACCTACCACAAAAAGATCCACACCAGAAAGTAGGGTATTACACCTCTCCAAGCGGCCCGAACCTGTAGAAAATTGCCTGTCGTCTCTCGTGCATCCCGCACGAACCATTGAGTTACAGTAAACAACATAGTCCTACCCAAAAGCACTGCAAGGGGTAACCCTGGGTGTGCGATCGAGCTCTAAACACTGACAGCTAGCGCGCCAGGTAGGGGGTGTGTCGTTGATCCAAGCTAGCTCAATGGCCGTTACTTCCCAGTGCAAGATCGCTCTTCGCCCTGGATCCGTGTTCTGCTTTGAGACCATCTCGTCCGTAGCAGATGAGAAAGGAATTCTGCACCGCATAACAGATCCACCGGAGAAGGAGTTTTCCTTCGAAATTCCCAAGAAAGCTAGAACAAGACAACGGATAGCATAGCCTCCTGTGCATCAGGCGAAGACTACTTGCAAGCCAAGAATAGGGAATTCACCTGCCCGAAGGACTCCGCTGCCCACTTTGCCCACAAAGGAGTGGACATGGATTATAAGGAAGAAAGAAGCAAGCGTTCCTCAAAAGGGGACGGAGCTCCGCCAAGTTATCTTTCCGACACCTTCGCCCTCAAAGGAGGACGGAAAGGAACTCACCATCATAGCAACTCCTTTCTACCCCGACATCCTCTTCATCGGGGGGATATTGGAATCATCTCCCATCTCCGATGACGAGCCGACCGTACAGGGGGAAGAACCTCCTCAGCGTGAAGCACGGCGACGAAGGAACAGGCGTCGGAATATTCAGCGACATCACGAGGCTAGGGAGTGGGACCCAGCGCAGCCCGTATCTCGGGATGAAGTTTCAGAGGTGGGAGAAACCCCTGATGAGCGGTGTTGGGGGCCTTCGTGTTCTGAAGGTCCTCAAAAACACGACTAACATGCTTTCCAAGTATAATATAATGTCACATGAACCTTCAGCCTTAAGATGAAGGTGTTCACGGTATGAAAGGCGCGGTCTGGGAGAAGGATGAACCAGTTCCAAAGCTACGAATGAAGAAGCTTCGGCTTAGCGCAAGGGCGGCGATGAAGAATGGAACCGACCTAAAAGGGAATATACCACTCAGTCCTCAACAGATTACTCCTTAGTCAATAGTAAGTGTCAAGGACACAAATGTAATTTTACCCAGGTTGCGTAATATGCCTATAATTAGATGAACAGTAACACCGTACTGTTCACGCTGGCTTGTAATCACTCGCACGTCACCCTTGAATTCCAACCTTCTATTAAGCTGAAGGTACAAATGTAATTTAATATCATCAATATTTGTTCATGATCATATAATGAAAATGTTGATGACTTAATGACTTAATATAATTATTCATGTTCTTTTATGTCTCGTATATTCTTCTTTTTACATATTGATATGATGAAGGTATGTCCTTCATAGCCTTCGTCCGAAGATCATTATATCCTAAGGGATACGGTGCTTCGAAGGATGAAGGTCTCTTACCATTAACATTTGTGTTGCCTTGTTCTTGATTCATAGCATTTGAGAACAAGTAACCAACATTGGCGCCCACCTCCGGTGAACTCATTTGACCACCTTTGGCAAGCTATGACCTTCGTCATGCTGCCGAAGAAATCTTCAGCGCTGGGGGCTGCACAGCAGCCATTGGTTGTCAACCAAGAAACACTACGCGAGGCTAGAAGCCAAAAAAGGAAGGCTGCAAGTCCAACACCTCAGGAGGAAGAGTTGGACCAAGAAATCAGGGACCCCGAAGCCATTCATCAACAAGTCTAGAGGAAAAAAGAGAAGATGGTTCGTCTTACCGATCTTCAGAAGAAGATTGATGAGGCCACCGAGGAAATGCATCATCTCACCAAAGATGACCAGGACCGAAGACCTCAACATAAAGAGCTTCATCAAGACAATTCCTACAATGACGATGAATGGTATGATGATTTCCATCATGGAAATTTTGCTTTTGATGATGCTTCTCCTCTGTCAGCAGAACTGCAGGCTACCCCATGGCCCCCAACATACAAGCCACCCCAGCTCCCTATGTATGATGGGCATTTAGACCCAAAGCAGTTTCTAATGAGCTACGAAGCAACCATATCTTCATATGGGGGCAACACTGCAGTCATGGCGAAATCCTTCGTCATGGCAGTCAAAAATGTTGCACAAACTTGGTACTCTTTTCTTCGGCCAGGAACAATCACATCATGGCAAAAGCTAAAGGACATGCTGATCACCAGTTTCCAAGGGTTTCAGATGAAGCCAGTCACTACTCAAGCTTTGTTCCAGTGCACGCAAGACCACGAAGAATACCTCCAAGCGTATGTCCAAAGGTTCTTGCGTCTGAGAGCACAAGCGCCCATAGTGCCCAATGAAATTGTCATTGAGGCCATGATCAAGGGGCTTCGACCAGGACCTACGGCTCAATATTTTGCCAGAAAACCCCCTCAGACCCTGGAGAAGCTCCTTTAGAAGATGGATGAATACATCTGGGCTGACAATGATTTCCACCAGAGAAGGGAAGAAGCCTACAGGTTTTCTGAAATGACTATGGGCTTCGGAGGAAGAATCCACCCTAGGCATGTCAGATCAATCCATAACTCCAGCCAAAGTGATGACAGAGGAAGCCGGCTTCAAAGGCCACAACACAGCTCCTAATCCTCGGGGCAACAACAAAGCTCTTTCAGGCCTCCAGGCCCAAGGGGCAGAGGCGGCAGGAGCTTCGGAGGAAGGCACGGGGATCAGCTCAGAAAGCTCTATTGATTATTCTATGGTGAAGACAAGGGTCACACTACAAGAACATGCCAAGTCACAATTTAGAAGCAAAAGGAGATTGCCGAAGCTAAGGCGCGGCAGAGTCAGCTGAAGCAGGTTCTACATACTGCTTCATGCTACTCTCCCTACGTACCAGAATATGTAGGTAATCAACAGCCTGCAACTTCTGCTGCTTCGGCAAGTCATTCTCAAGCTTCCTAGGCCCAGCTCCCTTTACCACCACCATTACCACCCACTCACACCCGAAGCCAGCAGCCAGAAGGGCGACACGCAGCAGCAGCGTGATTATCGGGAGGAATCCGAAGCTCGTACAGTCAACAACACTGCGCCAGAATCAAAGCATATCTACTGAAGAATATCCTACTTTTAATGTACCTTTTATCTTTTGTCACTTTATTTTCTATATGAGGAATAAATAACAAAGAATTAAATTTCAATTTCTCGTCATAATGGTCTGCATCAATGACAAAAATATGTCTTCCTCATAGACTTACGAAGTTCAAAAGTCGTTCCTAAGGGAATGCAGAGCCAAAAATCAAGTTTCGAAGCTACAAAAAGTCATTCCTAAGGGAGCGCAGCGTAAGTTTTCTGCTCAATAGTCGTTCCTAAGGGAATGCAGAGCCAAAAAATTATGTTCCGAAGCTACAAAAAGTTGTTCTTAAGGGAGCGCAGCGCAAGTTTTCTACTCAAATGTCGTTCCAAATGGAATGCAGAGCCAAATACCACCGAAATAGAAGGTGAAGAAGCTCAAAAGTCGTTCCTAAGAGGATGCAGAGCTTGATGCCACCGAAATAGAAGGTGAAGAAGCTCAAAAGTCGTTCCTAAGGGGATGTAGAGCTTAAAGACTCAAAAGTCGTTCCTAAGGGGATGCAGAGTCTTGTGTGTTCCAGTGTGGGCGCGTGCATGTGTATGGCTGACATCACCATCATTTTGCATCATATCATATCATTCCGCATAACATTACATCATACATCATATTGCATCAACAACAAAAAGATTGGATACAAAGCAAATCTTCGGCAATACTTTGTTAAAAGAAAATGTGCTGAGGCATGAAGCAAACTTCGGAAAGAACAATTTTATCAAGCTTCCCAGACGGGGTTTCTTTCCTTACGAAGCATGAAAAGAAGGGAAGTTGTTTTTTCGCCGGAGGCTCAAAAACGGTATGTGTGTAAATTTCAAGCATCGAAAAGAAATAAATTACAATAACTTACATGTCTGATTAATTGTTCCATACATCAAATCTTACATAGAATCATTACAATAAATTCTAATTTTCCCTAAGTATTTTTTATGTCGCTTCATTCAGTAGCTTGTCGACGACTTTGTCGATAATAGAGTTAGCAATGCTCAATACATCCAGTGCTTCCTTCATGACCAGATCAGCTAGGGGATTGTATGGCTCCGGCAGCGGTGATATTTCAGCTTTAGTAGGCAAACTATTAGTTCGAAGCCACAAATTAAGTGCCAAAGCTAAAAATTCAAAAACAATACCTATGTGTCTTTCGCGTTCAGCAGCTTCTTCAGCTCGCCTAGTTTCTTCTCGGGCTTCATGGGTTTCTTTTTTATTTTTCTTTATTATTTCTTTGGTCAATTCTCGGCCACTGTTCACCTAGATATCAGAATAAAATTTTTCGCCTACTGAAGTAGCTTCGGCCGAGGGGTCCTTTATGTCATCTCTAGAGAAGGCCACTTCAGCTTCGGCCGCAGCTGTAACATGATTGCATCCAGCCTTCTCAAGAATAGCAGTAATTCCTCGTGCACCGGAGAAAGCGCAGATATCCCCACGATCGCTTAGGATTTCCTCGAAAGCTTTGGCTTCCCCGCTTATCCACTCAATAACGCCATCAGGGTCGCCTCGAATAAAATTCTCCTCAGAAGAATAGGCACCCACTTTGGAAAAGCTAGTTTTCAATTCTTCACACAATCCAAGGATTTTTCAAAACATCTTTCCTTGGATTCACGAAGCTCCTCAACATTCTTCTCTAGCTTAGTCTTCCAATATTCACTAATCTCTTGGCTAGCCTTTGCAAGCACGCAATTTTCATTGGCTTCGGCAAGTTTTTTACGAAGATCTTCAACTTCGGCTTTATATGCTTCGATTTGAGTGTTAAATTTTGCTTCATCTTCTTTTGCTTTATCCACCAATGAAAGTAGAATCTTGTCTTTCTCCATGGCTTTGTTTCTCAGCCTGATGACCTCTAATCGAAGGTTGCTGAGAGCTACAGAGCAGCTCTCGTCTTCGGTGTTCTTTTGCGCCCTCAGGGCATTGCTAAGGATTAAGCCCTCCAAGAAAGAACAAAGGATTAGCGTGAGAATAAAAGACTTCATTCCCAAGTTCATAAACTTCAAAGTTCACTTCTATACCTTCAGACTGTTGTATGCGAGGCTGTCCGCGAGGTCAACCTTCGTCATGGCGCAAAGGCCAGCTTCGAGCTTCAGAAATCCCATACTATTGGCCATCTCCCGGCAGACGGATAACTCTTTGTTGTCTAGGAGGCAGTACAAGAAATCATCTTCGTCCATCCCATAAAACACTAAGGTCCCCTTCGGGTACTTTAGCTCTCGGGCATAGTGTTTGGCTTCAAAAACTTCTTCTTCGGATAATCTTTTCCCCGAAGCATGTCGAATAATATAGTCAAGATCTTCGGACGGCGCTTCAAGAGCAGGGGATTTGGTTTCTTTGGCCACATTTTTCTCCAGAACTACGCTAGTATCTGGAGATTCTTCTTCAGCCTTCTGCTCAGTTGAGACAAGCTTTGTTTTAGCAGGCACTGAAAGCCTACCTTTGGTCTCCGCATGAGTTGTAACGGCTTCGACAACCTTCTTCACATCAGCAGGAGTCAGTACTCTTGTCATCTTCGCGATGGCATCTAGCACGCTAGTCATTCTTCTCCTGTTGGGAGTAGTGGAGGGAGCTTTTGCAACCTTAGGCAGCTTTGCTTCTGCTAGTTGGCATAGAATTTCTGGCTGGTCTGTTGCCTTTTCTAATTCTGACTTTTTGGTTGTCTCATCTTCGGCTTCGACTGGTTCAACTATAGGCACCTTCAGCACTACAGTCGATTCTTTAGCACTCTGAGCGGCGGGAGCAGCAGGTCTCGTTTCGGCAGCGGAAGATGTCCCCTCACCAAATTTTGGCATTGTGGCCATTTCAATATATCTAGGCCTATGGGTCAAAACTTTGATTTTCTTGCCCTTCGGCGCGGTAGGAGTGGCCAAAGTGGCAGCTTTCCTCTTTTTTCCTTGCCTCCATGAAGGATAGCAATAATCAGGATATATGAAACCAATCGCATCAAAAACTCTGTTCAATCTTTTCTTGATCCGACCCCCGAAGGCCGAGAACAAAGCATCATCTTTGGCTTTGGTATATGCCCCAAGAAACTCGTCGCTAGTAGCCTCAATACTTTTTAGCCAGTCGTCATTTGGTTCGTCAAACCAGTCTCTGAATCTGAAGGTATATTTCAGGCGAACTAATCCACCTTCGCTGGACCCGATAACAGTCTCCTTCGTCATTTCCCAACTATCCACAAGAGGCCATACCCTGTAAGCTATGTGCTCTTGGATCAGGTCCTGTGTACCAATGAAAGCACAGACATTGTTGAATGCCTTTTGGCATGCTTTGTCATCATTTTCAATCAACACCCTCGGCCTTCGAAGGCCAAAATGAGACTAGATCGGGCGCTGGATAATTTCCTTAATGTCCTCCCTCTCAATCAGATTATTCTTGACATAAAACCATTCCTCCATCCAGGCTCCGGGCCACCTTTTCCGAAATGTTGGAACCGACTAGCTTGCATTGAGATGAGCAATGAATCCATAACAACTGAAGTTATTGTGATACTGTTCCTTGCCAGTGGCCTTCATTTCGTACAATAGTTCGTGGATATTACAAAAACACTTTGCACTCGGTTCTAACCCTTGGCTTCTCATAGCCCAAACAAACATCCCCATTCTGATTATAGCTTCGGGGGTAATTTGATGTAGAAAGATCTAAATATCTTCAACACTTCAACCATAAATTTGCTCAATGGGAACCGAAGGTCTGCCTTCATAAAGCTTCGGTAAACAACAACTTCATTTTCTTCGGGAGAAGGGGTGGTGCTGTCTCCTCCAACCCTCACAATAGACATATCATGAAAGTACCTTCCCCTCATGGCGTCAATCTGACTCTGTTTAATGGTCGACTTTCCGAAGATGGTATGGCTAGGCCGCCAGGGCTGATCTTCGGAATCTTCATCTCCACTTTCCACATCAAAGTCATCATTGTCATCATAATCTTCAGATAAATCCGCCATTATCTCCTTTGTAATCTTCTCTGTATTTGTTTTTGCCATAGATTCGCAAAACCCGACAATAAAAGGATCCACGACCTTCTTCTCCTCGACCACCTTCATCACCTTAGACACCTTCTCCGCAGACATTTCATAGAGCTCGAAAATCAAGCAAGAGCTGACAGCAAGAGAATTAAAATTTGAAAAAATAGCGCAAGCAATAGAAATGGCGTAGCAAATACCACTGATGTGGGTTTCTATTTATACTCCTAGTGCATTGCAACTGGGCGGGCCCCATTTGTCATTCACTTTCGCTATTCTAGGAAGGGAAGGTGCTTTTTCGGACCTTCGGCTTAAGGCCTTCGTTCACATCGCAGTCTGAATTCATTGTTACGAGAACAAATTAATACTGCAAGGGGCTACTGTTGGGGGCCTTCGTTTTCTGAAGGTCCTCAAAAACACGACTAACATGCTTTCCAAGTATAATATAATGTCACAGGAACCTTCGGCCTTAAGATGAAGGTGTTCACGGTATGAAAGGCGCGGTCTGGGAGAAGGATGAACCAGTTCCGAAGCTACGAATGAAGAAGCTTTGGCTTAGCGCAAGGGTAGCGATGAAGAATGGAACCGAACTAAAAGGGAACATACCACTCAGTCCTCGACAAGTTACTCCTTATTCATTAGTAAGTGTCAAGGACACAAATGTAATTTTACCCAGGTTGCGTCCTATGCCTATAAACAGATGAACAGTAACACCGTACTGTTCACGCTGGCTTGTAATCACTCGCACATCACCCTTGAATTCCAAGCTTCTATCAAGCC
The DNA here is from genome assembly GCA_029449295.1 of Zea luxurians. Taxonomy (NCBI): domain Eukaryota; kingdom Viridiplantae; phylum Streptophyta; class Magnoliopsida; order Poales; family Poaceae; genus Zea; species Zea luxurians. The sequence goes on along the minus strand of JAOPSE010000194.1, from coordinate 674,019 downwards.
AAAGGTACAAATGTAATTTAATATCATCAATATTTGTTCATGATCATATAATGAAAATGTTGATGACTTAATGACTTAATATAATTATTCATGTTCTTTTATGTCTCGTATATTCTTCTTTTTATATATTGACATGATGAAGGTATGTCCTTCATAGCCTTCATCCGAAGATCATATATCCTAATAGATACAGTGCTTTGAAGGATGAAGGTCTCTTACCATTAACATTTGTGTTGCCTTGTTCTTGATTCATAGCATTTGAGAACAAGTAACCACCAAGCGGGTATACCGAGAAAGGCAGAATTCTCGCCGACATGATTGCCGGCAAGCTCAGTGTTGGGGGCCTTCGTCCTCCGAAGGTCCTCAAAAACATGATTTGACAATGTTTTCCAAGTGGATTATGTGAACAGGTATCTTCGGACTCAGAATTATGAACATAAAGCACGGTCAGGACGAAGCCTGAACCAGACGAAGGATGAGCTGATTACCAAGCTCTACGAAGGTGCACAGCCGAAGCTGTGTGCAAGGAAGCTTCATCGCGATAGCGGAAAGGGGAACCGACTTAAAGATGAAAAGACTACGTGGGCCTTGACAGATTTCCATAAGTCATTAACAAATGTAATGGACATGGATGTAATTTTACGTGGGCTGCGTCCCGCGTCTATAAATAGATGAACAGTACTCCCGTACTGTTCACGCTGACTTGGCATTGGCATTTGCGTCACGCTTGTACTTTTTACCTTCTCTCAAGACCGAAGGTACATTTGTAATTTGTAATCATTTCTATTTTTCTGTGTTAATAAAATAGAGATGATTCTATGATTTACATTTTATGTTTTGTATGAATCCTCCGTTATTACTTGTTATATTTACGAAGGTATGTCTCTTGTGACTTTCGTCCGGAACTTATTATTCCCGAAAGGGAATAATGTTTGGAAGGACGAAGGGCCTTAACATTTAACACTTTTTATGTTGCCTTGTTCTTAATCCGAAGCATTTGAGAACAAGTCCCCAACATTGGTGCCCACCTCCGGTGAACTCACTTCCACTTCGAGTTTTTTGAACACCTTCGGAAGCTGTAGACCTTCGCTATGGCACCGAAGAAAGCTTCAGCGGCTGGGGCTGCAGCACTGCAACCGCTGGACCACAACCAAGAGACCTTCTCTCTTCGGGAGGCTCGAAGCCAGAAGAGAAAGGCCGTCAGCCCGACGCTTCAGGAGGAAGAGCTCGACCAAGAAATCAGGGATATGGAGATACTACATCAACAGGTGCAGAGGAAGAAGGAGAAGATGGCCCGGCTAGCTGAGTTGCAACGGCAAATAGACGAAGCCTCTGAGGAAGTTCGCCATCTTACTCACGATGAGCAAAACAGAAGGCCTCAGCAGAAAGACCTTCATCAGGAGGGCTTCGTCAACGAAGATGACTGGTATGACAATTTCCATCAGGGAAATTTTGTTTTCGATGATGCTTCTCCTTTGTCCGCTGAGCTGCAGGCTACACCTTGGCCTCCATCCTATAAGCCACCCCAGCTTCCCATGTTCGACGGCCACTCAGACCCGAAGCAGTTCTTAATGAGCTACGAAGCAACAGTATCTTCGTATGGGGGCAATGCTGCAGTCATGGCGAAGTCTTTCGTCATGGCCGTCAGGAATGTTGCTCAGACCTGGTACTCCTCCCTTCGACCAGGAACGATCACCTCATGGCAGAAGCTGAAGGATATGTTGTTAACCAGCTTTCAAGGATTTCAGACGAAGCCGGTCACTGCTCAAGCTTTGTTCCAGTGCACTCAGGACCATGAAGAATACCTTCAGGCGTATGTCAGAAGGTTCTTGCGTTTGAGGGCGCAGGCTCCAACGGTGCCCAATGAAATTGTCATCGAAGCCATGATCAAGGGGCTTCGTCCTGGACCTGCAGCCCAATACTTTGCTAGGAAGCCTCCTCAGACCTTGGAGAAGTTGCTCCAAAAGATGGACGAGTACATTCGTGCTGATAATGACTTTCGCCAAAGAAGGGAGGAGGCCTTCAGATTTTCTGAGATGACCAGGGGCTTCGGGGGAAGATTCTATCCGAGGCATGTCAGGTCCATTCACAACTCCGCTCAAAATGATGACAAGGGGAGTCAGCAGAACAGGCCGCAGTGCTCCTCACAGGCTTCGGGGCAGCAGCAAACTTTCTTTCGGCCACCAGCTCCAAGAGGCAGAGGCGCCAGGGGCTTCGGCGGGAGATTCGGAGATCAACCAAGGAGGACATTTTGCTTATTCTGCGGTGAGAACAAGGGCCATACCACCAGGATGTGCCATGTTACCATCCAGAAACAAAAGGAGCTAGCAGAAGCTGCAGCGCAACAGGGACAGCCGAAGCAGGTCATGCATACTGCTTCGTACCATCAGCCTTACATCCCGGAGTACGTGGGCAACCACCCTGCAGTTTCTGTAGCTTCGGCAAGTCAACCTCAAGCTTCATGGCAACAGCCCCCGCCTCCACCTCCGCTGCAACAAGGCCAGCAGCTAGAAGGGAGCCAGTATGTTCCGCACCAAAGGGACCTCAGAGAGCAATCTGAAGCCCGTACAGTCAACAGTACTGTGCCGGAGTCGAAGCACATTTATTGACAAATATCCTACTTTGATAGCAGTCTTTTCCGTTTAAGTTCTGTTTTCGGTGTAATTAAGAACATTTCAGTTTTCATATAATAGTTTCGTGGTTGGTTATCAGAAAAACCTATCTTCTCTACAGGCTTAAGTTGCTGAAGCTTGAAAATTTGCGGTAACAAGGAGGGTCTTCGGATTATTAAAAATCCTTCGAAGCAACAAGAAGTCGTTCTAAGGAGCGCAGAGTAAGTTGCCGAAGTTACAAAAAGCCGTTCCAAAGGGAGCGCAGTGTAAATTTTTTGCTCCAAAGCCGTTCCTAAGGGAATGCAGAGCATACAGCGAAAAGTCAACGCTGATACCGCCTAAGTAAAAGGCGAAGAAGCTCCAAAGACGTTCCTAAGGGAATGCAGAGCTTATACCATCTAAGTAAAAGGCGAAGAAGCTCCAAAGACGTTCCTAAGGGGATGCAGAGCTTACGAATATATTTTGTGTGTATCTTTGGAACAAATGTCATTTGCATAACATAACATCATCACATCATTTTGCATAACATAAGCATCATACATCATATTGCATTTGGCAAAAGAAGGGGACACAGTATCAACCTTCGAAAGGATGCTTTGAGAAAGTGAAAATTGTGTAAAGTCACGAGGGAATACAATGATAATCTTCGGAATACAGCTTCGGAGAATATTTTCACGAAGCATGGACGAGCTTCATCAGAGCAATATCGAAGTTGTATAGCTTCGGAGAATGTTTTCATGAAGCATGAACGTGTTCCATCAGAATAATTCTAACGGAGAATGTCTTCTTCACGAAGCATGAAAAGAAGGGAAGGTGTTTTTTCGCCGAAGGCTCAAAAATGGTATGTATGTAGAGTTTCATGCATCGTAAAGAATTGAATAATGAAAAGTGTTGGAGACTTGTTCTCAAATGCTAAGAGTTAAGAACAAGGCAACATAGAAGATGTTAAACACTAAGGCCCTTCGTCCTTCGAAACATTACACCCCTTCGGGAAATAATGCTTTAGGACGAAGCTCACAAGAGACATACCTTCGTAAATATAATAATGCCGAAGGATTCATACAAAGCGTGAAATATAAATATCAACATAGGATCATTGCTATTTTATTAACATGGAGAAATAGAAATGATTCCAAATTACAAATGTACCTTAGGTCCTGAGAGAAGGTAGAAGTACAAACGTGACGCAAAAGCCAATGCCAAGTCAGCGTGAACAGTACGGGAGTACTGTTCATCTATTTATAGACGCGGGACGCAGCCCACGTAAAATTACATCCATGTCCATTACATTTGTTAACGGTTTATGGAAATCTGTCGAGGCCCCCGAAGTCTTTTCATCTTTAAGTCGGTTCCCCCTTATGCCATCGCGCCGAAGCTTCCCTGCGCACAGCTTCGGCTGCCCTCGACCTTCGTCTGGTTCAGGCTTCGTCCTGGTCGTGCTCCATATCCATAATTCTGAATCCGAAAATACCTGTTCATATAATCCACTTGGAAAACATTGTCAAATCATGTTTTTGAGGACCTTCGGAGGACGAAGGCCCCCAACAGTAGCCCCTCGCAATATTAATTTGTAAATAATAAATTCAGATTGCGATATGGACGAAGGCCTTGAGCCGAAGGTCCGAAAAAACACCTTCCCTTTGCTAGAATAGCAACATTCACTGACAAGCGGGGCCTTTCAATTTTCAACGCCCTAGGCGTATAAATAAGATCACATCGCGAACTCATTTGGTACGCACACTTGCCTTTTGCTTCGGCCCACTAAAATTTTTAGCTCTTGCTCGTTAAGATTTGCTGGTCTTTTTGATTTCGAAGCTTCGGCTTTGGGAACAATTTTTTAGCGTTCCCGAAGATGTCTGAAGGCAAGAAGATCCCTGCTGAGACGAAGCTGAAAATCCCTGCTGAGACGAAGCTGAGTCTCGAGGAGGAGAAGAATCTGGGGTTCCTGATAGCGATGGCAGAGACCAATACAGAGAAAATCACGAAGGAGATTCTCGAAGGTTTGTCCAAAGATACTGATGACAGCGACAGCTTTGATGTGGAAAGTGGTGGGGAAGAGGCCGAAGATCGACCGTGGCGACCAAGCCACACAGTTTTTGGGAAAACGACCATCAAGCAGAGTCACATTGATAATATGAGGGGGCGCTATTTCCGAGACATATCTATTGTGAGAGCTGATGCCGGGGAAAAGACTTCTCCCACCCCCGAAGAAGATGAAGTTGTGATTTTCCGAAGCTTCCTCAAGGCTGGGCTTCGATTCCCCCTGAGCAACTTTGTTGTTGAGGTACTAAAGACATTTCAAGTCTATCTCCATCAAATCACTCCCGAAGCCATCATAAGAATGGGAGTGTTTGTCTGGGCTGCGAGGAGCCAAGGTTTGGAACCGAACGCTAAAAGCTTCTGCAACATTCATGAGTTATTATACGAGACGAAGCCCTGGGGAAAGGAGCAATACCACAACAACTTTGGGTGCTACAGCTTCGGCGCCCGCTCCGGGTCAAGCTGCCCTGTGCCGACCTTTCGGAAGAGGTGGCCCGGAGCCTGGATGACTGAATGGTTTTATGTAAAGAATGATCTAACAGCTCAAGAGAATGTGAAGAGTATCATTATGCACCCAATCTGGCAACGCTTCGGTCTTCGAAGGCCGAATGTCGAAATGGACGAAGCCGCCGAAGAATGCCAAAGAGCCTTCGGGGTAGTCTGCTCGTTTATTGGGACAAGGGACTTGGTCCAAGAACACATTGCCTTCAGGGTATGGCCACTTGCAGAAAAGTGGGAAATGCCGAAGGAAACCATTAAAGAGCCCGACGAAGGCGGACTAGTCAGATTAAAGTACACATTCAAATATGCAGATAAATTTGTTGAACCTGATGATGACTGGCTGAAAAGCATTGAAACATTAAGTGATGAATTACTTGGGGCATATTCGAAGGCTGAAAATACTGCACTATCAGCAGCCTTCGGAGGCCGAAAAAAGAAGAGACTCAACCGAGTGTTTGATGCAGTCGGGTTCTTCTACCCTGATTATCGTTATCCCATCCGAAGGCAAAAAAGGAAAAACATAACCTCTGAAAAAGAAGAAGCTGCAACCGCTCCTAGCGAGCCAGAACCGAAAGGAAAAAGGTTGAAGGTCCTCACACACCGACCACGCCATATTGAACCAGCTTCGGTGCCTGAGTTCACCGGAGAAACTTCTTCGGCCGCCGAAGCTAAACAGCCAACCTTGCTGCCAGAAATTGCAGAGATGGCCGAAGCGCCATCCACAGAAAAAATGGAAGAAGCGAAAAATCCGACTAAGGAAAAAGCATCAGAAATTTTGAGTCCTGTAGCAAATGTCGAGGCAGCAAAAATCCAAAAGGGTACAATGGTGACCCCAAAAAGGAAGAGAATGGTAAATGTACTAGATGTCTTGGAGACAATTAAGTCTTCAAGCACAACTCCAAAAAAGAGTGTTGAAATTGCTGAAGCTTCTTCTGAAGCTCCGACGCAACAAGCTGAAGCTGAAGCTGGGCCTTCAGAGCCCTTCAAGGAGCAAACTTTGGAAGCCGAAGCAATAAAAATGACAGAACCAATTTTAGTTGAAGAAACTGACACTGCCATCCCCGAAGCGCCTGCCAGCATGTGTGATTACATCATACGACATGCTTCGGGGAAAAAACTATCTGAAGAAGAAACTCATGAAGCTAACCATTATGCAAAGGAGCTAAAATATCCAAAGGGAGCAGTAATATTCAATGGGACAAATGAAGATGATTTCTTATACTGCCTGCCTGACAACAAAGAGCTATCTGTCTGCCGAGAGATGGCCAGGAGTATTGGTTTCCCGAAGCTTGAATCTGGATTAAGCGCCATGACTAAAGAAGATCTCGCAGACAGTCTTGCGTACAACAGCCTGAAGGTACGGGAATTAAACGCTTGAAAAATCCCCCTTATTACTTTTTTAGGCAACTCATTCCTTTTTTCTTATATGAATTCTTTTTCGTATAGGGCCTGATCCTAAGCAACGCGCTAAGAGCGCAAAAGAGCGCCGAAGATGAAAGTTATGAAATTGCGTTTAATAATTTACGCTCCGAAGTTATCAAACTGAGAAACGAAGCTTTGGAAAAAGATAAAATTCTGCTTACACTGGTAGATAAAGTGAAAAAAGACGAAGCTGCTTCAAAGGCCCAAACCGAAGCTCAAAAACGCGAGATTAAAGATCTTCAGAAACAGCTGGCTAGAGCTAAAGAGGAGCGCGCGCTTGAGGAAACGAAACGAGAACTTAGTGATTTTATGGTCAGCAAATTGGAATCAAGAGTTAAAGAGCTTCGCACATCTCAGGGGAAATGCTATGTTAAATCTATAGAATGCGTGAATAAAATTAAAACCAGCTTTGCTAGCGTCGGCGCCTTTTCCAGCGAAGAGAATTTTTCTCGAGGCAATCCCGAAGATCCGCTGGAATGGATTAGCCACGAAGCAGAGGCCTTCGAAGAGATTCTGAACAGTCGTGGCGACATATGCGCTTTTTCGGGCGCCAGAGGAATTGCTTCTGTCTTAGAGAAGAAAGGTTGTGGGCATATAAAATTTTTAGCTCAGTCCGAAGCTACCTTATCTTCCGAAGATATCAAGGACCCCTCGGCCGAAGCAAGCGTGGTTGGTGGCAAATTTTTTACTGATATCTGGAACGACGGCGGCCGAGGAATGGCGCAAGATATCATCCAAAGAAGCGAGAAAGGCATTCATGATGCTAGAAAAGTAGCAGAAGCTGCCGAAAGGAGTACGGAGCCCGAAAGACAATTAGGTACCAATTAGTCGCTCTTGTTACGTTGTAATTTTCATTTTAAACTTTGCTCACGATTTGTAAAAGTAATGAAGAAGTGTTCTCTTCGCTCAGAAACTGTTGAACCAACTGCCGACCCCCACACAAAAGGGGATGAAGAAATTAAACAGATGGCCGAAACTATCATGGACAAGGTTGTTGACCAACTTCTGAATGAAGCCGCCGAAGCAGTATTAAGAGAAGATTAGATGCTATTTGGAAGAAACATTTAAAGCGTAATCTATGCAACACTTTGTACATTTGAATGTAATATACAAGTCTCTTTTCATTATTGAATTCTTTACGATGCATGAAACTTTAAATACATACCATTTTTGAGCCTTCGGCGAAAAAACACCTTCCCTTCTTTTCATGCTTCGTGAAGAAGACATTCTTCGTTAAAATTACTCTGATGAATGATATCCATGCTTCGTGAAAACATTCTCCGAAGCTATATTCCGAAGCTATACAACTTTGATATTGATCTGATAAAATTCGCCCTCGTTTCGTAAAAATATTCTTCGAAACTGTATTCCGAAGCTATACAGTTTCGATGTCACTTTCTCAAAGCATCCTTTCGAAGGTTGAGAGTATCCCCTTCTCTTGCCAAATGCAATATGATGTATGATGCTTATGCTATGCAAAATGATGTGATGATGTTATGTTATGCATGTGTCATTTGTTCCGAAGATACACATAAAATATTTTCGTAAGCTCTGCATTCCCTTAGGAACGTCTTTGGAGCTTCTTCGTCTTTTACTTAGACGGTTTCAGCGTTGACTTTTCGCTGTAAGCCTCCCTTAGGAGCTTCTTCGCCTTTTACTTAGGCGGTATCAGCGTTGACTTTTCGCTGTAGGCTCTGCATTCCTTTAGGAACGACTTCTGAGCAGAAAACTTACACTGCGCTCCCTTTGGAACGGCTTTTTGTGACTTCATAAACTTACTCTGCGTTCCTTAGAACGACTTTCTGCTACTCCGAAGGATTTTTGATCCGAAGGTCCTCCTTGGTAACGGAAAAAGTTTTAGGCTTCAGCAACTTAGGCTTGTGGAGCAAATAGATTTTCCTCGTAGGAAACAACGAAATTATTACATGAAAACTATCAATGTTTTTTGCTTCACAGAAAATAAAACTGAATAGAAAAGACTGCTATCAAAGGTAGGATATGTCAATAAATGTGCTTCGACTCTGGCACAGTGCTGTTGACTGTGCGAGCTTCGGACTGTTCTCTGAAGTCCCTCTGATGTGGAGCGTATTGACTCCCTTCTGGCTGTTGACCTTGCTGCAATGGAGGTGGAGGCGGAAGCTGCTGCCAGGAAGCTTGAGGTTGACTTGCCGAAGCTACAGAAGCTGCAGGGTGGTTGTCTATGTATTGTGGGATATAAGGCGGATGATACGAAGCAGTATGCATGACCTGCTTCGGCTGAGCTTGTTGAGATGCAGCTTCGGCTATTTCCTTTTGCTTCTGGATTGTAACATGGCACGTCCTAGTGGTATGGCCCTTGCCTTCTCCACAGAACAAGCAAAACAGTCTCCTTGGCTGATCTCCGAATCTTCCGCCGAAGCCCCTGGCGCCTCTGCCTCTTGGAGCTGGTGGCCGGAAGGAGGTTTGTTGTTGCCCCGAAGCCTGTGAGGAGCACTGCGGCCTGTTTTGCTGACTCCCCTTATCATCATTCTGAGTGTTGTGGATGGAACGGACATGCCTCGGGTAGTATCTTCCTCCGAAGCCCCTGGTCATTTCAGAAAATCTGAAGGCCTCCTCCCTTCTTTGGCGAAAGTCATTGTCAGCACGAATGTACTCATCCATCTTTTGGAGCAATTTCTCCAGGGTCTGAGGAGGCTTCCGAGCAAAGTATTGAGCTGCAGGTCCAGGTCGAAGCCCCTTGATCATGGCTTCGATAACGATTTCATTGGGCACCGTTGGTGCCTGCGCCCTCAATCGTAAGAACCTTCGGACATACGCCTGAAGGTATTCTTCGTGATCCTGAATACACTGGAAGAGGGCTTGAGCTGTGACCGGCTTCGTTTGAAATCCTTGAAAGCTGGTCAGTAACATATCCTTCAGCTTCTGCCATGAAGTGATTGTTCCTGGCCGAAGAGAGGAATACCAAGTCTGAGCAACATTCCTGACGGCCATAACGAAAGACTTCGCCATGACTGCAGCATTGCCCCCGTACGAAGACACTGTTGCTTCGTAGCTCATCAAGAATTGCTTCGAGTCGGAATGGCCGTCAAACATGGGAAGCTGGGGTGGCTTATAGGATGGAGGCCAAGGTGTAGCCTGCAGCTCAGCAGACAGAGGAGAAGCATCATCGAAAACAAAATTTCCCTGATGGAAATTATCATACCAGTCATCTTCGTTGACGAAGCCCTCCTGATGAAGGTCTTTCTGATGAGGCCTTCTGTTCTGCTCATCGTGAGTGAGATGGCGAACTTCCTCAGAGGCTTCGTCTATTTGCCTTTGCAACTCAGCTAGGCGGGCCATCTTCTCCTTCTTCCTCTGCACTTGTTGATGTAGCATCTCCATCTCTCTGATTTCTTGGTCTAGCTCTTCTTCCTCAAGCGTCGGGCTGACGGCTTTTCTCTTCTGGCTTCGGGCCTCCCGAAGAGAGACGGTCTCCTGGTTGTGGTCCAGCGATTGTAGTGCTCCTGCCCCAGTCGCTGAAGCTTTCTTCGGCGCCATAGCGAAGGTCTAAAGCTTCCGAAGGTGTTCACAAAAACTCGAAGTGGAAGTGAGTTCACCGGAGGTGGGCGCCAATGTTGGAGACTTGTTCTCAAATGCTAAGAGTTAAGAACAAGGCAACATAGAAGATGTTAAACACTAAGGCCCTTCGTCCTTCGAAACATTACACCCCTTCGGGAAATAATGCTTTAGGACGAAGCTCACAAGAGACATACCTTCGTAAATATAATAATGCCGAAGGATTCATACAAAGCGTGAAATATAAATATCAACATAGGATCATTGCTATTTTATTAACATGGAGAAATAGAAATGATTCCAAATTACAAATGTACCTTAGGTCCTGAGAGAAGGTAGAAGTACAAACGTGACGCAAAAGCCAATGCCAAGTCAGCGTGAACAGTACGGGAGTACTGTTCATCTATTTATAGACGCGGGACGCAGCCCACGTAAAATTACATCCATGTCCATTACATTTGTTAACGGTTTATGGAAATCTGTCGAGGCCCCCGAAGTCTTTTCATCTTTAAGTCGGTTCCCCCTTATGCCATCGCGCCGAAGCTTCCCTGCGCACAGCTTCGGCTGCCCTCGACCTTCGTCTGGTTCAGGCTTCGTCCTGGTCGTGCTCCATATCCATAATTCTGAATCCGAAAATACCTGTTCATATAATCCACTTGGAAAACATTGTCAAATCATGTTTTTGAGGACCTTCGGAGGACGAAGGCCCCCAACAAAAAGAGACTTGTATATTACATTCGAATGTACAAAATGTTACATAGATCACACTTTAAATGTTTTTTCTAAATAGTATCTAGTCTTCTCTTAATACTGCTTCGGCGGCTTCATTTAGAAGTTGATCAACAACTTTGTCCATGATAGTTTCGGCCATTTGTTTAATTTCATCATCCCCTTTTGTGTGGGGGTCGGCAGTCGATCCAGCAGTTTCTGAGGGAAGAGAACATTTCTTCATTACTATTACAAACCGTGAGCAAAGTTTGAAATAAAAATTACAACACAATAAGAGCGACTAATTGGTACCTAATTGCCTTTCGGGCTCTGTACTCCTTTCGGCAGCTTCTGCCACTTTCCTAGCATCATGGATGCCTTTTTCGCTCCTTTGGATGATTTCTTGCGCCATTCCTCGGCCGCCGTCGTTCCAGATATCAGTAAAAAATTTGCCACCAACCACGCTTGCTTCGGCCGAGGGGTCCTTGATGTCTTCGGAAGATAAGGTAGCTTCGGACTGAGCTAAAAATTTTACATGCCCGCAACCTTTTTTCTCTAAGACAGAAGCAATTCCTCTGGCGCCCGAAAAAGCGCAGATGTCGCCACGACTGCTCAGGATCTCCTCGAAGGCCTCTGCTTCGTGACTAATCCATTCCAGTGGACCTTCGGGATTGCCTCGAGAGAAATTCTCTTCGCTGGAAAAGGCGCCCACGCTGGCGAAGCTGGTTTTAATTTTATTCACGCATTCTACAGATTTAACATAACATTTCCTCTGAGATGCACGAAGCTCTTTAACACTTAACTCCAATTTATTGACCATATAATCACTAAGTTCTCGTTTCGTTTCCTCCAGCACACGTTCCCCTTTGGCTCTAGTTAGCTGTTTCTGAAGATCTTTAATTTCACGCTTTTGGGCTTCGGCCTGGGCTTTTGAAGCAGCTTCGTCCTTCTTCACTTTATCTACCAGTGTAAGCAGAATTTTATCCTTTTCCAGAGCTTCGTTTCTCAGTTTGATAACTTCGGAGCGTAAATTGTTAAACGCAATATCATAGCTTTCATCTTCAGCGCTTTTTTGGGCTCTTAATGCGTTGCTCAGAATCAGGCCCTGTATGAAAAAGAATCCATATAAGAATAAAGGAATGAATTACGCATTACAAAGTTTTTTCAAACGACTAATTCCCATACCTTTAGGCTATTATATGCAAGACTGTCTGCGAGATCCTCTTTTGTCATGGCGCATAATCCAGCTTCGAGTTTTGGGAACCCCATGCTTCTAGCCATTTCCCGGCATACGGATAGTTCCTTATTGTCTGGGAGACAGTACAGGAAATCATCTTCGTTTGTCCCATTGAATACTACTGCCCCCTTCGGATACTTCAACTCTCTAGCATAGTGATTCGCTTCATAGATTTCTTCTTCAGACAGTTTCTTCCCCGAAGCATGTCGCACGATGTAATCGCGTATGCTGGAGGGAGCTTCGGGGGCGGCAGTGTCAATTTCTTCAACTAAAGCTGGTTCTGATATTTTCTCGGATTGTTCCTTGGCGGGCTCTGAAGGCCCAGCTTCAGCTTCAGCTTGTTGTTTCGAAGCTTCCGTAGATGCTTCAGCGAGTTCAACAGACTCCTTTGCGGTTGTGCTTGAAGACTTAATTGTCTCCAAGACATCCAGTACGTTCACCATTCTTTTTCTTCTTGGGGTCACCAATGGGCCCTTTTGATTTTTTGTTGTGTCAACATTTGTTGAAGGACTTAAAATTTCTGATGTTTTTGGCCCTTCAATCTTCGGTTTTTCTACTGCTGAAGGCGCTTCAGTCTTCTCTTCCATCTTCGGCACTGGAGCTGGTTCTGTAGCTTCAGAGGCCAAAGAAACTTCACCAATGAATTCTGGCACTGTGGCCGGCTCAATAAAGCGTGTCCGATGGGTGAGCACCTTCATCTTTTTTCTTTGAGGCGCTGGCTCACTAGGGGCACTCGTGGTAGCTTCTGTCGCAGGAAAAGTATTTTTCCTTTTGCGACCCAATACCGGATAGTGATAGTCAGGGTACATAAACCCGACTGCGTCAAACACACGGTTGAGCCTTTTCTTCTTTCGGCCTCCGAAGGCTGCTGATAGCGCAGTATTTTCGGCCTTCGAATATGCCCCAAGTAGTTCATCACTTAATGATTCAATGCTTTTCAGCCAGTCATCATCAGGTTCAACAAATTTATCTGCATATTTGAATGTGTATTTCAGTCTGACCAATCCGCCTTCGTCGGACTCTTTAATGGTCTCCTTCGGCATTTCCCACTTTTCTGCAAGTGGCCATACCCTAAAGGCAATGTGCTCTTGGACCAAGTCCCTTGTCCCAATGAAAGAGCAGACTATGCCGAAGGCTCTTTGGCATTCCTCGGCTGCTTCGTCCATTTCAACCTTCGGCCTTCGAAGTCCGAAGCGTTGCCAGATGGGGCGCATAATGATACTCTTGACATTTTCTTGCGCTGTTAAGTCATTTTTTACATAGAACCATTCAGTCATCCAGGCTCCGGGCCATCTCTTCCGAAAGGTTGGCACAGGGCGGCTTGACCCGGAGCGGGCACCGAAGCTGTAGCACCCAAAGTTATTGTGATATTGTTCTTTTCCCCACGGCTTCGTCTCATATAACAGTTCATGAATGTTGCAAAAACTTTTAGCATTTGGTTCTAAACATTGGCTTCTTGCAGCCCAGACAAACATCCCCATTCTTATGATAGCTTCAGGAGTAAGTTGATGAAGGTAGACTTGAAATGTTTTCAGTACCTCAATGACAAAGTTGCTCAGGGGGAATCGAAGCCCAGCCTTGAGAAAGCTTCGGAAGATTACAACTTCATCTTCTTCGGGGGTGGGAGAAGTCTTTTCTCCAGCGTCAGCCCTCACAATAGATATATCTCGAAAATACCGCCCCCTCATATTATCAATATGACTCTGCTTGATAGTGGTCTTCCCGAAAACCGTGTGACTTGGCCGCCATGGTCGATCTTCGGCCTCTTCTCCACCACTTTCTACATCATAGCTGTCGCTGTCATCAGTATCTTCGGACAAACCTTCGAGAATCTCTTTGGTGATTTTCTCTGTATTGGTCTCCGCGATCGCAATCAGGAACCCCAGATTCTTCTCTTCCTCGAGACTCAGCTTCGTATCAGCAGGAATCTTCTTACCTTCAGACATCTTCGGAAACGCTAAAAAACTGCTCTCGAGGCCGAAGCTTCAAAATAAAAAAGACCAGCAAATCTTAAAGCACAAGAGCTAAAAATTTAGTGGACCGAAGCAGATGGCAAGTGTGCGTACCAAATGAGTTCGCGATGTGATCTTATTTATACGCCCAGGGCGTTGAAAATTGAAAGACCCCGCTTGTCAGTGAATGTTGCTATTCTAGCAAAGGGAAGGTGTTTTTCGGACCTTCGGCTCAAGGCCTTCGTCCAAATCGCAATCTGAATTTAATATTAAATTAATATTGCGAGGGGCTACTGTTGGGGGCCTTCGTCCTCCGAAGGTCCTCAAAAACATGATTTGACAATGTTTTCCAAGTGGATTATGTGAACAGGTATCTTCGGACTCAGAATTATGAACATAAAGCACGGTCAGGACGAAGCCTGAACCAGACGAAGGATGAGCTGATTACCAAGCTCTACGAAGGTGCACAGCCGAAGCTGTGTGCAAGGAAGCTTCGTCGCGATAGCGGAAAGGGGAACCGACTTAAAGATGAAAAGACTACGTGGGCCTTGACAGATTTCCATAAGTCATTAACAAATGTAATGGACATGGATGTAATTTTACGTGGGCTGCGTCCCGCGTCTATAAATAGATGAACAGTACTCCCGTACTGTTCACGCTGACTTGGCATTGGCATTTGCGTCACGCTTGTACTTTTTACCTTCTCTCAAGACCGAAGGTACATTTGTAATTTGTAATCATTTCTATTTTTCTGTGTTAATAAAATAGAGATGATTCTATGATTTACATTTTATGTTTTGTATGAATCCTCCGTTATTACTTGTTATATTTACGAAGGTATGTCTCTTGTGACTTTCGTCCGGAACTTATTATTCCCGAAAGGGAATAATGTTTGGAAGGACGAAGGGCCTTAACATTTAACACTTTTTATGTTGCCTTGTTCTTAATCCGAAGCATTTGAGAACAAGTCCCCAACACTCAGGACCGAGATCGAGAACAAGCCGAGTAGGGCACAAGGTTGTGCCGAGAGAATCCCCTCTTCGCTCGAAACTTGAACCCTGACTTCGCTCGCACAATGAACACGCCGAGCGAAGTCGGAGGAGTGCTGGCCCTGATAGCTGATGGCCTCCCGTGAACGCCAGACGCTGAAGGCTATCGGCAGCTATTTACTCGGGCAGCTAACCACCTTCTGCCTATTGCTCATCCCCCGAACGACCTACGACACACCATCAACAGTCAGCGGGACGCACAGAGCTCCATCAATGCTTCACACGACCGACGACACGAAAACGAGATAAGGCACCGGGAGGAGTATGACCGGGACCACGGTGTCCCGGCCCGAAGCCATGCCACCCGAGTTGAGTCAGCTGCGGCCTCAACTAGTGGCCCGATCCGGGGACGGTCGAGACGACACATCATCGACTCCCCTCCCCGAGACCGACATCATGAACACCGACATGAAGACTCTGCGTCTCCGGGCCATCCAGTGGCCCCCAAACTTCAAAGTCTCTAATGTCGACAAGTACGAACCCAAGCAGGACCCGGGGGGCTGGTTGGCCGTCTACACGACCGCCGTTCGGGCCGTCGGGGCAACAGAAGACGTGATGATAGCATATTTGCCCATTGTCCTTGGGCAAGATGCGCTGCAGTGGCTGCGACATTTGCCATGACACCGCATCAACGATTAGAGTGACTTCAGTCGGTGTTTCATTGCCAACTTCCAGTCCCTCTCTGACAAGCCAGCGCAGCCATGGGACCTCAAATCCATCAGGCACCAGGGTGATGAAACGCTTCGGTCATACCCCAAGAGGTTCCAGACCATGAGAAATCATAACCCCGAAGTCATCGAGGCAGCGGTGATTGAAGATTTCTACCGGGGATCTAATGACTCGGCCTTCGTCCGAGCCATACTACAGAAAGCGCCAACCACCTCTGAACAACTATTTCGAGAGGCGGACCTCTACATCACCGCTGACGAGTGAGCCAGGACCTCATCGGAGGAACGAAACCTGCACCACTAGCACCACGACGCGACACGAACCAGCAATCCAATAGGCGTGTGAGGAGATACACGCCGCCGGACCACCCGTCGCTCGTGCCCGAGGGGCGCCCCGTGGAGGCGAGCAGACGCTGGATGATATCCTCGACGCCTAGTGCCCATACCACAAGGACATGCACCACACCCTACAGAACTGCAGGGACTTCAAGCACTCTGTCGGACATCGCCGGCCGTTCTAGCCTCTACCACCTCCCCCACCACGAGGAGGGTCCGGCGAGCCTAGATAGCCTCAGCAGCCAGAAGGGGGAGTGGGTGGAGCATTCCCAAGCGTTGACAGGGAAGTCAACGTCATATTCGAAGGACATGGGTCGCAAGAGAACAGAAGGCAACAAAAGCTCAATGACCGGCAGGTCCTGGCGGCAACCACAAGTGCCCCAGCTCTTTATCGGTGGTCGGAGCATGCAATAACCTTCAGCCGAGCGGATCAGTGGCTCAACTTCGACCATCCCAGCAAGTACCCGCTCCTCGTTGATCCGGTGGTCCGAGAATGCAGGGTAAACAAAGTACTAGTGGATGGGGGAAGTAGCATTAATGTTACCTTCCCCCAAACGCTTCTAGCCTTGGGGGTCACACTCAAAGACCTCACTGAGTCAGATGCTCCTTTCTTCAGCATCGTGCCGACTGAAGGGGAGTACCCACTCAGACACATCTACATGCCTGTCACCTTCGGGACTCCGGAGAACTACAGAACCGAGTTCTTGAGGTTCGAGGTGGCACGTTTCGACTGTGGATACAATGCCATCATCGGCAGGCCGGGACTAGCGAAGTTCATGTTCATTCCGCACTACTCGTACATGATATTGAAGATGTTGGGACCTCAAGGAATCATCACCGTGCGCGCTGATTTCCAAGGCATCGTGGAGTGCTTTCGGGGAGCCATCCAAGTGGCCCTCACCGCCAGGCCCCCGATAGCTCCCCTCGCATAGGCGGACACCAAGCCGGAGGAAGGCCTCACAATACTCGCTAACAAAGCTCAAGCTGTGACCTCTATACGGTCGACTGAGGAGACTAAAAGGATCAACCTAGGATTTACCGATGAGTGCAAGACTGCTATCATCAGCTCTAGCCTTGACGATAAATAGGAAAGCGCGCTTGTCCGGTTCCTACAAGATAACTGAGATGTATTCGCATGGCAACCTACGGATATGCCGGGAGTCCCGAGAGAGCTGGCCGAGCACAAATTGAAGGTCTATCCTCAAGCCAAGCCGATTCGACAGAAGCTACATTGTTTCACGCCTGACAAAAGAGAAACTATTTGCGTCGAGCTAGCCCGCCTAGTGACTGCGTGGTTCATTAGGGAAGTGTCGCATCCTGAGTGGTTAGCAAATCCTGTTCTTGTACTCAAAAAGAATAAATTGCATTAGTGCATGTGCGTTGACTATACTAATCTCAACAAGCATTGTCCGAAGGATCCCTTCGGGCTCCCTAGAATACATCAGGTGGTTGATTTGATCGTTGGTTGTTCTATGTTGTCCTTCCTAGACTATTATTCTGCGTACCATCAGATCAGCTTAGCAAAAGAAGATGAGAAGAAGGCTGCTTTCATCACCCCATTTGGAGCTTTCTGCTATACCTCCATGCCGTTTGGCCTCAAGAACGTAGGAGCAACTTACCAGAGAGCCATTCAGACATGCTTAGCCGACCACTGGGGCAAGCGAGTAGAAGCCTATGTCGATGATGTGGTGATCAAAACAGAAAACTCAGAAAACTTCATTGAAGATTTGCAGCTGGTCTTCAACAGCTTAAGGCGCTACCGGTGGAAGCTCAACCTAGAAAAGTGTGTTTTTGGAGTACTGGCAAAAAAGTTACTCGGATTCATTGTCAGCCACCTAGGGATTGAAGCTAACCCAGAAAAAATCAAGGCCATCATGAGAATGGAAGCGCCACGATCACAGAAAAAGGTGCAGAGGCTTACGGGATGCATGGCAGCCTTGAGCATGTTCATATCAAGGCTAGGCGAGAAAGGCATGCCATTCTACAAATTACTCAAAAAGGTGGACAAGTTTTAGTGGACCACAGAAGCACAGGAGGCTCTAGAGGCACTAAAAAATTTCTTGACTACGCCACCAGTACTCAAGCCACCACACTGAGCTACGCCGAGTCGGCCGGCAGAAGATCTATTGCTATACATCTCCAGCACGACTCACATGGTAAGCACTGCGTTAGTAATCGAGCGGGTAGAAGAAGGACATGCATACCCGGTGCAGTATCTGGTCTACTTCATTAGTGAAGTCCTTGGGCCCTCAAAAATAAAGTATCCTCAAGTCCAGAAGCTGTTGTACGCGGTATTCCTAACCACCCGCAAGCTCCATGACTACTTCGATGACCACAAAGTTATAGTAGTCACAGGAATTCCAATAGGAGATATTCTCCACAACAAGGAAGCTATTGGAAGGATAGCCAAGTGGGCGTGTGAGCTAGGAGCTCATGACATAGAGTTCCGGCCCCGCACGGCAATCAAGACTCAGGCACTGGTTGACTTTGTATCAGAGTGGACTGAACATCAGGTCCTAGACAGCCCAGAGGTTACCGAGGTGTGGAGAATGTACTTTGATGGCTCGTTGAAACTGCAAGGAACTGGTGCAGGGATTCTCTTTATTGCTCCTAGAGGAGAGCAACTCAAGTATGCACTCCAGCTACTATTTCCAGCATCAAATAATGCAGCAGAGTACGAAGCACTGATCCACAGGCTAAGTATCACCATATCACTCGGCATCAAGAAACTGATGGTATACGGAAATTCGCTAGTGGTCATAAGCCAGATAAACAAAGACTGGGATTGCTCGACTAATTCCATGGGCAAGTACAGTGCAGCCGTGCGAAAACTGGAGGACAAATTTGAAGGATTGGAGTTCCATCACGTGGAAAGAGATAGCAACACAGCATCAGACGCGTTGTCGAAGCTGGGATCTAGTCGAGCCCAGGTTCCACCTGGGATCTTTGTCCAAGAAATATCACAACCAAGCATCCTCTCAGATCAGGTGGAAGAGTGCAATGTCTTGAGCCAACCAGAGTCGGACCCTAATGATTGGAGAGAGCCTATCATAAGGTATATAAAAAATGAAGAAGAACCGGATGACAAGGCTGTAGCAGAACGCATCGCAAGGCGGTCGGCTCACTACACCATCATAGGGGATTTACTATACAGAAGAGGTGCTGCAGGAGTCCTCATGAAATGCATTCACTCGGCCGTCGGAAAACAACTGTTAGATGAAATCCATGCTAGGCAGTGCGGAATACATGCAGCATCTAGGAGAATAGTTGGGAAGGCTTTCAAATCTGATTTCTATTGGCCAACGGCAAAGAGTGATGCTGTCGAGTTAGTCCAGAAGTGTGAGGCTTGCCAATTCTAATCAAAGCAATAGCACCTACCAGCACAGCAGCTGCAGACCATTCCTGTAACATGGTCGTTCGCATGCTGGAGGCTGGACATGATTGGACCTTTCAAGAAGGCTCAAGGAGGCTATACTCATATACTAGTTGTCATTGACAAATTCACAAAATGGATAGAGTACAAGCCAATCGCTTCTTTGACCTTAGCCAAAGCAGTGGAATTCATACCAGACATAATATTCAGGTTTGGGATACCCAACAACATCATCACCGATCTGGGATCCAACTTCACCAGCTCTGAATTCTTCGATTTCTGTGGGCAGCGGAGCATCCAGATTAAGTATGCATCAGTAGCACACCCAAGAGCCAATGGCCAGGTAGAAAGAGCCAACGGAATGATACTAGAAGCACTCAGGAAGAAAGTATTTGACAAGAGTCAAAAGCTTGCAGGAAAATGGATCAGAGAGCTGCCATACGTGGTCTGAAGCCTGAGAACTCAACCCAGTCGAGCTCTACATGGAAATACCCTGTTTTTCATGGTTTATGGGTGAGAAGTAGTGTTGCCCGCCGACCTAATCTTCGGGGCACCAAGATTAACTTTTGAAAGCATAGCTGAAGCAGAAGCGACCAGGCTGGAAGATATTGATGTACTGGAGGAAGAACGATTGAACACAGTAATTCAGTTGGCTAGGTACCAGCATACCTTGAGGCGCTACCATGATAAAGTTGTGCGGCACCGATCCTTTGCAATGGGAGACTTGGTCCTTCGCCGAATTCTAACAGGGGAAGGGCGGCACAAGCTATCACCACTGTGGGAAGGACCGTTCATCATATCGAAGGTCACTCGGCCGGGAACATACCGTCTTACTCAGATGGACGGCACAGAAGTGGGAAACTCATGGAACATAGAACACCTTAGAAAATTTTATCCTTTGCGAGGCCTCAAAATCCTTGAAGAAACATTGTACTCTGTAATCTGAGGACATCATCGTCAATAAAGTTTCCATTTTCCAAAGGCATTCAGACTCTTGACTTACAACTGACTTCGATTGGGTTAGGCTTGAAATCAGCACGCTTACTTGACTAAGGGTGACCACTATACCCTACTAACGGAGCAATCAGCTTAAGTCAGCGACAACTTAAGTCAGTGCGACATGCTCACGCTTACTTCACTTGGGGTGACCACTATACCCTGCTAACAGAGCAATCGAGTTAAGTCGGTGCGATATGCTCACGCTTACTTAACTAGGGGTGACCACTATACCCTGCTAACGGAGCAATCGGCTTAAGTCGGTGACAACTTAAGTTGGTGCGACATGCTCACGCTTACTTCACTTGGGGTGACCACTATACCCTGCTAACGGAGCAATCGGCTTAAGTCGGTGACGACTTAAGTCGGTGCAACATGCCCACGCTTACTTAACTCAGGGTGACCACTATACCCTGCTAGCAGTGCAATCGGCTTAAGTCGGCGACGACTTAGGTCAGTGCAATATACTCCGACTCACTTCACTTGGGGTGACCACTATGCCCTACTAGCGAGGCGACGGGCTTAAGTCGTAACACGCCTTAAGCCAGCGCAGTATACTTGCATTCGTGCTGTTTAGGGTGACCACTATACCCTAATAGCAGAACGACCAACTAAAATTGAAAACACTTCAGGAAAAGAGAACATCTTACTTGCTAGTGCTAGGGGTGTTTTCTGGCACCCTGTTCACAGAATATTCGAGTTCTAACACAGCTGTACCGTGCACATAGAATTCATATTACATCCATCTTCCAAGGAGATACTAACTCAATAAATAAAGTGTTTTACAGGACATCACTGTGTCGAAACATCCTTGAAGATGGTATCCTTCGCAGGAGCAACAGAAGAAGAAGGACGGCTTGCAGCATCAGGCGCGGCCTTGACATCAGCAACAATATCATCAGGCACCACAACGCCGGGTCTCCTCATCAGGATCCGTCCAACGCGAACGGCTTTATCCATAGCCCTGTCACGCTAGGCCTTCAATACGACGCAGTTGTCCTCTAGAGTTTTAACAGCCAATTGAGCAGCCTCTAGCTCCTGCGCGACAAGCTTCTTGGAAGCACGCAGATCCTTGATGGTGGAGTCTTTGGTTGACAGCAATTGTCCAAGTCACAAAACTTCATCTTGAGATGCCTGCAGCTCATGGCGGTGATGATCTAGTTCAGACAAGGTGAAGCGGTGGCTCCTCTCCAGGATGTTCAAGGAGTTGCTAGCATCACAGTACTGCCTGTCAAGATTGTCGTGAGAGGCAACAAGTGCTCTTTTCTCCTCCTACAAACAGAAAACAACAGTCAGCACCAAGGCAATAATAACAGAGTAGGGTCAGCCCAGGAAATTTACCTCGTGCGCCGTCCTTTCAGAATCAAGCTAGGCATTCAGAGAAGAGTTCGGAGAGCATGCACTATCTAGAAAGGCAGAAGTCTGAGTTAAGTCAGTCTGACTCTGAGAATACTTCTCCTCAAGGTCAGAGCATTGTTGAGCCATATCTGACAATGCAGCTGAAGGGGAATGTGTGATTAAAGATGAGTTGACCAATTAAAGCAGCTAGAGAAACTATAAGCTCACTAACCAGCATTTGATGCCTTTAAATCATCTATCTGTTTCTGGAGCAGCAAAGGATTCCACTGCATCAGAGATAGAGCTTGTTCGGGAATAGTGGCGCCGTAGGACCTCAACTGGGCAGATACTCCGTCAACAAAATCCTGTGGTCATAGACAGATGAGCAGAAGAAAGATAATGTGCTAGTACGAACAATATAGAGCAAAAAACCAACTCACCTAGAGATTAGAAAGGAACAGCGGAAGACCCAAGGCAGAAGGAGCTAGAGCATGGCTTGATGAGGGAAGATCAGCAGAAACAATCTGGAGGTCACTATCCGGGGTGACCTCAGCCCCACCAGCAGACAACAGGCTCCTCGCGTCTAGCTTGTGGACCTCTAAGGCGACTTGTCCAGTTAAAGCCATAGAAGCACGAGCTGTCGTCGCCCCCTCGGACCGAATTGGGGATGACCCAATGTGAACATCCATGGAAGTATTAGAAGGAGAGCACGCCTAAACACCTTCTGGGGCTAGGTTGTAGCTTGCACTATGCACAAGGGCTGGATCGCTGCCAGCGCCACCCTCGGGGGATGGGTCTTCTGCAGCAGCAGCTTCTAAAGCTGAAGGCCCCTCAACCACCTCCATGCGAGCCGGGTAACTCGGATCAATGTTTCTGCATGAAAGACTGCCCTCCAAGGTCGACGATGTGCGAGACACCACTCGGGTTACCTCTTGCCCAGTATAATCAAGCAATGAAGGCCCACCGTCTGGGACCTCTGAACAGACGGTTGGGGTCTCAACTTCAGGAGGCTCTGATAGTATGTCTTCAAGAATGATCTCCTCCAGTGCTTGATCAAAATCTGATATCGAAAACTCCTGAAGACTGACAAGTGCCGATAGAGTTGGAGAGGGAATATCGCTCCCCCCTCACTGCCTCTATAGTGTCGGATGTTCTTGCAGATCAGTGGGACTTCTTCTTCTTCCTCCTCTTCATCCTCGTCAAACATGTCGCCAGCAGCCTGCACATGATCACAACCTTTGGCGTCAACCTCAGGGATGGCGTCTGCCAGGACATTGTTAGGGATCGATGCAGAAGGACCAGCATCCTGATCCAAGCACGACAGTCGCTAAGTCGCCTCTTCTTCTTTTTCTCCTCGATAGGTGCAGTCGGGCGGTTCACTCGGCATGAACACTTTGGGCGGGCACCTTCGGGTTTCCAAATCTCCGCCTCTTCACCAAATTCTTGGCCAGTCGTGATGGCCATCGGCTCGGTGCGGGTAGAGTCAAATGATTCCCCAGCCAGCATGCTAAGCATGGCATCCATTTCAGCATCATTAGTGCTGGCCGGTATCTCAAAGTGAGTTTGCCTCTCATCCTCAGGAAGACTCCTAAGTGGAGCGATCAACGCCTTAATGTCCTCAGGAGAGGGTCGCACTCTATGACCCAGGCTACCATCACGAGCAGGAGGGTTGGAGACAAACTCAGAGAATGGCCTATTTGGAGGCAGGTTCCACGCAGAATAAGCCACAGGAGCACCAGCATTTGAGACTCTGCCCCTCAAAATCATGTCCAGTCGGCTCAGCAGATCTTAATTGGGAATCCTCCTGTTCGTGACTCGGGTGGAATCATTGACGCCGCTATACAAGAAGACGAAGTCAGCAACCACAGCTTCAGCAGTTAGACCCCCATCCTTCAACAAGCAGATCTCGGCAAGCAATACTTTTGCCTCTATTATCTCCGAAAAGGTAGGAGACTCTACCCAGCTAGGAGTGTGGACATCTGGTTGCCTCCCCGACCGAGGGGGGAGAGACTTGCAGTGGTTTTCCACGATGAACCACTCAAGGCACCATCCTTTGATACTGTCCTTGAGAGGAATATCGAGATACTCCACCTTCCTTCCCCGGCGAAGCTCCAAACTTGCGCCGCCAACAAGCTGGTACTATCCACCAGCCATCCCGGGCCGACAGTGATAAAGATATTTCCAAAGACCAAAGTGGGGAAGAATCCTAAGAAAAGCCTCGCACAGATGTACGAGAATGGCAACTTGCAGAATTGAATTAGGGTTCAGATGCTTCAGATTCAACTCGTAGAAATCAAGGAGACCGCGGAAAAAGGGGGAGATGGGAAGAGCAAGCCCACGAATGAGAAAGGGAACGTAAACGATAGATCCATGCGTGTCTTTTGTCGGAACAGTGACACCACGACAGATCTGCCAAGAGCAGAGCTCCTTCGGAAGCAAAACCCCAACCTCAACAAGATGAAGAAGATCGGATTCAGAAATGACAGACATGTGGTTACCAGCAAAGGGAAGCTGGCTGTTGGGGTCGATGGTTGGGATGATTGCAGTAGCGGTGCTCTACCTCTTCCGCTTGGGGTGTAACACTATAAAAATCATGAAATAAAAATAATGCATTTAGTTATTAATGATATTTATGGAAATTAATTTTCTTTTAAGTGTTTGTTATTTATTTGCCTTGGGAATGATTTTTGATTTCTCATAATTGATTTTGGATATCGAATAGCATTTCTTGTTAAGTAAAAATCCAAATAAATAATATAATAAGTACTAGTCCAAAAATAACTATTTTATTTATTAAAAATTTTGGGTTAATTGTTATGAATTTTATAGTTATTTAAAAGCATATTTTGAATTAAAAAAATTAGAAAACCCTAACCTAACCTTGGCCCTTTAAGCCCATGGTAGGAGCTGCGCCCCCTGACCTAACCGACCGCCGCTCCCTACCCTCCTCTCAGCCGCCACCACCTTCCTCTCTCCCACTCGGCTCTCTCTCTCTCTTCTCCCCTGCTCTCTCTCCCAATGGGCGCCACCAAAAGCCGCAGCAAGCCACGACGCCCGACCGGCCGAGCCCCTGCGCCGCCCTAGCCGAGTGCCTGCCCTGACGCGCCCGCCCTATGCCCCGCGCAGCCACCCAGGCGACCCCGCACTCCTGCCATGCCGTGTGCGACGCACGATACCCAAGCGCCCCACACAAGGACACCGAGCCGTGACACCAAGCGCCAGAGACCAAGCCCAACAACATGCCCAGCCGCGACGCCCCGACTACCTCGCGTCCGTTCTTCCAAGTGTTAATTCGACTGTTTCTCCTCCATTGATGCACGCCATCAATGGCGCCTTGAAGACCTCGGCTGCGAACCCCTCACCCTCGCCTATAAAATGCGACGCCGAGCCCTCTCTCTCTCCCTGCCCGAGCTCACTCTCTCTTCTCGCGCCTTCCTCGCTTTCGCAGTGTAGCTCGCCGGAGTTCGTACTCACCGTTCACATCCCTAGCCAGAGCTCCACCCGAACGCTTGCCCACACAGCACCCGCTGTCGAACCCCTGCACATGCCGTGCCCAGCTCGTCGCCGGACAGTCCGCGTCCATCCGCTGTTCACTGGAGCTCCGCCCGTGCTTACACACCGTACGCCGTTCGCCATCCGTGGAGCCTCTCCGGAGACGCGCCCGAACCCCGTCCAAGCCTCACCCATTTCCGCCGTGCCAAGTCTTCGCATAGTAGTGCTCTCGAACCCGTTCGCCGTTGTCCATTCATCCAAGGTTAAAGACGAACTCAAAACATTAATTTATTTTCTAAATCATGTTTTGAATCTTGTAAATTGTTGTTGTAATATTGATGCGATTTGGCGATTTACGTGTATGACTTTAGAGATTTCGATGTATACGTGTAGCCAAAATCGACACCGTGACACTACTCTGAATATGTGTATGATTTTATAATTCTAAAAATGATCACGATCATTATTCACTAACTCAGTGATTTTCATACCAGAGATGTTTATAATTAATTTTGATTTAGTGTGTAGAGAGATAATTGGTTAGTATTGGTATAAGTATAATTTTAGTGGTATAAGAAATTGAAATAGATATTAAGCCACGTATTTCCGGTCAAATGAGGATATAGATTTTACAATTCATAATAAATGAATTCATAAGTATGGCACTTAAGTACTTAGAATTAGTAAGACATTTATTTATGTCATAATAACCATGATTATGTTATTAAAAGTCTCATTTAGTAATTTACATTAATTCATAGAATATTAATGTTAGAAGAATTATAAATAAACAATTTTTAGTATATGTATAATTCCTATGTAGGAAAGAAAGGAAGAAAACCGAAAGGATAGAATTTTATAATAATGTTAGAATAACTTAATTAGGCACCCATGCTTTCCTAATAAATAAATTGATAGTTATATTGGTAAATATAGGTTTCTTACTAAAGAATTAGAGAATTTGTTTCTAACTGTAAAATGACCCTTTTAATAGACATCATGATTTTGATTTAATAAGATTCGTTATAGATGTTTAAGTATAGCCGTACTAAATAGTAATATATCATATAACTTTTCTAATAATGATATAATGGCTTAATTAAGTGCTCACACTGTCATAACTAAAATGATAGTTAATAATATACCAATAAATATAGTATTCATTTTAATTATCTGGATTATTTGTTCCTACAATAGAATTAAAGATAATTAATAGATTAATTATCCTTTATCATAATTTATTAATCAAACCTATAGTCAATTTGTTCTTAACTAGGTTTATGGCATGATTAATGATTTCATAGAATTTAGTGCACATTATATACGAATCACTTAGCTTTTCCTAAAGGATAAAATAAAGTAATAAGAGTTTAAGTTCTTTTATAACTTAAAATGTTACTTTATATATATTGACTTCAAGTATAATAATATAGGCTATGTGCTTTTTAATGAAATTAAATGATGGTTATGCGTTCATTATCTTTTGCATGAAAATCCATTTAAGGCCCATAACCTAACTCGTCTTAAATAGGTGATTAATAATATAATTATGATCTTTTCACATAAAAAGTTGTTTATGAGCTTGTTATAAAAGTAATGTTTAATAATGTGTTTTATAACTCATTAATGTTAGATATATAACATATATCTTCTCTAAAAGGTTAAAAAGGTTTAATATTGTTATAACGTGTTTTATCATCTTATAAACCCTTAATCTTAGACATATCACGTTTTATCAAAGATTAAATTGGTGAACCTAATATTTGTATATTCTAATTAAGATATTTTTAAGCTCATGTCTTGTTTTATAAAGTATAGATCACACATTTTTTTAAAAGAATACCTTCTTATTATAACCATTACTTGTGATTTTTTGAAAAACGAACGCTCTTTTCATTAGGCTTTCTTTTAGCTTTACGTATGGTGAATGTGGTATGTTATTGAGTGATGTTTGTTCTTCTTGTTTGTTTGTGTGATATTCAGTGGTTGATCTAGTAGTTAAGAATCAAGATCTATTCCTATCCGTGGAAGGACCTTAAGTTTTCAATAAGCAAGGCAAGTGGGCTTCTCCCTCTGCATACTCTGTTTGATCCCAAACAATACATTTAATAAAGTTTATTCTTTCGGATATATATGCATAATTTGATGGTTTACCTATTTAGATAACCTTTCCAACCTTACTCCTTGTTTGACCTGGGATTATGATCTAATCAAGTAGCTATGCTATTGCTACAACTTAACTTTATGCAGTCACTCCCGCTTATGATATTAATGTTCCAAATGGTAAGTTTACATTATTGTTGTTAACCCGATGGTTAAAAAGATTATTGCATATTAATTGAAACATGGAGTGACCACCCAGGAAAACAGTGCTACCATGAGAACTATCATGGCTCTGGTCTTGGCTAAATAACTAGGGAAGTCTTATGTTGGGTGCTGGTTGTGGTCGACCGGAACGGGAGCATCTGGCAAGCTCTTATAGTTCTGGCTCAGGCAGATTGGATACGGGCATAGTTCCCAAAGCTTTACCCTGCATTCTAGACTATAAGTTGGTCATGTTAGGTGTGCTTTATGCAGTTTGACCATTTCCAGCATTTGCGTAATGAGGACTCTAGGGAGAAGCCTCGTAGTGAGACCCTAGCCATTCACCTCGGTAGTGAATACGGGTCTAGCTAACCCGGGCTAGAATGGAATCACGACTCATGGGTAAAGATGTGCCACCTCTGTAGAGTGTAAAACTGATATATCAGCTGTGCTCATGGTTAAGAGCAGCCTGGACTCCTCACATGATAATTGAACTTGAAGATGAAAATAAATCGTGGTCCTTTTTGGTTCAAGTGGTTCTGAGCTTATGCTGGTGATTATTTATGTGGATGATATATTTATGCTGAAGATTATCGCTTATGCTTAAATGGGATTGTATATACTTATACCCTAGTAATCAGGTGTTGATAATAAAATGTTGACCAACTAAAATGCTAACCACATTAAACTTTAGCCTTACCTTGTTACCTTGCATTTTCACCCCACTTGCTGAGCCTGACCATAAGTGTGCTCACCCTTTCTTAAATTATGATCAGAAGTTTGCAGATGAAGATATGACGCTGAACTCCATGGATGCTAGTCTAGCGATACCCCCGGTCATCTTCTTGCGGAAGGATGTCCATGTTTCGCTGTAATTTGATGAATAAAGGTTAAGACATTATGTTTGTTCGAAGTGTAATATGTTAATATATTCTTTATTTACGCTTTTATGCATTGTTCTTTTGATATATTACACTTGTGACGTCAACATATGTGTGGAAATAGATCCTGGCACACATATACTATGCACCCGGCTCTGCCCTTTGGAAACGGGTGTGACAGAAGTGGTATCAAAGCAATGTGACCGTAGGTCGCTAGATTAGTTAGAAATGGAAAGCCTAGTCAGTCATTCAAAACTTGACTTAATTGTCTCCATAAAAACTTACTTTATATCAAAACTCGTCTCTTTCATTTTCAACTCTTCTTGTCTGATTCTTCGTCTATCAGAAGATTCTAATGAGAAGCATTGCAAGATGATCAAGCTAGGATTGCGGAACTTGAAGCAAAGTTTGCCAGAAGAAACCCTTTCGAAGCTATCGACGATGCCCTATTCTCTGTCTTATCCCCACTCCGCAAGAAGTTTTGTAATGGATTCCCTCGATCTATTATTTGACTTCTTGGCTAAGTTGATAGGATTGTTCTTTAGTATTAAGATTTTCGACTAGATCGGTAAGGGCGATATTATAGTGGTTTTCTAATCCCTAATATTGCTATATAACCCTTGATGTCTTATACTTTTGTTTTCTTGCCATTGTATTGCCACCCTTGCGCAATATCTACCTTGATATATTAAACCTTTGCCTCTCTATTCTGTCTCCTTGATAATACTTTCTCCCTAAACTCACTTCATATCCTTTGGTTATATCATTTATCCTCACTTTAATAGTTCATGGTTAGCTTATTTCACTTTTGGCCACCAACAAATATGTCTTGTCTAACTCCTTGCTATCTCTTACCCAACTCCTTGACTTTATAATATCTTTCTTATTCCAAACCTTGTCTCACCTTTTGTTTTGGTTGAATGAGTAGAATTGGATTGTGTTGTGCTGGTATGCTTGAGTTCATTGTCCTTTGTGTTCATGTTTGATTTGCTTCTTTGAAATGATTGTTGGTGTATTGTGTGACTTTTGTCCACAATGACATCAGTTAGCTAGGTAAAACCTTAGATAGATGAGTTTTCTCTGCTCTCTATAATCTGTCTTTATTCAACTCTTTCGTCCCTTCCATTCTTCCATACCCATATAGATGTCAGACCTTGGAATGTTAACTTCAAGTGATGTCACTAAATGCAAAGAATGTGGTGTGTTGGCAAATCAAAACAACACTATAAATAAAGCAGCTGATGAACAGAAATTCAAGACACAAAAGGATGCACAACCAAACAAACAGACAAGCGACCTTGGAACATGTTGTTGTAAGTACTATGGAATTCCTTGGTGCCAGATCAGTACAAACGAAAGTGAAACTACAAAACAGAAGAACCTGATTTTGTTTTTTGGTATTAAAAGAAAAATGTCTCCCCCTGAACAACTAATAGCAGAGTCTCTCATACCTAATGCAATGTCAATTGATGAATTGCAAAGTATTCCAAAAAGGAAACATCACAAGGATGCCCAGTCCCAAGAAGAAACACATGAGTGTTACATTGATGGATGGACTATTACTTGCACACAGTTTTAGCCTCATGGTCGCATCAGATCCAAGAAACAAAAAGGGAAACATGGAAAAAGTCAAGAAATAACTTCAAGAAAAGCTTGCTATCAATGTGGACGTGAAGGTCATTACTTCCGTAACTGTCCTGAGAAGAGTTCACTACAGATCACCTCCGAGATGAAGCTATCTCAGTCTTCAGACATGGAATGTGAACAAAAATGCACAGATATTTCTACCAACACCGTAAAGACAACTCCACCATGTAACTCATCAAGTCATGCTTGCTTTGGCTGTGGAGATACCAGCCATCTTTTTAATAGTTGTCCTAAGAAAGATGTAGAGACCAATAAGGTCCAAAAGAAAAGACAACACTCTCATACTCATGCATCAACAATGAATAAACAACGGAAAAAGTCCACTGGAAGGATAAGTTATGCAGTGACAGGAACCATTCCATATGAAAATGCAGTATTTTTGGAACATTGGTCATTCACACAACTATCGCCACCATGTTGTATGATCCTCGTACAACACATTCCTTTATCAGTGCCCAGTTTACAGCAAAGTATGGTATCTTTAAGTATCCCTTGAGATCAAGGAAGACCATTAGTGCACCCAGAAGAAAAATGTTAGTGAACTACATATGTCCAAATGTGAGTGTTAAAATCAATGGGATAGATTTTCTAGCTGATCTTATAGTGATAGAATCAATGGGAAAGGATGTGATTCTTGGAAATAATTGGTTACAAAGAACTAAGGCAGTAATCCAACATACTGAGAGAACCATATGTTTGGAAACTCCATCTGGAGAAAGAATAGTAGTTGAAGACAGTCGACCTCTAGCTCTGATTGGTGCATCTGATAAGGAAGAATAATATATCATTTAGCTAGAAGAAGGAGTATTTCTCACAAAGAAAACAATGTCAAGGTGTTGCCCCTTTCAAGATTTGTAATTGTGCTAAGTGATATATGAATAAATTTGGAGAATCTTTCACACCTATTGTGTTTTGCCTCTTTATAAAGAAAATAAAGTATGGTGTCATATGCTATATGCAAACAATGTGATACTCTAGTTGCCCTAAATCCCGCTCAAGTCTTTCTCTCAATTTATGCTCAAAGAAATTTTGTTGGATCAGAAAGATGATTTGGATATCATGCTCTGAAATCTATTAAGTTCAAAAGATCTTTGTTAAGGATTATAACACTTGTACACTCTTGTAGTATAATGAAGCTAGGAGAAATCTGAAACCATCCTTGCTCCTTAACTAATCTTATTTTGAAAATTTGAATGTTGTGTTAGCTCTTTATCTTAATGTCATACAAGCCTCTTATGCAGTCTATCTCACTAACTCTTTTACCCTCTGACTAGATGATGAACCCCAATGGAAATTAAGTAAATGGTGCCAACGACAATCTTCCTACCTTAACAACTATGAACGAGAAAAATGAGTCATAGAAATATTCGATGAATGGAATGAAGAACAACAAAAGGAATAGAAAACTATTTGGATACATGATTAGTCCACCTCAACCACAAGAAAAAGCCACAAAACACATGGATACCCAAACAGAAGAATCAAGTCAGGCTTAGCTATATGAGATACAGACGCCCAATCAACCCTCACCCCCTGTTGGTCAAGCAAAGTTGACTAGCAAAGAACTCAAAGCAAGAGGTGCTTGCTACTACTGCAAAAATGAAGGTCATATTGTTCACAAATGCCCCAAGAAGCGTCTAGATCGACTAGAGAAGAAAGCTGCCAAGCATGACCTAAGCAATAGTTCAGAAGACCCACCATTTTATAAGTACGATGATGAAGGTCGCTTGATTAGTATACATTGCAGAGCAAAGAAGTAAGGAAGTTCCTTAAGTTTGGAAGAATTCAAGGTGAACTAAGAACCTACAAATAACCATGCATCTCCTTTGCTTTCGTGCTAGCCTTTCTTAATCTCGAGGACGAGATTCTTTTTAAGAGGGGTAGATTTGTAACACTATAAAAATCATGAAATAAAAATAATGCATTTAGTTATTAATGATATTTATGGAAATTAATTTTCTTTTAAGTGTTTGTTAT
Organism: Zea luxurians; assembly: GCA_029449295.1. Lineage (NCBI taxonomy): Eukaryota > Viridiplantae > Streptophyta > Magnoliopsida > Poales > Poaceae > Zea > Zea luxurians. The sequence continues at coordinate 641,952 of JAOPSE010000194.1, read as the reverse complement.
TTATTTGCCTTGGGAATGATTTTTGATTTCTCATAATTGATTTTGGATATCGAATAGCATTTCTTGTTAAGTAAAAATCCAAATAAATAATATAATAAGTACTAGTCCAAAAATAACTATTTTATTTATTAACAATTTTGGGTTAATTGTTATGAATTTTATAGTTATTTAAAAGCATATTTTGAATTAGAAGAAATATAGAAAAAAATAGAAAACCCTAACCTAACCTTGGCCCATTAGGCCCATGATAGGAGCCACACCCCATGACCTAACCGGCCGCCGCTCCCTGCCCTCCTCCTACCCGCCGCCACCTTCCTCTCTCCTCTCTCCCATTCGACTCTCTCTCTCTCTCTTCTCCCCTGCTCTCTCTCCCAATGGGCGCCGCCAGAAGCCGCAGCAAGCCACGACACCTGACCGGCCGAGCCCCTACGCCGCCCCAGCCGAGCGCCTGCCCTAACACGCCTGCCCTGTGCCTCACGCAGCCACCCAGGTGACCCCGTGCTCCTGCCATGCCGTGCGCGACGCGCCCGCGACGCACGACGCCCAAGCGCCCCACGCAAGGACACCGAGCCGCGACACCAAGCGCCAGAGACCGAGCCCAACAACATGCCCAACCGCGACGCCCCGACTACCCCGCGTCCGTTCTTCCAAGCATTAATTTGACTGTTTCTCCTCCATTGATGCACGCCATCAATGGCGCCTTGAAGACCTCGGCTGTGAATCCCTCGCCCTCGCCTATAAAATGCGACGTCGAGCCCTCTCCCTCTCCCTGCCCGAGCTCGCTCTCTCTTCTTGCGCATTCCTCGCTTTCGCAATGTAGCTCGCCGGAGTTCGTACTCACCATTCACATCCCCGGCCAGAGCTCCACCCGAACGCTTGCCCACGCAGCACGTGTTGTCGAACCCCTGCCCACGCCGTGCCCAGCTCGTCGCCGGACAGTCCGCGTCCATCCGCTATTCACTGGAGCTCCGCCCGTGCTTACGCATCGTACGCCATTCACCATCCGTGGAGCCTCGCTGGAGACGTGCCCGAACCCCGTCCAAGCCTCGCCCATTTCCGTCGTGCCAAGTCTTCGCATAGTAGTGCGCTCGAACCCGTTCGCCGTCGTCCGTTCACCCAAGGTTAAAGACAAACCCAAAACATTAATTTATTTTCTAAATCATGTTTTGAATCTTGTAAATTGTTGTTATAATATTGATGCGATTTGGCGATTTACGTGTATGACTTTAGAGATTTCGATGTATACGTGTAGCCAAAATCGACCCCGCGACACTACTCTGAATATGCGTATGATTTTATAATTCTAAAAATGATCACGGTCACTATTCACTAACTCAGTGATTTTCATACCAGAAATGTTTATAATTAATTTCGCTTTAGTGTGTAGAGCGATAATTGGTTAGTATCGGTATAAGTATAATTTTAGTGGTATAAGAAATTGAAATAGATATTAAGCCACGTATTTCCAGTCAAATGAGGATATAGATTTTACTATTCATAATAAATGAATGCATAAGTATGGCACTTAAGTACTTATAATTAGTAAGATATTTATTTATGTCATAATAACCATGATTATGTTATTAAAAGTCTCATTTATTAATTTATATTAATTCTTAGAATATTAATGTTAGAAGAATTATAAATAAACAAATTTTAGTATACGTATAATTCCTATGTAGGAAAGAAAGGAAGAAAACCGAAAGGATAGAATTTTATAATAATGTTAGAATAACTTGATTAGCTAGGCACCCATGCTTTCCTAATAAAGAAATTGATAGTTATATTGGTAAATATAGGTTTCTTACTAAAGAATTAGAGAATTTGTTTCTAACTGTAAAATGACCCTTTTAATAGACATCATGATTTTGATTTAATAAGATTCGTTATAGATGTTTAAGTATAGCCGTACTAAATAGTAATATGTCATATAACTTTTCTAATAATGATATAATGGCTTAATTAAGTGCTCACACTGTCATAACTAAAATGATAGTTAATAATATACCAATAAATAAAGTATTCATTTTAATTATCTGGATCATTTGTTCCTATAATAGAATTATAGATAATTAATAGATTAATTATCCTTTATCATAATTTATTAATCAAACCTATAGTCAATTTGTTCTTAACAAGGTTTATGGAATGATTAATGATTTCATAGAATTTAGTGCACATTATATACGATTCACTTAGCTTTTCCTAAAGGATAAAATAAAGTAATAAGAGTTTAAGTTCTTTTATAACTTAAAATGTTACTTTATATATATCGACTTCAAGTATAATAATATAGGCTATGTGCTTTTTAATGAAATTAAATGATGGTTATGCGTTCATTATCTTTTGCATGAAAATCCATTTAAGGCTCATAACCTAACTCGTCTTAAATAGGAGATTAATAATATAATTATGATCTTTTCACATAAAAAGTTGTTTATGAGCTTGTTATAAAAGTAATGTTTAATAATGTGTTTTATAACTCATTAATGTTAGATATATAACATATATCTTCTCTAAAAGGTTAAAAAGGTTTAATATTGTTATAACATGTTTTATCATCTTATAAACCCTTAATCTTAGACATATCACATTTTATAAAAGATTAAATTGGTGAACCTAATATTTGTATATTCTAATTAAGATATTTTTAAGCTCATGTCTTGTTTTATAAAGTATAGATCACACATTTTTTTAAAAGAATACCTTCTTATTATAACCATTACTTGCGATGTTTTTGAAAAACGGACGCTCTTTTCGTTAGGCTTTCTTTTAGCTTTACGTATGGTGAATGTGGTATGTTATTGAGTGGTGTTTGTTCTTCTTGTTTGTTTGTGTGATATTCAGTGGTTGATCTAGTAGTTAAGAATCAAGATCTATTCCTATCCGTGGAAGGACCTCAAGTTTTCAATAAGCAAGGCAAGTGGACTTCTCCCTCTGCATACTCTATTTGATCCCAAACAATACATTTAATAAAGTTTATTCTTTTAAATATATATGCATAATTTGACGGGTTACCTATTTAGATAACCTTTCCAACCTTACTCCTTGTTTAACCTAGGATTATGATCTAATCAAGTAGCTATGCTATTGCTACAACTTAACTTTAAGCAGTCACTCCCGCTTATGATATTAATGTTCCAAATGGTAAGTTTACATTATTGTTGTTAACCTGATGGTTAAACAAGATTATTGCTTATTAATTGGAATATGGAGTGACCATCCGGGAAAACAGTGCTACCATGAGAACTATCATGGCTCTTGTCTTGGCTAAATAACTAGGAAAGTCTTATGTTGGGTGCTGGTCGTGGTCGACTAGAACGGGGGCATCTAGCAAGCTCTTATAGTTCCGGCTCAGACAGATTGAATACGGGCACAGTTCCAAAAGCTTTACCCTGCAGTCTGGACTATAAGTTGGTCACGTTAGGTGTGCTTTATGCAGTTTGACCATTTTCAGCATTTGCGTAATGAGGACTCTAGGGAGAAGCCTCGTAGTGAGACCCTAGCCATTCACCTCGGAAGTGAATACGGGTCTAGCTAACCCGGGCTAGAAGGGAATCGCAACTCATGGGTAAAGATGTGCCACCTCTGCAGAGTGTAAAACTGATATATCAGTTGTGCTCACGGTTAAGAGCAGTCTGGACTCCTCACATGATAATTGATCTTGAAGATGAAAATAAATCATGGTCCTTTTTGGTTCAAGTGGTTCTGAGCTTATGCTGGTGATTATTTATGTGGATGACATATTTATGCTGAAGATTATCGCTTATGCTTAAATGGGATTGGTATATACTTATACCTTAGTAATCAGGTGTTGATAATAAAATGTTGACCAACTAAAATGCTAACCGCATTAAACTTTAGCCTTACCTTGTTACCTTGCATTTTCACCCCACTTGCTGAGCCCCAACCATAAGTGAGCTCACCCTTGCTTAAATTTTGATTAGAAGTTTGCAGATGAAGATATGATGCTAAACTCCATGGATGCTAGTCTAGCGATACCCCCGGTCATCTTCCTGTGGAAGGATGTCCATGTTTCGCTGTACTTTGATGAATAAAGGTTAAGACATTATGTCTGTTCGAAGTGTAATATGTTAATATATTCTTTATTTATGTTTTTATGCATTGTTCTTTTGATATATTACACTTGTGACATCAACATATGTGTGGAAATAGATCCTGGCACACATATGCTATGCACCCAGCTCTGCCCTTTAGAAACGGGTGTGACAGGGGGCCATCGTGATTTTCTGGCAGGGCGAGCGGGCTCAGAAATCTAGGGGAAGCAGAGGAGCGAATGAAGAGAAAAAGTGAAGCTAGGGCTCGGAAATCAAAAAGGCACATCGGCGCTAGTATAAATGTGGTCTCTTAGGTCGGGCACTATTTCTAAAGTGCCAGATCACTACTCGGAAAAGCAAAAGTCTCAGGCATCACTCAGCAGTTACCTCTAAAATGCTGGCAGTATCATGCACATGGACAAACTATCAAACGTGCAAATAAAAAAGCAGCAAAAAACAACGATCACTTGAGGCAACTAATTTCTTGATTCATATTGGAGGGGGTTACACAAACTCAAAAGCCGACTCATTATGAGTCGGCCTTTTTCCACCCTGCTTACTACATTCATTACACTACTTTACTACATTACATTCACCGCTGCCCTACTTTACATTCATTACACTACTTTACTACATTACATTCATTACTTTACTACATTACTACATTACATTATGAGTCGGCCTTTTTCCACCGCCGCCGCCGTCGTTGTCGCCCTTGCTGCCGCCGCCGTCGCCTTCACCACCGCTGCCGCCATCGCCTTCACTGCTGCCTTTGCTGCCGTCGTCGCCACCCTCACCGCCGTCACCTCCACCGCTGTCGTCGTCGCTGTTGTTGCCCTCATCATCACTGTTGCCATCGCTCCGCTCCTCGGAAGAGCTAGAAGAGTTCTCCTCATCCGAGGAGACCTCCGACTCGTTCGACCCTTCGAGCCCGGCGCGCTCGACAGCGTGTATGTACGTCCAGACTGCAGCAGACAACCCCTGGGAGTTGTCCGAGTCATCGGACGACGTCGGGGGAGAAGCGGGAGTCGGCGATCCCCTAGACCCGGAGGAAACTTCCTCTGAGTACTCTGAATCACTGAAGTCCTCCAAGGGAGGACTTGGGGCGCGCTTCCGTTTGTCGCTAGCACGGTGAGGCAAGCCTCGACCTTTCTTGCCTTTGCCCATGGTTGGTTGGAGAAGAAGAGAAAGGTAGAAGAAAGCTACAGATGATCGGAGGATGAGTGAAGAGAACAACGGTGCAAGCAGGCTATTTACAGAGGCCGGGGGTGACCGTCCACTTCCTACTACGCTCGCCGAACAGTCACAAGTATTCAATAAGCAATTTAAGTCGCCTGAAAATGAGTCAGGCAGCAGGCGCCGCTTCGCGTAACACGGCACCGTTTGGACCAGAGTCAACTGCTCGGGCGATATGATTACACTCCATGGTCATATCAAATTACTACTCCAGGACAGTGTGCTAAACGCTCTGCGTACCAAGACACCCTTGGTCACACCCATTGGGGGTGTAGCCAGGAATTTTCAAAAGATTTTCTGAAGAAGTCATATCAATACAGTATACACAATGAATGTATTACAACAAAAGGAGAAGATCGACAGAGATCGGAGGAAATCCAAATATAGCTACTGAACCGCAAGTCTAATCAGCAAAGGCATTAAAGCATAGACCGGGGTGATGTCCAGCCAAGAGCCATCTACCAAACGTCTAATCTGTCACCGATCAAATAAATTTCAAACCTAACAAGGCGTGGGCAGATAATGTTGTTTGAATTCACAAGAGCATGAGATGAAGACAAAATGATGATTTCTAAAGCATAATATGATGACGGAATGTTGATTTCTAAAGCATAAGATGAAGATCTTTGAGTGGATTGTTTTGAAAAATCCACTCAAAGCTTGGGGGCTACACCCATTGGGTGCAATACACTCTTAATCCCAGAAGATGAAATGCTGATTTCTAAAGCATAGTATGATAGTAGAACATTGATCTCCAAAGTATAAAATGAAGACCTTTGAGAGGACTGTTCTTGCTAAGTCACTCAAAGTTTAAGAGCTACATCCAATGGGTGAACCTTTCGGTACGCCCATTGGCAGAGTGGAAACCACGCCACATAACAAACCTACGAGCCGGACCTAGAATCTTTGGGCTGATTATTTCAAAATCAACTCAAAGATTGGGGGCTTTTGGGGGACAGATATCCCCCAGGTCCACTACAAGGCAAGAAGACCTCACGAGAGGCTTTAGGCCCATTATCTCGCTAGGCCATCCCTTCGTGGGCAAGGAGGAAATTGCTGGCAGAGTGGGCCGACACGAGAAAGAAGTAGATTCAGGCCCGAACAACCCGTCAGACTTAAGCACTATCCAAAGCGCCCACTCGAGTTTCTCGCGTGCAGCGCCCTTGAATATCGGAGTAGATTTGGGTTAAGTCGGCAAGATTGTAGGAAGATCAGTTCAGTTGGTTCACTATTATTTAGGGTACACATCATCATCACATACGCATGTAATGCCCCACGGTCGAATATATAAGGCCTAGGGGGTACCCCATCATTTCCAATCAATCGATCACCAACCCCTCTCACTAGTTTCTCTCCATACTGGAGACTTCTCTTGCAACCTACCACAAAAAAGATCCACACCAGGAAGTAGGTTATTACGCCTCTCAAAGCGGTCCGAACCTGTAGAAAATTGTCTGTCGTCTCTCGTGCATCCCGCACGAACCATTGAGTTACAGTCAATAACATCGTCCTACCCAAAAGCGTCGCAAGGGGTAACGCTGGGTGTGCGGTCGGGCTCTAAACACTGACAGCGATAACTCGGGCGGCTAGGCGATGAAGACTTTGGATATGCAGGGATATAATCTGTGACAAAGGAGATAAGCGATAGTAATCACAGCTTGTAGTGGGATAATGCTATCTGGTCGTGTATATAAGGTCGCAGGGGACCCCAACAAAATCATCTCATTTCATCACGTACCATTCCACCCCATCTTCAGCAACAACAATTGAGCCAACCCAAAGCTCACTTGCAACTCATGTACTCCAAAAATTAATACTGAGCCACAACAAGAAATAGGGTATTACGCAAGCCTAAGCGGCCCGAACCTATATAACTCTGCGAGTACTTCCGATGTGCCCCCACACGAACCATCGAGCCACGATCAACGACGCTGTCCTACCCAAAAGCTTCACGTGGGTAACCCCATGGTGCACGGTCGGGTCACAAACATCGACAACTAGCGCACTAGGTAGGGGATGCAGTGTTCATACACGACGACTCCATGCCCATCATCTTCAACACCATGACCATCTTCAATGCTAGATAGATCTTCCACTTCGGATCCATCTCCTACATCGCAGATCCGGAGAGTATCTTGCACCGCATAGTGGACCCATCTGGGAAGAAATTTCCCTTAGTGGCACTAAAAGGGGCTGCTGGTTTACCTCGAACAACACCAGCGAGAATTCCGCCGGTGGGCCCCAAAGCGCGAGAACCTCGGCGGGTTTCTGTTCCACGCAAGATCGCGCCAAAGGCAGGCATGCCCAGGGACGTCGTAACGCATGTGGCTCAGCCGACTAAGGCCACGCCTCCACCGCGACGAACTCCCTTGCCCACGTCACCCACTCGGGCATGGACCTAGATCACTCGACGGAGAGAAGCATGTGCCTCTAGGACTGGCGCAACCCCGATGGCACCACTAACGACCATCCTGATCACTCTGCCCTTAAAGGAGATGGAGGGAGCACGATGCACCACATCATGCTCCTTCTTCCCAGACATCCTCTTCATCCAAGGAAGAGTGAAGGACGCACTTGTTTCTGACGACAAGCCCACCGTACTGGGGGAGGAGCCCCGCCAGTGCGTAGCACGCCGACACCGGAGCAGGCGCCGCAACATAAGGTGTCTCCATGAAGCCAGGGAATAGGATCCAGCACAACCCATCTCCCATTATGAAGCCTCTAAAGTAGGGGAAACCCCCGACGAAAGAGCGCTCTAAGAATGCCACAACTCCCGTCGTCGTGATTGTCACCACGCCCAGGAACACGAGCAGGAACAAGCTGAACAGGATGCCAGGCTCTGACGCGAGAACCTGCTTCTCCTTTAGAACCTATTCCCTGACTTTGCTCGAGCACTGAATACGCCAAGTGATGTCGAGAGCGGACGGGGGGGACGGGGTCCTAGCTTAGATCTCCAATGGCCTACCGCGCACCCCAAACGTGGAGGGCTATCGGCAGGTACTCACCCAAGCGGCAAACCACCTTCTCCCCTCGCTCACCGTCCGAATGATCTACGCCACACCATCAACAGTCGGCGAGACGCACGGAGCAACATCAATGCTTCGCGTGATCGCCGGCATGAGGAAGAGATGAGGTGGCGAGAGGAGTACGACCAGGATCATGTTATGCCAGCATGCAGCCGTGTCACCAGGACCGAGTCAGCAGCAGCCTCCACTAACAGTCTGGCCCGGGTCGGTGGAGGCGACACGACGCCCGGCATCACTTGCCTCCCCGGGACCGTCGACATGATCATCGCTGGGGGGACCGGGGATGTGTGGAGTCTCTACCCTTATCCCCGGCTCCGAGCGATCTAATGGCCGCCAAACTTCAAGGTCTCCAATGTTGACAAGTATGAACCCAAGCAAGACCCGGGCAGCTGGCTAGTCATCTACACGACCGCTGCCTAGGCCGCTGGGCGATAGAAGACATCATGATAGCATACTTGCCCTTTGTCCTAGGGCAAGACATGCTGCAATGGCTCCAACATCTACCTCAACACTGCATCGGCGAACGGGACGATTTCAGTCGCCGGTTTGTCGCAAACTTTCAATCCCTTTCTGACAAACCGGCGTAGCCCTAGGACCTCAAGTCCATCAAGTGCCAAAGTGACGAGATCCTCCGCTCATTCCTCAAGCGTTTTCAGACAATGAGGATTGAGGAACCACATTCCCGATGTCGCGAAGGCAGTAGTGATCGAGAACTTTTATCGTGGGTCTAACGACTCGGACTTTGTCCAAACTATCCTCCAGAAGCTGACCCTTGTTCGCGTGCGAAAGAAAAGAGACGCTATATAAGGATCCGTTGGATAGCAGTTTTTTCACATTTCTCTAAACTAAGCGTTTACATTATAACTATTGGGTTCTACCGGAGTTGCTCTTATACCACGAAAATTGAGGTGCGGGAAATACTTCATTGTGATAGCAAGAGCGATGCTCCTCCAATGTGATGTTATGTGTGGGGGAAAAAGATTGGAATGTAAATGGTTTGGTTTCCTCGAATCATGGAATTAAGTCATGAATAATTTCAATTGATATTTGGTTATGCGTGAAAACCTGCAGGGAGCATTGGATTGGTACCAAGAATGCAAACCCAATTTTGTAACCTCATTCTCTCCTTCCCTGATTCATGTTAGTGTGCTCTCAATATAACTTAGGAGTAGTTCTTATACGTATGTTGCTTTAGTCAGTGACGATAATTTAAGATATGTTGTTATAATTCACAGGAAGGAATTTCGCATGAGTAACCTCACAACTAAAAATTTAGCCAAAACTACTTAGAATGGCACCAGCATGTAAACATGAACAGGAGAAGCATTCGCGTACATCTTTGACCAGCAGCTAAACGCGTTTACATGCAAAGTGCTATGAGAATAGTTTACGGCCGTATCTAAACTACTCGATGTGTTGTATAAGCCAGTTGTTGTACATATATGTTGGAGATAAAATGGGCTTAGGCTAATATGTTGTGTGGTACCGAAATTAGGGGTGAAGTAGTATTTCATTCTATGTGACATAGTTTCATTAATATGAGTTGTTGTGAGTTGTTTTTTAATAGTATTTTTTAAAATAGTTTGTGCGTGATTTTTATCTCTTATAAAGAGATGAGATAAGGTGAAGTTGAAAAAATAGTTTATCTTAGCTTCACCTGCCATGAGTGGGGCCTAGTACAGACAAATTTCGATGTTAACCTCACTCGGTGAGCAGGCTCAATCAAAAGGGCTCGTCGAGGCTCGTATCTTTTAGGTCACTACTGGTAGGCCTCATAGCATCCAGGGCGTGACAATCGGTGTGTGGCCGCTGGATTCGTGGCCTTAGAAAGATAGGCCAATGTAAAGATGAAAAACGAATAGAAGGAAGAAGCAAAGAGTAATACGACAAATCTATTCATCACCTAGGGTGATAGACCTAATAGTCTATCACCTGAGCCACCCACCGTGCCCACGTCCTAGCCACCCCCCACGTCCTGTTCAGTCGAGCCGCCCCCCGCACCCGACTGACCGAGCCCTTTGCATGCTAGGGGCTAGACATGATCGGACCATTCAAGAGAGCTCAAGGTGGATGCACGCATATACAGGTGGGCACCAACGTACATGTTCACAAAGTGGATCAAGTACAAGTCAATTGCCTCATTAATAGTAGCCAAAGTAGCAGAATTCATTCAAGAAATCATATTTCGGTTTGGAGTACCCAGACCTAGGATCTAACTTCACAGGGGTAGAACTTTTTGATTTTTGTGAGAAGAAGGGAATTCTCATCAAGTATGCTTTGGTGGCACATCCAAGAGCCAATGGTCAGATCAAACGTGATAATGGCATGATCCTTGATGCATTGAGGATGAAGATGGCAGGCAAGTGGATCAAAGAGATTCCATATATCCCAGTCAAGCACTTGAAGGGAATACGTCATTCTTCATGGTTTATGGCTCAGAGGCAGTGTTACTCGCAGATCTAGTGTTCAGCACACCATGACTCATTTCATGAATATAGCTAAAGCAAAAGCTACATGGCTAGGAGAAATTGATACACTTCCTAGGGCACGCTACTAGTAGGCTCTATGATGCTATCATGACAGCAACATGCGTCCTAGGGCCTTTTCGGTCAGAGACTTGGTCCTTCACAAGGTTCTTATGGAAGAGGGTCGTCATAACCTATCACTGCCCTAGGAAGGGCCATACATCATCACCGAAGTTACTCCACCGGGGTCATACAGGTTATCTCAGATAGATGGTACTCCAGTTGGAAACTCATGGAACATTGAACATCTAGGTAATTTCTACACTTAGTCTAGTAGTATCGTGACCTCAAAGTGGCGGATTAATATTTGTACTCTAGTGTGGTTGTTTTAGATGAATAAAGGTTGCTTGATTTTTGTGCAAACATTTTTTACACCATATGCATTTCCTTTTCCATTTTTTGTACTCATAACATGAGGCAATCAGTTTAGGTTGCACACTAACCTACAGTTGGTATTACATGCTCACGCAGACTTACAACCGGTGATTTGTTTACCCTTAACATAGGGCAATAGGCTAAGGTTATGATCCAACCTATAGTAGGTGTTACATGCTCACGTAGAATCATAACAAGTGATTTCTATACCCTTAACTTGGGGCAATCGGCTGAGCTTGCACTCCAACCTATAGTTGGTGTTACATGCTCATTCAGACTCATAACGAGTAACTTCTAAACCCTTAACTCAGATAAATCAGCTTAGGTTGCATCCCAACCTATACCTAGTATTATATGCTCACACTATTACACAGACTCATGATGGGTGAACACTATAGCCCACTCACAAAAGAAATCAACTCAGAAATTTTCTCAAATCCATACAAGCAAGATGTAAAGTTCGTAGTACAAGTGATATCGTAAGTTCAGTTTATAGAACAACAACAAGACTTAGTTTACATTGGCAAATTCCTATGTCACCCGTTACCACTTTCAAAACAAAATGTTGATTTAGGTTTGCTTTGCGAAGGGATTTTAGCATCTTCAGCTATAGTGGTTTGCCGTCCTCAGGTGTTTTGGATGCACCCTTTCAGGAGTAGAAATGGTTAGAGCTTTCGTTTTCGAGCAAGGCACAGATTTTCACCATATCCCTTGTTTTTTCATATATAAGCAGCTTTCAACACTTCACATTTTGTGAGAACATAACAGTTTTTGCTAATGATTTCATACCTCCATTTGTACAAACTTCAATCCTTCTAATTGTTTCTTTGAAGATTGGCGCAATTCCCTAAGGGTTTCTTTCTTGGAACTAAGTGAATGCTCGAGACCTGCATTTTCATTTTAAATGTCGCATAACTCGATGGTCTTCTTCTGGAGGTCCTCCAAGGTCATCTAGTGAATCGTCTCAAGGGTTTTCAACATGATGTTCGTCCAAGTTATCACGAGACTTCTTTAGCACTTGGATTTCATCTTTATACTTCTAGACTTCATCCTATGGACTCATCAAGTTATAGGCTTCTGTCAGCAAAGAGTATGCAAGTTGGGCTTCTTGGCAAGTTACCTCGTGATTCTTCTTTTCAAGATCAAATGTTTGCATCCTAGAAGCAACATATTTGGCATCATCTCTCTCCAAAACAGCATTATGATGTTCAGTTTGGCAATGAGAGATGGTGTCCTCAAGTTAGGAAATCTTCTTAGCAGCCACAACAAAGACAACCAGAGTCAAGAAATGATAAAATGGACAAAGTACAGGGTCTGGCGGTAACTGTTGGCGAAGCTTGGTAACATCAGTGGAAAGGAGTGAGCTAATTCCTTCATGAACATAAGTATATTGATTCTTCTACTCACTGAAATTATTTAGCTAGACCAATATAATGTCATGACAATAGTTAGAAGTAGTTGGTCAAGAACAAGTGATGTTGACAAATGGAAGATATACCACGAAAGCTTCAACCGCACTTGGGCTAGCAGGAACCAAATGTAGGTTTTGGCAAGCAGCACCTTGAGTGCCAGACACCCCGATGACAAATGAGATGACTTAACCTTGCATCCCCTCATCATGTTGAAGATCTTATGACACTAAGTCGAATGGCACAACATCGCCTAGCTCAACGCCAAAACCTACATATGTAGGACCCTTATCGATAAGAACGGTGGGGGTTTCCTCAATATCAACGGTTTCATCATCAATTAGTGGCATAGGCTCAACACCAGACTTTCATGAAGGTATCCTCAACAGCTCTTACAGTGTTGTCCTCACAAACATTCAGAGTTTCTTGTTGACACATCACAACTTCAGCTACTACTTCAATCCTCTCAACCTCGAGGGCTAGAGGTGAATCAAACACAAGCCCATAAGTTGACCTCAACATCGAGAGAGTCATTATGTCTAAACGTGATTTAGTCCCTCCCTCTATCTATGGCTCACAAGGTGGGGCTGAAGAAAGCTAGGGGCTCACACGTAGCTCGCCTACATCCCATGCATACTTCAACACCAGGCATGTCTGACACCTTAACAAGGGTTGGAGTGGAAACCTTGGCTGTGGGTGAAGTTTCTTATGCCAACTCCACTAGATCAATGCCAAACACCGAGAAGTCAAGTGTTTCTATGCCAGGCGGCAATTATCATAGGAGAGGAGCATTGAAGTTATTCTGTTTCTTTGACCATTTCTCCCTATGTACAAAGGGAATTTCTTCGTTGTAACACCCCTGGTGTTACTGCAACTAAAACTTGAGCATGACATCATAAACATTGGCATTGCATATGTTTGACACACCTAGAGTGCATTCACTAGGTAAAAATTTCAAACATGTTGTATTGTTATAGCATTTTGCAAATAGAACCCTAGATAGGGAACTTAACCCTAAGTAGGGATTAAAAGGGGTAAAACCTGACCCAAATTGAGAAAACCTAAAAGCTTTAGGGGAATAGTCAAAAAATGTTCCCAAGAATGAACTTGAATCACATTTATACCCCTGAGATACCAAAAACTCCATTTGAACCCTGGAAAACCCTAAGTCCAAACCCTAGGGGCCTATGTGCAAAAATTATGCACATTTGGACTAAAGTGTAAAAACTACTATGTTAATGCATATAAAGTCACATGGTTCACATTTGGGAAGATTTACAAGCCAAACCCTAAGTTTTGGATTCATTTGCAAAAAGGACCCCAATTGAAAATTTCACTCTAAGTCTGAATTTCAGATTTGTGGGCTCAACTTTGGAGCCTTGTAACTTTCAAATTATAGGGTTTTTGCCTTAGGTCACCACATTAAATTTGCAGCTCAATCATAGGAGAACAACTTTACTTAAGGGTGTGAGCATAGTTGTTAAGAAAATTTGGGAGATAATTAAGTCCAAAGTTGGACTGTCATGTTACTGGGTCTGACTTTTCAGACAAACAGAGCAACCACTGAGACTTTGAGCATGAATTCAAGCTTGATTTTTTAAGAATTGAACCAAGGTTGCTATGACAAAATGGTAGCTGGTTTATAGCTCTACAGATTTGCTACAGAAGTCTAGGTAGGTTACCATGAAAATTTTCGAGAAAAACTGCCCTAGAACTTGGCTGTCAGGTACACTCATGAACATATCCCATGGTACAGTGCTGGAAATATCACCGGAGTGGATAACTTCGCCGCCGGCGAGCCGTATGCTCGGGTTCGCACCGATCGCCGTGATTCGTGCTGCGGGTGAGTGGATTACGCTCAGCCATGGAAAAAAATCGCGTCGTGGATAAGTTCGGGCTGCTGTGGCCTCGCTGTGTCCCGACCACTTGCATCAGCAACGTGGCCGTGCGGCCGTCGCCGGAGTTTGCGTCCTCCGCCGCGACGTGGTTAGTGACCACGTCGCTGTGAACTATGATCATTACCCAGTGACTGTCGTGGCTTCTTATCCCATGAACTGCCACGAATCACCCTGCCGGTGGCTCGCTTCTTCTCTGACCGCCACCGCGTTCAACCCAAATTCCCGGCCACCGCTCACTTGGTCTATAAATTGAGCCCCCCTTTGTCTTCGCCATGTATTCCAGCAGCTACTGCACCCACCTGCATCCCAAATCCCCCACCAGCGAGCACTAATTTCGGATTCTCCCCAATCCGGTTCAAGAACACCGTGAAATCAATCTCGCCGTGGCCAGCACCATTCAGGTCCGCTCATACCATCTTCTTCCCCATTTAAGTACTCTAATAGGTCTACGATGCTCGCTGACCCACGCAATTGAGCTAGAAACCCTCTGGTCGCCGGGAACACGGTTGTCTCGCCGCAACACTCTTGGTTACCGTGGCCAGAGTCAACCAGGCACCCATTTGCGAAATTAGGTTAGGGGAATGGATTGGGAAGGGTCCAATTCGGTGTTAACCGCTCGGAGACCCCAGTCATTGCCCCATTCGGCTGGTCCAGGAGCTCGCCGAAGCTCGG
This sequence comes from Zea luxurians, assembly GCA_029449295.1. Taxonomy (NCBI): domain Eukaryota; kingdom Viridiplantae; phylum Streptophyta; class Magnoliopsida; order Poales; family Poaceae; genus Zea; species Zea luxurians. The sequence goes on along the minus strand of JAOPSE010000194.1, from coordinate 626,753 downwards.
CCGCGCTCAACGCCGTCGGGGACCGCGTGGTGTAAAGGAATAAAAACCGGAGGGCGTTTCTGCAAACCGTCAGCGACTCATGCAATAGTGTTTGAACCCATGTCGGAATGATCAGTAAGCCAAGGACCTTTCTATAAAAATGCCAGCGCTGCCACGGACACGCGCGCTTTCCCCTCTGGGTTGGGCCGCCTGGGCTGAAACCAGCCCATCACTGTTTCAACTTTTTCTTTTTCTTTTTCAGTAGAGCTTTGAAAATCAGTTATAAATTGTAGAAAAATCCTAAAATTGTCAAACCAATTTTCCTAGACTTCTTATTTTCCATAGTATTTAATAAAAATAGTTCCATGATTTTTAGATTAAATAAAGAATTTTGAGGCATTTAAACTAGCTTAAACCATTAGTTCTGGATTTTTAGAAAATAAATGGTAATCCCAAAATTGCCCAAAATTTTTATATGAACTCTACACATTATTTAGAAGCCTTGGGTAGAATTTGGTATGATTTGGACCTTGTTTGATAACTAGAACCCAAAACCCCCCTGCCCTTTGAACTCCTTTACCAACTCCGGAAACCCTAAGTTCTCGGAGTTCCATGAAGGAAAATTGTATTCAAGACTTTAGATAATAAATTCTTATTATCTTTGCACTCTCATGAGCATTACATGGCATTCATTCTTATATAAACCTGTGTATGATTATGTTTAGAAAACAAAGAAGAGATCGAAGTGACTGAAGAGAAGACACCACCACCTTTGGAATCTCAAGCAGGAACTTGTCTCTACTTTGACATCTTCGGGCCTGAGCCTGACTCACCTACTAACGAAGGCAAGCCCCGGTGCATTTGCCACCTTCCTTGATGTTTTTAAAATCTTTCTCACTTGATTGATGCATTAGGTGATAGGAGTTGAATGCTTAAACAATTCCTATATTACCTTCCTTGATCTTTGATTACTTTCCTTGATATCCTGTTTTACAAAAGGTTTCATTATGCTTAGTATTGCTCTAGCCAAACAAAAGGTTTTGTTTTACAAAAGATGATTGGCAAAGTGGGTGGTGTGTTTTTGAAAATTAAACTTGATGGTGAGTCCATCACGGCCGTGATGGATTCAACATCGGAAAAGATGTACCTCTACCAGGTACCAAGTTTTTGGGGTTTAAAAGATTAAGCTGAGACCGGGCGGGTGACTTGCACGAGAAGAGAGTCTCGGTGTAGTGTCTCCGTCTGTGTCGATTAAGGACCGTCTCGATGTAGGCTTGCTGACCGAGGACCCTTTAACTGGTCACATGCCTCGTCATGGGTAAGCCTTGCCTCGGGCAGACTAAGGCCAGAATAAGATAACACGGAATGGGCATGGAGCGGTGGCGAGAGTAGCGTGTACCCTCCATGGCAAGAGGCTGGACGGTGGTGTATCTGTGCTCTCGGTTCGCGTGAACCTGATCTGGTCTTAAGAACCCCGGTGGCGGGTTGACATGTGCAAGGGTTAAGTGCTACATATGTCGTGTGATTGGAGATCCTCAGCTGAGTATAATCGATTCGGATCGCCGTACCTTCGCAGTTATGAAGACTTGGTCACTTCCCTATACGTAGAAAACCAGTAAAGATGAAGGACTTGTTAAGAAACTGGCTAGTGTAGGACAAGTGTTTGAACTAGGGTAGAAAGAACTCTAGATGCAGGTAAGTTTACCTAACCAGAAATAAAATTGGATTTTTTTAAGGATCCACTCTTAGTAAGCATTTATGCAAAACAGAGTCTTTGATCTTGAGATACCTTACCTTGACTCCCTTATAACCAGCATACCCTTGAGAGTCTTTTCTTTAGTCGGGTAAGACTTGCTGAGTAATTTCGTACTCAGGGTTTATTCCCCCGTTGTTTTTAGGTGAGGAAGCAGCAAATTTTTGTTGCTTTTGTACCAAGGTGGTTCCACAAGAAGAAAAACAAGAGTGAAGCTGTGGGAGGACATGGTCCTCCATAAAAACTTTTGTGTAAAAACTTTTGGGAGGAGTTTCTGCCTCCCTTTGTATTGTAATAATATTACTCAGCACTCGTTTTATACCTCTGGTCTGTAATAAGTAACTTGATCTTACTTTCTAAATAAATGTAAGTTTATATAATCGCTTCCACATTTCTATATCTCCGATGTTCTGCAATGTCTGCAAGACGGGTAAAACGTTCCTAGAAAGGTAAGAAAGAAGATACCGAACTTGTCAAGTGACTCAGGAACATCTACAGGGTTGTCTGATGTCTGTTGGACAAGGACAACTGTACGTGGGCCTAATGACTTGGGAGGTTCCGTCATAGCTGGTATCGGAGCGAAGCCCTTCTTTGCAGATATTATGAGGCATCTTCAAAAGGATTTTCTAAAAACTTACCTAGAAAGATTTCTTCCATTCTTATCCCTCATATCTGAAGAATCTATATGAAAGACCAGATAGGAGGAGTGCAATGTATAGAAGGTATGAATCAACTAAGGTTGGTTCTGTAATTATACATGCATCATGCTAAGAACCATACTAATAAAATTTCCCCTTAGAGAAATGCCACAGCGCACGAGGAAAACCACGCGTAAGTCAACTGGCCCAGTTGGTGTACCTCGTCACCAACTTGCTCCACGGCACGAGGATAGTAGTAGCGGAAGCAACGATCCGATTGGGGATCTTGAAGCCCGAGTAAATCAGCTTCAAGCAGAGCTTCAACGCAGGACGAACATATGGGTCGTGGATGGCGATAGAATAAATGAATTAAGAAGTCACATCCGCCGTCTGCAGGATCAGCTTGCTGATCGAGATTTAGCGCTCGATTGGGCAGTTCAGTCTCGTTCAGTAGCTTGGGCTAAGGAAGCAAAGGCTCGAGCTCGAGTCGAAGAACTTAGCTCTGCCATTGACAACCTGCATGCGTATTGCAATACCCTACATGAGGAAGTCCATGTACTATATTCGTAACTACACCCCAGTGCACCTACGGATCCTGTCGGGTCGGAAGCCGGACCCTCGCATGTTGCGGGAGAAGCGCATGGTGGTGAGTTGGACCTTTTTAGGCCCCCTCCTTCTATGAGGTTGGTCGATGAATGGTCTCCCACACCCGACGACGAGGCTGCCAGGAGCAACCAGAAGCAAGAATAGTGGTGTAGTAGTAGAAATAGAAGTAGTGTATTGTATAATAGGTTGTACTATTGTATAATGGGTACTGTACTCCTGTTGTATAAATCGAGTCTGTAACATTACTCTTATTGGTAATGTAAATTGGATGGTTTTGTCTTTGGCATATTATATTTGTTTCCAAATGTTTGTTGCCACAGATGCCGTCCAAGACCCGATCACAGGATGCAGCTGAAACCTCCAGTGGGAGAGAGTCTACCCCAAATCCACCTCCTGTCCCTCCCACACTTGCCGAGGCGATTGCCGCCTTAGTGAATGCGACCGCGGATAATGCCCGTTTTCTGAGAGAGATGGCGGGTCAACAGTTTCAACCACAAGGCGGGCGGGGTTATCAACAGGGCCCCTGTGAAACCTCTTACTTGGACTTTTCAGAGACACATCCACCGCTATTTGTTAAAGCCGAAGACCCGTTAGAAGAAGATGAATGGATTCGTGTTATCGAGCAAAAATTTGGACTTCTGCGCTGTTCTGAAACCCAGAAGCCTTTATTTGCAGCCCAGCAACTGCGCGGCCCTGCCAGCACCTGGTGGGGAAATTTCGTGGCCGTTCAACCGGCCAATCATCAGATAACATGGGAAGAATTTAAGGTGGCCTTCCGCGAACACTATATCCCAGAAGGTGTCCTTCACATGAAGCAAGAAGAATTTATGAAGCTGAAGCAAGGAGGGGATACTGTTAATCAGTATCTCAATAAGTTCAATCATTTGTCGCAATATGCAATCGATCAAGTGAACACCGATCTGAAGAAGAAGAATTGTTTTATGAGAGGTTTAAATGATCGACTGCAAAGAAAGATGGCAACCTGCAGAGATCTTACTTATGGAAGAGCTGTCAATACAGCATTGGCAGTAGAAGCGAAGTATGCAGGCGCCGGAAAATCCAAGGGATTTGGAGGTGTCAGGCCTAGTCAAGGCCCGGTGAAAAGGCAACGGTTTATTATCCGGCCTTCCAACTAGAATCGCTCTCGTCCACCCTCCTTCCCTTTTAAGCAACCAATATTTATTCGTCCCAATAATGCCCCCACTGCCCCAAGTCAGCCGGGAGCCCCGGGCACTCGATTCCCTGCTCTGCCCAGTTCATCGACTGGATGTTTTAATTGTGGAAAATCTGGGCATTTCATCAAAGATTGCCCTTATCCAAAGCAAAACTAGTCAAATAATCAGCAAGGATCTGGGAATTCATCTCAAGTCAAGGGAAATACTTCGGGCAAAAATACGAAGAAGACAGGACGCATATATTATACTCAAGTGGCCACTACACCGGACGGGGAGCCGGTAATGATGGGTACGTTCCTTGTGGCCAATCATCCCGCATTTATTCTCTTTGATTCTGGTGCTTCGCATACATTCATTAGCAAGAAATTTGTGGAGCAACATCGCATTTCATGCCATGAATCAAAAGAGGGGTTTAAAATTCACTCACCTGGGGGACAAATCTTTACTAGAGAAGTGGCCTATCAAGTGCCCGTATCATTGGCCGGACGGGACTTTCCTACCAATATGATCGTTCTGAAAGGCCAAGACATAGATGTCATTTTGGGCATGAATTGGTTGGCCAAACATAAAGCAACCCTCAACACTGATCAAAGAACTATCAGGTTGAGTCATAATCAAGAGGAAATTCTATTGCCTATCCCTATTCCAACCAAAGCTACTGGCAGATTTTATGAAGCCATTATACCGGAAATCAAGGATATTCCAGTAGTATGCGAGTTTCCCAATGTCTTTCCAGAGGATTTGCCTGGATTGCCACTTGAAAGGGATGTAGAGTTTGTAATTGAGTTGAAGCCCGGTACGGCTCCCATTTCTCGAAGATCGTATCGTATGCCTCCGAATGAGTTGGCAGAATTGAAGATTCAATTACAAGATCTACTTGAGAAAGGATTCATCCGGCCAAGCTCGTCACCATGGGGTTGTCCAGTCATATTCGTCAAGAAGAAGGATCAAACTTTATGGATGTGTGTGGATTATCGACCCCTGAATGAGGTCACTATCAAGAACAAGTACCCTCTTCTGAGGATTGATATTCTATTTGATCAACTGACCAGGGCGAGGGTATTCTCCAAGATTGATCTCAGATCGGGCTATCATCAGATCCGTATTCGGCCCGAGGATATACCAAAAACCGCATTCACTACACGGTATGGATTATTTGAATACCTGGTAATGTCTTTCGGGTTGACAAATGCTCCTGCCCACTTCATGTATTTGATGAACTCGGTGTTCATGCCCGAGTTGGACAAGTTTGTGGTGGTCTTCATAGATGATATTTTAATATATTCCAAGAATGAAGAGGAGCATGCCCAACATTTACGGATCGTGTTAACGCACTTGAGAGAACATCAATTATATGCCAAGTTCAGCAAATGCGCGTTTTGGCTAGAGGAAATTCAGTTTTTGGGACACATTCTATCTGCCAGGGGGATTGCGGTGGATCCCAGCAAAGTCAAGGACATTTTGTAGTGGAAACCCCCAACCACTGTTCATCAAGTCCGAAGTTTCCTTGGACTGGCTGGATATTACCGCCGATTTATACCAGGTTTTTCTAAGCTTGTGAAGCCAATCACAAGTTTATTGAAGAATGATATTAAATTCAATTGGTCTTCCAAGTGCAATGAAGCTTTTGAACAATTGAAGACATTATTAACCACTGCTCCGGTATTGGCTCAACCGGATATCACCAAGCCATTTGATGTGTATTGTGATGCATCAGGCAGTGGTCTCGGCTGTGTGTTAATGCAAGAAGGCCGAGTAATTGCGTATGCTTCAAGGCAGTTGCGCCGACATGAGGAGCATTATCCAACTCATGATCTGGAGCTGGTTGTTGTGGTTCAAGGCCTGAAGATTTGGCGTCATTATCTGCTGGGTAATATCTGTCACATTTATACAGATCATAAAAGCTTGAAGTATATCTTCACCCAGTCAGAGTTGAACATGAGACAAAGGCGATGGCTTGAGCTTATTAAGGATTATGAACTGGAAATTCATTATCACCCAGGCAAGGCCAATGTAGTGGAAGATGCACTTAGCCATAAGGTTTCCTGTCACTGTCTTACGGCAAAGACCTCTGACAATACATTATGTCAGGAGATGGAGAAGCTAAACCTGGGAATGATCCAACAAGGAACCCTAAGTCAGCTAAAGCTTGAGTCAGTCCTTTTACAAAGTATAATGGATGCGCAAAGAAATAATGAGGGTATGAAACACATTCGTGAGAAGATAAGGGCTGGAAAAGCCAAATGTTTCAAAGAAGATGATCAAGGTATTATATGGTTTAATAACCGCATAGTGGTGCCGAAGAATGAAGTGGTCCGCAAGCAAATTCTTGATGAAGCACATCTTAGTCGCTATTCTATTCATCCCGGAAGCATTAAGATGTACCAAGATCTGAAACAACATTATTGGTGGATGCAAATGAAGATCGAGATTGCATGCTATGTGGCTAGATGTGACACCTGCAGACGTGTCAAGGCCATACACTTGAAAGCTGCCGGTCCATTACAGTCTCTACCAATACCAACATGGAAATGGGAAGACATTAGTATGGACATTATTGTGGGATTGCCTAAGACTGCCAAAGGGTATGACTCTATCTGGGTTATCATTGATCGACTCACAAAGATTGCCCACTTCTTACCTGTTAAGGCAAAGTATTCAGTGGCCACTTATGCAGCATTATACATTGCCCGTATTCATAGTTTGCATGGTATTCCGAAGACTATAGTGTCGGATCATGGATCCCAATTCGTATCCAAATTCTGGGAAGAACTTCATAAATCCTTGGGTACCAAATTGCTCCACAGTTTGGCCTATCATCCTCAAACAAGTGGACAGACTGAGAGGGTTAATCAAATACTTGAAGATATGTTGCGGGCATGTGTTCTGGACTTCTCACAAAAATGGGATGAATGTTTTCCCTTAGCGGAGTTTTCATATAATAATAGCTATCAAGAAAGTATCAAGATGGCACCCTTCGAAGCTTTATATGGACGACGATGTCGCACTCCGCTAAATTGGTCTGAACCTGGTGAAAGGTACTTCTTCAGGCCTGATATGGTGAAAGAGACCGAAGAAAAGGTTCAGAAAATAATTTATAATATGAAGAAAGCCCAAGCTCGTCAAAAGAGTTATGCAGACCGACGACGACAACCCTTATACTTTCTCGTGGGAGATTATGTCTACTTGAAAGTTTCACCAATGAAGGGTGTATCGCGTTTCGAGATAAAAGGGAAGCTTGCACCCAGGTACATTGGTCCATTCCCTATACTTAAAAGGTATGGGCCAGTGGCATATCGACTTCAACTACCCGAAACCTTGTCTGCTGTACACAATGTGTTCCATGTGTCACAATTGAAGAAATGTCTTCGGGTACCAGATCGAACCGTTGAAGTGACAGATGTTGTCCTTGAACTAGACTTGACATATTCCGAACATCCCATTCGGGTCTTGGATCAAAAGGACAGGGTTACCCGGAGAAAAACTCTCAAGTTTTACAAGATACAGTGGAACCAACATTCTGAAGGTGAGGCTACATGGGAAACTCAAGACTTTTTAGATAATAATTTCCCAGGCTTTTTAGCCTCATGTAATTTGTAAAGTGTGTATAGTTGTTGTAATAAAGGAATAAGCCCCACACCACCCCTGCCTTGTACCAGAAATAAGGAAATAAGAATGTGACACATTTCCTTTTCCATTACTTACCCTAGGACTTTTAATCTCGGGACGAGATTCTTTTATGGGGGGAAGGATGTAACACCCCTGGTGTTACTGCAACTAAAACTTGAGCATGACATCATAAACATTGGCATCGCATATGTTTGACACACCTAGAGTGCATTCACTAGGTAAAAATTTCAAACATGTTGTATTGTCATAGCATTTTGCAAATAGAACCTTGGATAGGGAAATTAACCCTAAGTAGGGATTAAAAGGGTTAAAACCTGACCCAAATTGAGAAAACCTAAAAGCTTTAGGGGAATAGTCATAAAATGTTCCCAAGAATGAACTTGAATCACATTTATACCCCTGAAATACCAAAAACCCCATTTGAACCCTAGAAAACCCTAAGTCCAAACCCTAGGGGCCTATGTGCAAAAATTATGCACATTTGGACTAAAGTGTAAAAACTACTATGTTAAAGCATATAAAGTCACATGGTTCACATTTAGGAAGACTTACAAGCCAAACCCTAAGTTTTGGATTCATTTGCAAAAAGGACCCCAATTGAAAATTTCACTCTAAGTCTGAATTTCAGATTTGTGGGCTCAACTTTGGAGCCTTGTAACTTTCAAATTATAGGGTTTTTGCCTTAGGTCACCACATTAAATTTGCAGCTCAATCATAGGAGAACAACTTTACTTAAGGGTGTGAGCATAGTTGTTAAGAAAATTTGGGAGATAATTAAGTCCAAAGTTGGACTGTCAAGTTACTGGGTCTGCCTTTTCAGACAAACAGTGCAACCACTGAGACTTTGAGCATGAATTCAAGCTTGATTTATTAAGAATTGAACCAAGGTTGCTATGACAAAAAGGTAGCTGGTTTATAGCTCTACAGATTTGCTACAGAAGTCTGGGTAGGTTACCATGAAAATTTTCGAGAAAAACTGCCCTAGAACTTGGCTGTCAGGTACACTGATGAACATATCCCATGGTACAGTGCTGGAAATATCACCGGAGTGGATAACTTCGCCGCCGGCGAGCCGTATGCTCGGGTTCGCGCCGATCGCCGTGATTCGTGCTGTGGGTGAGTGGATTACGCTTAGCCATGGAAAAAATCGCATCGTGGATAAGTTCGGGCTGCTGTGGCCTCGCTGTGTCCCGACCACTTGCATCAGCAACGTGGTCGTGCGGCCGTCGCCGGAGTTTGCGTCCTCCGCTGCGATTGTGCCACGCTTCTGGTTAGTGACCACGTCGCCGTGAACTATGATCATTACCCAGTGACTGTCGTGGCTTCTTATCCCATGAACTACCACGAATCACCCTGTCGGTGGCTCGCTTCTTCTCTGACCGCCACCGCGTTCAACCCAAATTCCCGGCCACCACTCACTTGGTCTATAAATTGAGCCCCCCTTCGGCTTCGCCATGTATTCCAGCAGCTACTGCACCCACCTGCATCCCAAATCCCCCACCAGCGAGCACTAATTTCGGATTCTCCCCAATCCGGTTCAAGAACACCGTGAAATCAATCTCGCCGTGGCCAGCACCATTTAGGTCCGCTCATACCATCTTCTTCCCTGTTTAAGTACTCTCATAGGTCTACGATGCTCGCCGACCCACGCAATTGAGCTAGAAAACCTCTGGTCGCGGGGAACACGGTTGTCTCGCCGCAACACTCTCGGTCACCGTGGCCAGAGTCAACCAGGCACCCATTTGCGAAATTAGGTTAGGGGAATGGATTGGAAAGGGTCCAATTCGGTGTTAACCGCTCGGAGACCCCAGTCATTGCCCCATTCGGCCGATCCAAGAGCTCGGCCGCGCTCAACTCCGTCGGGGACCGCGTGGTGTAAAGGAATAGAAATCGGAGGGCGTTTCTGCAAACCGTCAGCGACTCATGCAATAGTGTTTGAACCCATGTCGGAATGATCAGTAAGCCGAGGACCTTTCTGTAAAAACGCCAGCGCTGCCGCGGACGCGCGCGCTTTCCCCTCTGGGTTGGGCCGCCTGGGCTGAAACCAGCCATCACTGTTTCAACTTTTTCTTTTTTAGTAGAGCTTTGAAAATCTGTTATAAATTGTAGAAAAATCCTAAAATTGTCAAACCAATTTTTCTAGACTTCTTATTTTCCATAGTATTTAATAAAAATAGTTCCATGATTTTTAGATTAAATAAAGAATTTTGAGGCATTTAAACTAGCTTAAACCATTAGTTCTGGATTTTTAGAAAATAAATGGTAATCCCAAAATTGCCCAAAATTTTTATATGAACTCTACACATTATTTAGAAGCCTTGGGTAGTATTTGGTATGATTTGGACCTTGTTTGATAACTAGAACCCAAACCCCCCTGCCCTTTGAACTCCTTTACCAACTCCGGAAACCCTAAGTTCTCAGAGTTCCGTGAAGGAAAATTGTATTCAAGACTTTAGATAATAAATTCTTATTATCTTTGCACTCTCATGAGCATTACATGGCATTCATTCTTATATACACCTGTGTATGGTTATGTTTAGAAAACAAAGAAGAGATCGAAGTGACTGAAGAGAAGACACCACCACCTTTGGAATCTCAGGCAGGAACTTGTCTCTACTTTGACATCTGCGGGCCTGAGCCTAACTCACCTACTAACGAAGGCAAGCCCCGGTGCATTTGCCACCTTCCTTGATGTTTTTAAAATCTTTCTCACTTGATTGCTGCATTAGGTGATAGGAGTTGAATGCTTAAACAATTCCTGCATTACCTTCCTTGATCTTTGATTACTTTCTTTGATACCCTACTTTACAAAAGGTTTCATTATGCTTAGTATTGCTCTAGCCAAACAAAAGGTTTTGTTTTAAAAAAGATGATTGGCAAAGTGGGTGGTGTATTTTTGAAAATTAAACTTAATGGTGAGTCCATCACGGCCGTGATGGATTCAACATCGGAAAAGATGTACCTCTACCAGGTACCAAGTTTTTGGGGTTTAAAAGATTAAGCTGAGACCGGGCGGGTGACTTCCACGAGAAGAGAGTCTCGGTGTAGTGTCTCCATCTGAGTCGATTAAGGATCGTCTCGATGTAGGCTTGCTGACCGAGGACCCTTTAACTGGTCACATGCCTCGTCATGGGTAAGCCTTGCCTCGGGCAGACTAAGGCCAGAATAAGATAACACGGAATGGGCGTGGAGCGGTGGCGAGAGTAGCGTGTACCCTCCATGGCAAGAGGCTGGACGGTGGTGTATCTGTGCTCTCAGTTCGCGTGAACCTGATCTGGTCTTAAGAACCCAGGTGGTGGGTTGACATATGCAAGGGTTAAGTGCTACATATGTCGTGTGATTGGAGATCCTCAGCTGAGTATAATTGATTCGGATCGCCGTACCTTTGCGGTTATGAAGACTTGGTCACTGCCCTATACGTAGAAAACCAGTAAAGATGAAGGACTTGTTAAGAAACTGGCTAGTGTAGGACAAGTGTTTGAACTAGGGTAGAAAGAACTCTAGATGCAGGTAAGTTTACCTAACTAGAAAATAAAATTGGATTTTTTTTAAGGATCCACTCTTAGTAAGCATTTATGCAAAACAGAGTCTTTGATCTTGAGATACCTTACCTTGACTCCCTTATAACCAGCATACCCTTGAGAGTCTTTTCTTTAGTCGGGTAAGACTTGCAGAGTAATTCCGTACTCAGGGTTTATTCCCCCGTTGTTTTTAGGTGAGAAAGCAGCAAATTTTTGTTGCTTTTGTACCAAGGTGGTTCCACAAGAAGAAAAACAAGAGTGAAGCTGTGGGAGGACATGGTCCTCCATAAAAACTTTTGTGTAAAAACTTTTGGGAGGAGTTTCTGCCTCCCTTGGTATTGTAATAATATTACTCAGCACTCGTTTTATACCTCTGGTCTGTAATAAGTAACTTGATCTTACTTTCTAAATAAATGTAAGTTTATGTAATCGCTTCCGCATTTCTATATCTCCGATGTTCTGCAATGTCTGCAAGACGGGTAAAACGTTCCTGGAAAGGTAAGAAAGAAGATACCGAACTTGTCAAGTGATTCAGGAACATCTACAGGGTTGTCTGATGTCTGTTGGACAAGGACAACTGTAGGTGGGCCTAATGACTTGGGAGGTTCCGTCACATTCGTCCTCTTCTTCACTGTGACTCGACAGATGGCCATAGTAAATGTCATCTTTAGCTACTTTCTTGGCATCATTTTTTCATAGAGACAGATATTTATCAAATTACTCCATCTTCTTTGATGCCTCAACTTTCACAGTGCCCACATTGGACTGTGTCTTTCTTGGAACCGATCGAGCTGATGCTTTTCCCCCCAGCAACGCTTAGTTGCTCGAGGGCTCCATCATTTGAATTGGTCCCTTTAGGATCGAGGGCTCCCCTCGAGTATGTCAGTAGATGCTTCATTAAACGTTTGAGCTTGTCGTCGGATCAAGATGAATGATGACTTGTCATTGTTAGACAAGCATTGAGAGGCTGCAAAAATGGCTTTCAATTCTAGAGGGATAAGGTTTGTATTGACACTCGGCCATCCCCATACTACAAGGGGTTGGATAGGAACTTGGTGATGTTATTCTACAATATCAAGTTAGGACAACAACATTAAATTCAACACACACCAATAAATGCCTAATTATGACTCAACTAGCTAAGGAAATACTTTCGACAAGAGAAGGATGCCATGTTGAGTATGCCCAAGTGGCCCCTTCATTATAGATGCACCCTTCAACACCATGCTAGCATGAATCAGGACTTCTTTTGAGATAACTTGGTCGGATTAACTAGTGGGATATTTGGCTCAATGTACAGAAAAGCAGGATACACTCGATCTTTCATAGGTTGGAGATTGCAAAAATTGAAATCAATCACAACAACTTGAGTAGTTAACCCATTTTATTTTAGATTATATATTTCAGTTAGAAGAGCCACTACATCATCCGTCTTTGGTCGGTTCGTGCCTCTTCCCAACTCGGTAGCTGGGTGTTAGTTTGTTTTCCTGATCAGGATGATAGAGAATTTTTTCATGATTTCTAATAGTAACCCACTCAGTATGCCAGCCCCTGTTACTATCCTTGGGGGAATACCAAGATACACTAATTTTAGACCACGACATTATTCAAGGCTTGAACCACCGACTACTTCTAGAAATCCTTTCCTCAAGTCAGGCTTACAATGGTACATGTACTTCCACAAACCAAATTGGGGGACAATTCCAAGAAATGCTTCACGGAGATGAATAAAAATGGCAATTTGAATAATAGAATTGGGATTCAGGTGAGTAAGATCTATGGAATAGAAATCAAGCAAGCCATGGACAAATGAGCAGATAGGTAAACCTAATCCGTGGATAAAGAATGGGGCAAAAAGAATTGATTCGTGAGTATCCTCAGTAGGGGCCCCAACCCCCTCCCAACTCCACGATTCTCCAAACTCCTTTGGGGGAAGAACACCAATTTCAACTAGTAGTAAGAGGTCTAATTTAGATAGAGTGGACTTACAGAAAGTCATGTAGAGATCTGGCATTCGAGAGATCTCAGTAGGTGAAATGATCTCGGTGCAATTTTCGTGCTCGCCCATCTCTTCCTCTTCGGAGCCATCGCTAGTAGAATGATTTAAGCAAAGAAATCAGAAGCAGTTGAGATGGGGTTTTTGAGTTCAAGAACAGTAATGGCCTAGAGAATAGAAAAATAAGGAATGAAAGTCTTAAGCAGAAAAGAATCAGAAGCGCATCAGCTTTAGCAAATCCTAACATCTATTTTTGGAAAGGTAGTTGGAGAAAGACTCAGTCATCGTTGTTTAGTCAAATGTGAGGAAGCAATAACTTCATAAAGTTTTTAAAAAGGTCGTCAGATGCACCAATATTAAGAAAAAAAGAGGATTTTCACACATAGAAGATGATCAAACTTCACTTTTCATTCATATAACTAGGGTTCTTAAAAAAGAAGGTTCGCTTAGGAACCATTTCCTACTCCTATTTTTCCTACTACTACCATGTTACTACTACTACTTAAGACGGTGGTGCCTTGTCACCACCATCGCCGCCACTGTCATTGTCGTTTCCCTTGCTATTGCCGCCCTTGCCATTGCAAATATCACCGATGTCGTCGCCCTTACTGCACTTACTGTCACTGCCACTACAGTTGTCACCGTCATACTCCTCCTTCCCCTTCTCCTCCAAATTTGACGAGCCTTCGAGGTAGGCTCGTTCAATGCCTCGGAGGTAGGCTTCCTCCTTGTGCCCCCTGTCCTCAAAGTCGATTAGAGAATGGGGCTCCAAGGGTATTGGCGAGCTCTCACCACTATCGAAGTCCGAGAATTTTCCTCTAAGAACTCAGAGTCCCCAAAAGAGTCAGAGGGAGTAGGCTTGTGCTTCCTCTTCTTGCTATGTTTGGCCATCGCACTCTTGAGAATGACACAAATGGGATTTTTCTTCGGTAGAAAAGGAAGAAGATGGCAATGTGACAAATGAAAAGGCCCTAGGGACGATTATATAGCAAGATGGTGTCCATTCGTATCCCCAACTATAGATGGTTGCATCATCAGAGGAACATCATGGTAGCGGTTCATCTTCCAAGACAATGTGGGTTTTCACTTATACAACATCATTGGTCAGTTATGCACATTATGCCATTCTGTCAAACCAGTGCACTATTTTTGGAAAGCGCAGTTTAAAACTCATCCGTTCACACCCATTGGGTGGAGGATTATTTTTTCATTTTTTTTACAAATGTTAGAAAAGATATGTGTCCTAATTGAATCCTACCGAGCCAAGTACTAGAGAACTCAATTGAGCGGTCTTTAGATGAGCAATGTTTAGTCGAGCATTCATTAGTCGAGCAATTTTCAGTCAATTAGTTTTTAGTCAAATGGTCCTCAATAGAGTAGTATTCAGTTGGATATTATACCTGCAAGCAAGATATGACATCCGCTAGTGCATGTTGGGGGCCTTCGGCTTCCGAAGGTCCTCAAAAACACGATTTAACTATGTTTCTAGAGTATAATGTGTAAACAGGTACATTCGGACATAAATCAAAACCACAGCGTGAAGAGTACGAATGGTGGCGCAGAGCCGAAGCTGTGCACAAAGGAGCTTTGGCATGATGACAGGAAAAAAGAACCGACTTAAAGAGGAAAAGGCTATCTAGACCCTGATAAATTACTATAGAGTTATTGTCAAATGTAAAGGGCCTGAATGTAATTTTGCAAGGGCTGCGATCCGTGCCTATAAATAGATGGACAGTACTCCCGTACTGTTCACGCTGACTTGGCATTCGCTTTTCGCGTCACGCTTGTACCCTTGCTTTCCGTCGAGCCGAAGCATTTGAGAACAAGTCCCCAACATTGGCGCCCACCTCCGGTGAACTCGCTTCCACTTTTTGAGTTCCAAACATCTTCGGCAAGCATAGACCTTCATCATGCCGCCAAAGAAAGCTTCAGCAACAGAGGCTGCCGCTCTGCAGCCGCTGGACCCCAACCAGGACACCCTCTCTCTTCGGGAGGCCTGAAGCCAGAAAAGGAAGGCCATCAGTCCAATGCCTCAGGAGGACGACTTGGACCAAGAGATCAGAAATATGGAGCTGCTCCATCAGCAAGTGCAAAGGAAGAAGGAAAAGATGGCTAGGCTGGCTGATCTGCAAAGGCAGATAGACGAAGCCTCTGAAGAAGTTCGCCATCTTACTCAAGATGAGCAGAACCGAAGGCCTCGGTATAGAGAGCTTCATCAAGAGGGCTTCTTCAACGAAGATGACTGGTATGAGAATTTTCATCATGGAAATTTTGCCTTTGATGATGCTTCTCCTCTATCAGCAGAACTGCAGGCTACGCCTTGGCCTCCGTCCTACAAGCCACCTCAGCTCCCCATGTACGACGGCCATTCAGATCTGAAGCAGTTTCTGATGAGCTATGAAGCAACGATATCTTCCTATGGCGGCAACACTGCAGTCATGGCAAAGTCTTTCGTCATGGCTGTCAGGAATGTTGCACAAACCTGGTACTCCTCCCTTCGGCCAGGAACAATCACATCATGGCAGAAGCTGAAGGATATGCTGATCACCAGCTTCCAAGGGTTCCAAACGAAGCCGGTTACCGCTCAAGCTTTATTCCAGTGCACCCAGGATCACGAAGAGTATCTTCAGGCGTATGTCCGAAGATTCTTACGCCTGAGGGCACAAGCGCCAACAGTGCCCAATGAAATTGTCATTGAGGCCATGATTAAGGGGCTTCGACCGGGACCTTCAGCCCAATACTTTGCCAGAAAACCCCCTCAGACTCTGGAGAAATTGCTTCAGAAGATGGATGAATACATCCGCGTTGACAATGACTTCCGACAGATAAGGGAGGAAGCTTACAGGTTCTCCGAAATAGCCAGGGGCTTCGGAGGGAGATTTCATCCCAGACATGTCAGATCGATTCATTCCACTCAGAATGATGACAAGGGAGGTCAACAGTAGACGCCGCAATATTCCTCTCAGGCTTCGGGGCAGCAGCAGAGCTATCCTCGACCTCCAGCTCCAAGGGGTAGAGGCGCCAGGGGCTTCGGAGGGAGATTTGGGGATTAGCCCAGGAAGATCTATTGCCTATTCTGTGGTGAGGACAAGGGCCATACCACCAGGATGTGTCATGTTACCATCCAGAAACAAAAGGAGATAGCAGAAGCTGCGGCCCAACAGAGCCAGCCGAAGCAAGTCATGCACACTGCTTCGTACCATTCGCCATACATTCCAGAGTATGTAGGCAACCACCCTGCAGCTTATGTCGCTTCGGCAAGCCAACCTCAGGCATCCTGGCAACAGCTTCCCCCTCCACCGCCAATGCAACAAGGCCAGCAGCCAGAAGGGAGTCAACATCCCCACCTCCAACGGGACTTCAGAGAAGAGTCCGAAGCTCGCACAGTCAATAGTACTGTGCCAGAATCGAAATATATTTACTGACAAATATCCTACTTCGACAGCAGTTTTTACATTCAGTATCATTTTCTTTTTTTTAATAAGGAACAATTATTGAAAGCCTAAGTGTTTTACCGTTTTTCAAACCTCTTGTAATAGTTTCGTTTTTTGCCACAATAAAAGTATACCTTCTCCACAGTGTAGCGGAGTGCCGAAGTATAAGATTTATGATTGCAAGGGGAATTTCCGAAATAACAAAAAGTCGTTCCTAAGGGAGCGCGGTGTAAGTTTTCTGCTCAAAAGTCATTCCGAAGGGAATGCGGAGCCTACAGCGAAAAATAAACGCTGATACCGCTGAAAGTAAAAGGCGAAGAAGCTCCTAAGGGAGGCCTACAGCGAAAAATAAACGCTGATACCACTGAAAGTAAAAGGCGAAGAAGCTCCTAAGGGAGGCTTACAGCGAAAAATAAACGCTGATTCTGCTGAAGTAAAAGGCGAAGATCATTTTGCATAACATCACATCATTACATCATTTTGCATAGCATAACATCATACATCATATCGCATCAATAGCGCAAGAAGGGGATCGATATTGATAGTTGGAGATTGTTTCGAAGAAATAGTGCCAAGGCACAAAAAAGTAAATTTTGAAGAAGCATACCCTCATCAAAGCTCCGAAATGAAAAGATTTATCGGATATTGATTTTACGAAGATTGGACGTTTTTATGGAAATACAGATATTCTTTACGAAGCATGAAAAGAAGGGAAGGTGTTTTTTCGCCGAAGGCTCAAAAAACGGTATGTATAGTTTCATGCATCGTAAAGAATGGAACCATAAATAGCTTATATATTACATTCAAAGTTACAAAATATTACAATTACATTCCAAATGTTTTTACAACATCTAGTCTTCCCTTAGAACAATTTCTGCAGCTTCGTTCAGTAGTTGATCAACAACTTTATCCATGATAGCTTCAGCCATTTTTCTAATTTCGTCGTCCCCTTTCACGTGGGGGTCCGCCGATGGCCTGGCAGGCTCTGAGGGGCGAGAAAGTACGGCTGTGTTACAGAGCGTAAACAAGTTCGAAATCAAAAATTACAGTAGACCCAAAAACTGCTAGTCAGTACCTATTTGTACTTCGGCATCTGCACTCTTTTCAGCGGTCTCTGCTACTTTTCTAGCATCATGATACCTTTCTCGCTCTTTCGTATAATTTCTTGGGCCATCTCCCGGCCACCGTTGTCCCATATGTCGGTGAAAAATTACCCACCAACCAGGCTCGCTTCGGCCGAGGGGTCTTTTATATCTTCAGGAGACAAGGCGGCTTTGGATTGTGCCAAGAATTTTACATGATCACAGCCTTTCTTCTCCAAAATAGTGGCAATCCCTCTGGCACCTGTAAAGGCACATATGTCTCCACGGCTACTCAAAACTTCTTCAAAAGCTTCAGCTTCGTGGCTGATCCATCCAATTGGGCCTTCGGGGTCACCCCTTATGAAGTTCTCTTCACTTGAGAATGCGCCGACGCTGGCGAAGCTGGTTCTTATTTTCTTAACACATTCTATAGATTTTTCATAACACTTTTTCCTGGATGCACGAAGCTCTTCAACGTTTCCTTCTAAATGATTGGCCCATTGTTCACTAATTTCTCGTTTTGTTTCTTCAAGTGTGCACTCTTCTTTAACTCTGTCTAGTTGTTTCCGAAGATCTTCAATTTCGCGTTTCTGAGCTTTGGCCTGAGTTTTGAAAGCAGCTTTGTCTTCTTTTATTTTATTTAATAACGAGTGCAATATTTTATCTTTTTTGAGACCTTCGTTCCTTAGCTCAATTACTCCGGAACGAAGGTTGCTCAAGGCTATGGTATACCCTTCGTCTTCAACGTCTTTTTGTGCCCTGAGGGCATTGCTAAGTATAAGACCCTGAAAAAAATGTGTTTGTAAATAAGTTTAAGAAAATGAAAAACTTTGGTTTCAAGAAATTATTCAGAGATTTCATTTTTCACCTTTAAACTATTGTACGCTAAGCTGTCAGCCAGCTCGTTCTTTAACAACACTGAAAGCCCGTCTTCTAGTGTTGGGAATCTGAAGCTTCTGCTCATCTCCCGACAGACTAAAATTTCCTTGCTGTCAGGGAGACAATACAAGAAGTCTTCTTCTCCACTGCCATTGAATATCAACGCCCCCTTGGGGTACTTCAGTCTTTGGGCATAGAACTGAGCCTCCTGCCTTTCTTTATCAGTCAATTCTTTCCCCGAAGCATGTTGTAAAATATAGTCGGAAGTTTCAGAAAAGACTTCGGGGGCGGCGATGCCACTTCCTTCAACAAAGAGTTGTTCTGCTGTTTCCATCTCTTTGGTTTCCAAGAATTTTACCTTGGCGAGCTCTGAAGGCCCTGTTTCAGTTTCAGCTTAGTGCTTTGAAGTTTCGGCCTCAAGGGCTTTGATTTGTATTTCAGGAGTTTTGGCAATTTTCTTCGGAGTAGTGCTTGAAGACTTTATTGCCTCTAGTACATCCAGTACATTAACCATTCTTTTTCTTTTGGGGGTCAATTCTAGCCCCTTTTGGCTTTTTGGTACTTCAACTTTTGCTGAAGGACTTAGAATCTCAGATGTCCTTGTTTCTTCAGCCGTCGGTTCTTCTGCTTTCTTTGTCTCCGGCATCGTGATCGACTCTTCAACATTCTTCGGGGGAGTCGCATCTTTGGTTTCGGGGGTCGAAGAAGATTCACTGACAAACTCGGGCATTGTGGCCAGTTCAATATAGCGTGGATGGTGTGTAAGAACTTTTATCTTTTTCCTCTTCGGCGCTGGCTCACTGAGAACAGCTGAGGCGGCTTCCTTTGTAGACGCCGTATCTTTCCTTTTTTGACCCCGTGTTGGGTAATGGTAGTCAGGATACACAAACCCAATGGCATCAAATACTCGGTTGAGCCTTTTCTTCTTTCGGCCTCCGAAGGCTGCGGATAGTGCAGTATCTTCTACCTTCGAGTATGGACCAAGCAGCTCATCGCTTACGGCCTCAATATTTTTCAGCCAGTCATCGTCTGGCTCGATGAACTTATCTCCATACTTGAAGGTGAATTTTAACCTAACCAGTCCACCTTCGTTAGGTTCATCAACGGTTTCTTTCGGCATTTCCCAGTTATCTGCAAGTGGCCATACTCTGAAGGCAATGTGTTCCTGGATCAAGTCCCTTGTCCCAATGAAAGAGCAAACTACTCCGAAGGCTCTCCGGCATTCTTCAGCTGCTTCGTCAATTTCTACCTTCGGTTTCCGAAGGCCGAAGCGCTGCCAGATAGGGTGCATAATGATACCTTTAATGTCTTCTCGTGTTTTCAAGTCGTTTTTCACGTAGAACCATTCCTTCATCCAGTCCCCAGGCCATCTTTTCCGAAAAGTTGGCATGGGACAGCTTGACCTAGAACGGGCACCGAAGCTATAACAGCCAAAATTGTTGTGATATTGTTCCTTACCCCATGGTTTCGTCTCATACAATAACTCATGCATATTGCAAAAACTTTTTGCATTTGGTTCCAAACCTTGGCTCTTCGCGGCCCATACGAAGATTCTCATCCTTATGATTGCTTCAGGAGTAATTTGATGAAGGTAGATTTCAAATATCTTCAAAACTTCTATCACGAAGCTGCTCAAAGGAAACCGAAGTCCAGCCTTAAAGAAGCTTCGGAATATCACGACTTCATTTTCCTCAGGAGTCGGACAAGTTTTCTCCCCTTCGTCAGCCCTTACAATAGTCAAATCCCGAAAATATCTGCCCCTCATATTGACAAGATGACTTTGTTTGATGCTTGATTTTCCAAAAACTACATGGCTTGGTCGCCAAGGTCGATCTTTGGAATCTTCACCGCCACTTTCCACATCGTAGCTATCGCTATCACCAGTGTCTTCAGACAAACCCTCTAAAATCTCCCTAGTAATCTTCTTTGTATTTGTCTTTGCTATTGATTCAAGGAAGCCGAGATTCATCTCTTCAGAAAGGCTTAGCTTCGACTCAGCGACAGTTTTCTTGTCTTCAGACATCTTCGAAAACGCAAGGAAGGTACTCTCAAAGACGAAGCTTAAAAATGTAGAAAGCCAGGCAAGCGGTGGTGGACAAAGAGCTAAAAATTAGGAAGACAGGAGCCGACGGCAAGAGAGCGTGCCAAATGACCTGGCGATGCCTTCTTATTTATACGCCCAGTACATCGCAAGTGGCAGGGCCCACTTGTCATTCACTGTTGCTATTCTAGCAAAGGGAAGGTGTTTTTTCGGACCTTCGGCTTAAGGCCTTCGTCCATATCGCAATTTAAATTTGTTATTTCATCAAATTAATATTGCGAGGGGCTACTGTTGGGGGCCTTCGGCTTCCGAAGGTCCTCAAAAACACGATTTAACTATGTTTCTAGAGTATAATGTGTAAACAGGTACATTCGGACATAAATCAAAACCACAGCGTGAAGAGTACGAATGGTGGCGCAGAGCCGAAGCTGTGCACAAAGGAGCTTCGGCATGATGACAGGAAAAAAGAACCGACTTGAAGAGGAAAAGGCTATCTAGACCCTGATAAATTACTATAGAGTTATTGTCAAATGTAAAGGGCCTGAATGTAATTTTGCATGGGCTGCGATCCGTGCCTATAAATAGATGAACAGTACTCCCGTACTGTTCACGCTGACTTGGCATTCGCTTTTCGCGTCACGCTTGTACCCTTGCTTTCCTTCGAGCCGAAGCATTTGAGAACAAGTCCCCAACAGTGCACCCAATGGAAGAAGATGTCAATGAAAGGGCAACTCGTTGACTCAATAGAATGTTTATTATTGGCAGTCTTCATACAATGAGTTTAGCTTTTTCTTAGATCCTTGAGCTAGCCAATTGATCTCAAAGTTGACTTGAGTCTCAGGGGCTTGTGGGAGATAGATATCACCTAGATCCTCACAAGCGTGAATTGAGTTCGTGGGCCATTAAAGGTCTTGAGTGGGTCAAGCAAGTAAGCCCATGGCCTAGCCTACTAACTCAGGCCCATGGATAGCAGAAGGCTTGCTAGAGCACCAAGGTGTCATAGCAATCACTATCGATGAAAATGGTGTGGAGTTCTACCTCGCCCATAAGTCTGAACAAGATCACCATGCATGCAGTGTCATACACGAATTAGAATAGATTTCCATATGTGTACGGATAGCTATAAGAATCAACATGTAAAACCTAATCTCGTCATGTATATAAGGCGGTATAGGTACCCTCACAAAATGATTCTACACCTATGTAGTCTGAGAGAGCTTTCCATGTTGTAACCTCAAACTCTGATCAACATAGTGTATTACGCATTCCAATGGCCTAAACCTATATAAACTGATAAGGACATGTACATAAATTATATGGTCAAGGCCCAATCAATGATAGAGTTTGAAGCCAAAGTGGAGTTGAAGTCTAATTTATTCGCGAGCTCGGTTCGGGTTGTAGCAGTGGGCCTCACTAAAACGGGCGCCCAGGCCACATACGAACTTCGTTTGGATGTTCTATATACCCTTGAAAAGCTAAGGAGATAAGCTTTCCAACCCAACAGATCTCATGTCAAAATACGCTCAGAGCATATGGAAATCATTGTAACAAAATGATGTCTCGAATCTGTCAGAAATCAGTGACGCCTATTTTTCAGCCTGAAGGTCTTAAGGTTGCTCGGCCACCCCTTTGTCACCGCCTGAGTCGAGGATGACTCCAATTCAAGAGGGGGATGATGATGAGGACATCACTCCCATACATATAATTCATAGACTAATAACACGAGCATGTGCACGAAAGCTAAATCTCCAGGTTCGTTCAAACCTAATCAATTGTGCTTTAGAGCTTACGGTTGGTGTCATGCATGTTTTAATGATTAGAAACTATGGAGAGGACCCGTAAGGACTTTGGAAGGGACAAGGTATCAAGAAGGAGAAGCTATGATGTTTACAACAAGAGGAATACAAATCTGGCTTAACTTCTTGTCTACCTCTCTACACTACGTACATGATGCATCCGAACTCCGTTTTGGTCAGGTTTTCTCCATCCACGAAATAGTTTAATTTGTATGCATACTTTTATTACACGTTAGTATATAAAAATATATTTTTGAATCATAATCTAATCTACTAAGAGGAAATAGGCCGATAAAGTGATTATGATTGGTCACCTAAAATATTTTTCAAGAGAATTCGGATCTAAAATATTTTTAAAAGAATCTAGAGAAACCAGGTTTTTAGCCGCTGGACTAGTTAAAAAACGAGAATTCTTCTTGAAACGTACGTTTCTCGTTCTTTTAGCATTTTGGCAGCAATTTGAAAATTCTAGAACCTGCTAAATGTACACACCCTTCATTGATCAGTTCGATCCAAACTGCACATGGATCTCCTGATGGACCTGCTGGTCTGAACAAACCATGCCATCGATACAAACGACGCGGATATAGGAGTATACGTTGTAACCGAAAGCAAAGCGAATCCTGCCCTCTCTCACATCATCTCGGGATTCCCACCGTCTCATTTAATACCTCATACCGGATTCCTTCAATCATCGGTATATCTTTACGGACTCTTTTATTTTGTTGCCAATATAATGACATGTACAGTCCATAGACAACGGTGTGTATATATATATATATACACACTAGTCGGTTGTCTGTGTGTTGCGACAGCTTACAACAATACTCATGTAAACTATCCATAAAAAAATTTCAAGATTTTTATTGAATGTCTCCGCTCTTCGTATAATATTTTTTTGATTTGACTAACTGATGTTATTATTTACTCTATCCAATATGTCTTGGTACAACACGGCCAATGAAGTGAGCGATTAGAAGAGAGTTCACAACGACTGACTGAACGAACAGAGATTATAAAATGACATAATTCCACCATACAGAGACCAAATAAGAGAAAATTTGTGATCTCATGTTTCTAAAATAAGTCATATGAACTCAAACTTATAAAAAACATATATCAAAATATGAAGTGATTGCTAAAGTCAGGCATCAATAAAAACTGGATGCGCTCCATATAAATTATGCTACTTCATAGCAATTACTAACGTTTAAAACCAACAAATAACCTTTCATTTTTTATTAGTGTGACAAATCATTGCTGCTTCATCCAATTCAGCAACCTCAAACACCATGGAGTCCATTGTGCCAATGTGGTCTCAGAAACGACCTAATGCTTGTAAGAGCCAAGAACGTCGTGTCATGCATGGGATGTAGGCTCGGCCCGTAGTGCTGGCCTGGCCCGACACGATTATGTTGTTTTTATTTTACAAAAAACGTATATACATATATACAATTTATATTCAATATTAAAAATATTTGAGTATGATGTTCTACTGGTTAGACAGCTTCACCCAGTGTCTCCTGGCCTTCTTCCATTATAAGGCATGGAAACGTGCTTACTATGTTACGTGGGCGCGGAATTTATAGATCTTGCATGGGGTGTAATGGCGGCAGGTAAATACAAAGTAGAATAAGATTTTGAAAGATATGGCATAAAACCGATACGGTAAAAAAGTTGCATAAATAGTATATCTCGTTTGGCGTAAAATGTTGAGTCATTGTACGTAAATAGTGTATTAGGGATATTAGTTTTACATTGACATCGCTATAATATCGGGACGGTTTCGGAAATAATGGGAATACCCTGGAAACGTGGATGCGGTTACTTGTATAGTATCCGTGATTTCCTTTCATCCGAAAAAACACCACAAAGCCTGCATAACTATTTGGAGGTGGAGATGGCCGGCTCTAGAGAGTCGCCGGCGCAGGTGGAGATGGCCGGCTCTGGAGAGTCGCCGGCGATGGTAGGAGATGGCGTTCGTCTTGATCCAGAGACAGAGGGAGGAGTTGATGGTAACTTACTGGTCACACCACCTCCTGCTCTACTGGGACCTGTAATCGACGAAATGAGCATAGGGGAAGATGGAGAACAAAGGGTTCGACCTCCTATGTCAAATATTAGCTCCAGGGAGATGGATACGCCTCAAATACTGCATTCACATGTAAGTCCAAATGTTGTATTTGATTCTTGATTGATTAGATTGTTATGATCATATTCCATGGTACAATCAACAATGTCAATGAATTTGCAGAAAAAAAACATTGATCCAACTATAGTGCCGACAGTAGGGATGACTTTCGAGAATGTTGATGATGCATATAAATTCTATAAAAGGTATGCATATGAAGTTGGATTTCCGCTGAACAAATACAGGGAGAAGACATTCAGTAAGTGGATAAATTGTTCACGTGAAGATAAAAGTGCACCAAAATCAAATGATACACCTAGGATGAGGAATAGGATTTCGGGCCGTACGCAATGTAAGGCTGGAATAAAATTAAAAAAAATATGATGATGATGAAAAAATGGTTGTAGCTGCAAAAATTGAACTAGTAAACTTGGAGCATAACCATGAGTTCATAACTGACGAAGCAGAGAAACAACATTTACGTTGCAACAAAAGTAGGGATGCTGAGTTCATAAATTTTGTTGATGCAATGCATGATAGCCGAGTGCCGCAGCATTGCATAGTTGATTTTATATCAGAAATGCATGATGGGCCGGAGAACGTACCGATAACTGCTCAAGATCTGAAAAACATGTAAGCAATATTTTTATGTTTCATGTGTATATATTAAGTGCCATAAATATTACTATAGTAAATGTTTGTATAATCAATTTTTGTCCAAACAAATGTAGGAGGGCAGCAAGGAGAAGAGAAAACTACGCAAATGATGTAGCCAAACTTTTGGCTTTCTTTACAGAATGCAAGAAACAGAATCCACAATTTTTTTATGATTTTCAGCTAGACAATGATGGGAAAATAGTGAGTATTTTTTGGTCACACGCAAGTATGCAGGGGGAATATGCAGATTATGGTGATGCTGTGACATTTGATACAACACATAAGACAAATATATATGATAAACCACTGGGCATGTTTGTTAGAGCTAACAGTCATCTGCAGTGTACAGTGTTTGGATTTGTTTTGTTGGGAGATAAAACAGTACAGACTTTTGAATGGGCTTTCAATTCATTCAAAACATGTATGGGATGCGAGGGTCCGAGAGTTATGCTTACAGGTATGTGGTATGTCAATTTGTTATGCAAAACAATGAATTAATTTATTGTGAAAGTAAATTAATAGTTTGTGAGCAATTGCAGATCAAGATCCTGCAATGCCAATTGCTCTAAGAACTGTATTTCCAAAAACAGTTCACAGACTGTGTTTATGGCATGTCCAGAACAGATTTATGCCATTCCTAAATGAGATATATGCAAGGTTTCCTGTTAAGGATTTTAAAACAACATTCCAGTCTATTATACATCATCCATTAACTCCTCATGAGTTTGAATGTGCCTGGGAAATGATGCTAGAGGAGTTCAAACTTCGTGAAGATATGACTCTACGCAAATTATATGAAATAAGAAAAGAATGGATACCAGCATTTTTTAAAAATGACTTCTGTGGGGTAATGGTATCTACACAACAAAGTGAGAGCATGAACAGATTAGTGAAGCAATCACATGTAGATGTGAACACCCCACTGCATGAGTTCGCTAAACAAATGATGAAAATGTTGCATAGCAGGAAAATGAAAGAATCAAAGGAGGCATTTGTGAGCAAGGTATGTCGTGCTTGTTATCAATAACGTATGGCATACATGTTTATGTAAATAATTTGTTTAATTATGATAATAACGTCTTATAGGGACCAAGGACAATAGATACATTGTATAGGTTCGAAGTGAGAGTCTCTAGAGTGTACACCAGAGCTGTTATGAATATATTTGAGGAATCAATGAAATACGCCACTGCGTACAAAATATTAAAGGACACAGACGGTTGTGATAAAGATTGGATCGTACAACATACAAAAAGGTCTAATAAAATTGTGTGGGGACAACATCAATTCAAGATAACAGCGGACATAGAAGCTGGGGAGTATACATGCGAGTGCAAACAGTGGGAACATACAGGTTTGTACATATTGTGTTGATTAAAAGAATAAATTTGCATACTAAAGAATTTGTTGATTGTAGTACAAATTAATGTATATC